>CM037090.1:106465246-106956509 GCA_020916435.1 Oxytropis ochrocephala | reverse complement strand
AGTATCCTCCTCCTCCTTATCCATAAAGATTGAAAAAGATCATGAGGAGAAACAGTTTGGTAAATTCTTAAAGGTACTAAAACAATTACACATCAATGTTCCCTTAGTAGAAGCACTCCAACAAATGCCAAACTATGCAAAGTTTATGAAGGATGTGCTTACTAAGAGAAGAAGATTAGGGGAATTTGAAACAGTTGCCATGACAGAAGAATGTAGTTTATTAGTACAAAATAAGATTCCTATGAAATTGAAAGATCCAGGTAGTTTTACAATTCCATTTTCCATTGGACAAACTTATACTGGTAAAGCTTTATGTGATTTAGGTGCAAGCATCAATTTGATGCCTAAATCTATTTTTAACCAGTTGGGAGTTGGAATTGCAAGACCAACCACTGTGACACTTCAATTAGCAGACAGATCAATAGTCTATCCTGAAGGTATCATAGAAGACATCTTAGTTAAGGTAGATAAATTTGTATTCCCTGCAGATTTTGTTATCCTTGACTTTGATGCAGATAAGGAAGTGCCTATTATCCTAGGTAGACCATTCTTAGCAACTGGAAAAACCATAATTGATGTGCAGAATGTGAACTCACTATGAGAGTGAATGATCAAGAGATAAAATTCAATGTGATGAATTCTATGAAGTATCCTGCAGAAAACACAGAAGAATGTTCATCCTTAGTTTCTCTAGATCAATTGGTAGAAAAAGAGTTTTACAAACAGTATGATCATTTAGCCAATGCAGATGCATTAGATGCGACATCATTACTAGATGATGAAATACTAGAAAAAGAAAATCTACCAATAGAAAACTCTTGTAAGGAATTGTGGGCTAGAACTTGTGAACCACTCAATCTTGAGGATCCAACTTTCAAGAAGAATTTACCCTCAATAGAACAACCTCCTAAGCTTGAATTGAAAGAATTACCTAAACATCTTAAGTATGCCTTTTTAGGAAAAAATGAGACCTTACCTGTTATCATTGCTTCTGATTTAACATCAGAACAAGAGAGTAATCTCATTAGTACTCTACAGAAGCATACTCAAGCAATAGGTTGGCAAATGTCTGATATCAAGGGAATTAGTCCTTTTATATGCATGCATAGAATCATCTTGGAAGAAAATTCCAAGAATAGTATAGAGAGTCAAAGAAGACTAAACCCTATTATGAAAGAGGTTGTGAAAAAAGAGATCATTAAGTGGCTAGATGATGGCATCATATACCCCATATCGCATATAGGCAGGTGCATGGGTAAGCCATGTTCAATGTGTACAAAAGAAAGGGGGTGTGACAGTAATAGCCAATGAAAAGAATGAGTTGATACCAACTAGGACTGTCATAGGGTGGAGAATGTGTATGGATTACAAAAAACTCAACAAGGGTACCAAAAAGGAGCATTTTCCTTTACCATTCATAGACCAAATGCTAGATAGATTAGCAGGAAAAGAGTTATTGTTTCCTAGATGGCTACTCAGGCTATAATAAAATAGCCATTGAGCCTAAGGATCAAAAAACTACTTTTACATCAAGATCTCTCGTTAATGATCACTACCCATATTATCATTTGAGATCAATTTATAAACCATCTCTGAATCTAAAAATGGTACTTATATTAGGTGATCAATTCTAAAATAAGTTTAGAAATAGTATCACACAAAGGATAAAATGTTAAAACATCAAATACATGCATTAAACACACTAAGACTTCATTACATAGTTACTAGCATCCAAACTCAGAGTATTTAGCTCATAATGAACAACAAACACAAGGAATAAAGCATAGATGCAAAATCTAAAGCCATAAAACCGAAATTACAAGGAAGAAATATACTAAGAAGAGGTAGACAGAAGTTTGGCTCCAAGAACAATGATAATGGAGGTACAAACAGCTCCCAAATCCACGAAAATCTTCAAGTAAGTCGACCTGTGTCTGCAAAGATCACTCCCCAACATTGTGCGCAGAATTTCTACTTTTATTGTGAAAATGGAGCTTGGAACGAAAATGGAGAGAAAGGCTATCTCTAAACCTAGCCTCCTTTCTGAACCAGCCTCCCAAATGAGGAAGATGAGCCTCCTTAAATAGTACTAGGGTTTAGTGATCCAAGAAATATCCTTTGGAGGTTACTTTTGTCATTACATGTACAAATGTACCCACAAAAGGGAATATTCTGAGCATATGACAGCCTGGTACCAGCAATAGGGTGTGTCCGTCCTTTTTTGACAGCTTGCCTTAGCATTTTCTCTCTCATCTTTCGCAGGAACGCAATTGCTGTGGCACCTGATGCTGCATAAAAGCACAAATGGGGCACCAAAGTGCCAAAATGACTTCAAACCAGAATTAAATCTTCTTTTACACTAAACAACCTATTTTAATTAATTAAACACAATTCTACTTTAGAACTCCCAATAATTTAAGCTAAAAAGGCATAAATAACTCTTATAAATAAGAGTTATCACACCCCAAACTTAAACCGTTGTTTGTCCTCAAGCAATGACGCTTGACAAAGACAAACAAACACCAGCAAGGCAATATCCAGCTGCACAAATTGATTCAAACAGATTTTCAAAGATGTTCAAGTTGGGCATAAACTTTCAAATCCTCAATCACTCATGTACACCTTAAGTTCATCAAATAATTGCATCTTTGCTTCAAGGTGTGTGTGTGATCACTAGGCTCGATTCGATCCTTAGCAAGTTTCAAAAGTTCTCCTAGCCTTGGAAAGCATGGCTTTCTTTTGGTTATGCCAAAGATTTTTCAAAAAGTAGGGTAGACTTACAATTTCCACAAAAGAACAGGGGTATAAGCATGACAAAGGGCTTTGATGTAGCATCCAAAACTCTAGGCCAGTGCACTTGTTACAATTTGACCACAAAGTGTTGTTGCAAAGAATAATGCTCGCAACAACATAGACTAACACAAACTTTATGTACAAACATTTACTTGCTACTATGTTGCATTGCCCTTATTCTTTGAATTTCTTTTTGATAGCATTTTTGATTTTTCATTCTTTTTTTCTTTTGTTTTCATTTTCTTTTTCTTTTCTCTTTTTTTTCGCATTGATGTTTGGGCAATTACAGCACATTACACTTATTTACAAACACTGGTGCTTTATAACATAACACCTTACATTTAGGTTTCAATCACTTTCCTAAAACTATGTGCACATGACCTAATTCCATTCCTTCATGCTTTGCCTTAGTATATCTTAAAGAACCCCAAACTTAGTTTCTTATGCTACCCTAAGTTTTTAGTAGAAATTTGCCACAACCTTGGTCTACCAAATCTAACTTCAAAGATCAGTTGTTTCTAGCTTACTAATTTCCTACCTAAACCTAGAGTATGAGTGTGGGAATAATAGCAATCTAATCATCAATCCAAACCAGGTGATCCTCACTCAAACTCACCATAATCATCATTAAGTCACCAAAAAGAAGCATAATTTATTACAAAAATGATACAACTAAACACGCCTTTTAAAAACAAACAACACAAGGTAGACACATGAAAGGTCCTCCCCCAACTTAAGACTCAGCGAGTGTCCCCCACCGATCATGCAATTACAATAGGGAGAAGCCTTAGACACAATCAAAGCAGAAATTAGACACTTAAAAAACATATTTTAAATCCTAAGCAATTTCTTTGGATGCTATTACGGATGCTCTGACATCTGTAGGATTATTGATACAGAACTAAATAGAAAACAAAAATTAATAACAACT
Source organism: Oxytropis ochrocephala (assembly GCA_020916435.1). Lineage (NCBI taxonomy): Eukaryota > Viridiplantae > Streptophyta > Magnoliopsida > Fabales > Fabaceae > Oxytropis > Oxytropis ochrocephala. Next base: position 106,952,785 of record CM037090.1, on the reverse strand, counting down.
AACACAACATAAACAACTAAACACAAAAGAGAAGGGGTTTAGAAGGGACCTCTGGTTTGTTTCTGGCTCTTGGCTCTTGTAGCTTGGTGCACTCTTCAGCAGCTGCATTGGATGCGATAACATCATCAAAAATTTCTTTTACAGTAATTGCTGCAACATTAGAAGTTGCAGCATCTTCCTTCTCAACAACAGCTGCAGCAATTGTATGTTGCAACACAAACTCTGTTTCAGCATTAACTCCTTCACCCTCAAGCTCTGATCTCACTGAGCATCCGACAGCTTCCTCTTCTTTGTCATTTCCTATGTTCTCACTTTCTTTGTAGGTGTGGCAGCAGAGATCTTCAAAGATAGTTGTTCTTGGAGACAGCTGCGTGAATAGGTCTTTGCGGTAGGAACTTTGAAAGCAACTGATTCTTGTTGAGGTGGCTTAGTGGTGCTTTGCATTTCTGGCTAAGGTTGGATGGGTGGAGTGAGAATGGTGTGGGGTTGAGATAATAAGGGTGGAGGTGATATGAGTGGTAAAGGCAGTGGTTGGGAAGTTGTTAGAATGGTAGGTGATGTGGTGTTGGGTGGGATGATGATGGACTGAGGAGTTTGTGTTGGAGGTTTTGGTTGGGGTTAATTGGTGGGATGTGATGGGATGATTAAGGCAAGACCAAACCATGCCACCGTGATCAGCGGTCGTACGCGGGTCAAAATAATGAAAAGTGTAAAATATAGTAACAAGGTAAGTTAACCTTGGTCGTCTCACAAGGACCTCTAAAACTAAGATTACCAAAATCAAGAACGATCAAATAACAATAAAAAGGGGGGTTTTGTGAAGAGTTTGTTGTTTAACAAAGAAAATCAATTAAAGAGAGACAATCAATCTATTGTTTTAGGGTGTGTTTCTCGGATTTATCATCGGTTCTAAAATAAAGATTTGTGCAAGGTTTGATAACTCTTGATTGATCATAAACTAAGTGAACAAGCGTCGATCGGTTTATATGAATTCACGCTTTTAAAGCAAGCGTCAAAACAATGTGTTCAATCAATCGTGATAGTGAACAAGCGCCACTAACACAATTAACATCATAAGCGAATTCTTTCAATCCTATAAACAAGCGTCATAGACTCTATCAATTCCTATCCAAACTAGATTAAACAAGCGATAAAATAGTTTGAATAATGAAAGTTGCAAAACAGAATCATGATTAAGTGATTAAGCAAAGCTGAATCATAAAGCGAATCACATAGGCAAATCACGAGTTTGAGTAATTAAGCAAAACACAAACTGAATTTGCAACAAAAATTACGGAGATGGAATTGATAGAGAAAGAATTAAAACCATAAAAACTAAATAAACATTAAGCACTTCGAACCTCAAAATCCTTACAATGACACCCTTCACCAATAGATTGATCTAGTGGTCTTAAGCTTCCATGGAGGTTAGGACACAAAGCGTAAAATTGAAAGTAGGAATCGTAAGATGGTCCAAGACGGCTGCTCCAGCCAAGTCTATAAGAATAAAACGAAAAACCTAATCCCTTAATGGGTTCTTGGATAAAAGCCCGTTAACAAACTAATATTTGGCCCGAAACCCGTTTTACATTAAACTGCTTCGGTATTTTGCAGTTTTGGCCTTCAGTACTTCCGAATTGGGTTTCGCGCTCAACAGAAGAATTGTAGTTCTGTTCCTTATCTTTCCAACGCATACTTGCACGCCTCAATCGGATAAATGTGGCCAAAGTTATGACCTGCAGAGTAGACAGGGGTCAATATGCAATAAAAGTATGAATTAAGCAATAAATTGCTATCTTTGCTCACATAAGACCCAAAGTCTAGAAACGTGCTAAGACTTAAATATTAGGCACAGAACACAATTAAAAACACTAAGTGAAAAGCTATAAAGAGTACATTAAAATGCACTGATCAAATTCCCCCACACTTAAGCTTTTGAACTCCGGGCAAAACACACAAAACAAGACAAAAGCAAAACATGAGTTTCCAATGAACCCAAAGAATGCAAAGTCATAAGAGAGATGCTTTTCATAGGATTCAAGGAGAATGACATTCAGAGATAGCACTTAATTGCAACCTAGGTAAACAAGAGGTAAGAGCACCAACGAGTGAATCATAAGTGATGAGTCCTCACAGATTTATATAAGTAATGCTCTCCATCACTCAAGTGTCTAGGCTTGTGTTTACTCTCATATATATAATAAGCACATCAATGAAAGTTAGTACTACCATATGCTTGACAAGCTTCTAACATCCACACTTAAGAACACATGCACATAAGATCAAAAGGTCTTTATAAAGGGTTGTAATGGGGCCAAGGTCAAGGTGGGATAATCCTGGGGGGAACTAAGCTTAAAAAAATCAAAGAGGATGAAAAAGCAATGAAAATCAAGCTGTAAAGTGAGCATGAGAGGTCCAACTTCTACGAGATATGACTAAATTCACAATTTTGAGACTTCTCTCCATAACTCTCTTCATACAACATTCACTCTCCTTCATACAAAAACAAAAATAAAAAGATATATGAAATTTTTCTTTCTTTTTTTTTTTTTTTTATTTTTTTTGACTTTTTTTCTTTTTCTATTTTTTTCATTTTTTTCTTTTTGTGGAGTATTTTTTCTATACAAATGTACTTGCCAAACTTTCCATTGAGAACCCAAGAATCAACCCAAGTGAGAACCACAATTACACAAATTGGACACCCCCACACTTATGGATATGACAATTTTCAAATCAAAGCTCTTTCACCCTCTAAGATTGGGTAATATCATTGTTTTTCTCTTTTAGGCTTGTAATGAGCTATAAAACAAAGAATGGGATAAAAAGGCTCGAGAGAGAGGGCTTACACAAAGGGATAAATTCGAGGTAGGCTTATTTGGCGAGTAGCTAAGAAAAATAGAATTGCCTAGATCATTTCAAACATGCATGTGAACAAGTGTTTCAACAAGAATCAAGTCAAGTTCTAGAGTAACTAACAAACATGAGTGAGTCACACACAAGAAAGGAGAGAATGGCAAAGCTGTAGTCCATCCATAAAGAGGCTCAATTCTCACGGGGTTAATGACTATCACAGATGATGCAAATATTTAGTGCTCATACCCAACTTATTATACCAAGAGCAACAAGAAATCAATCAAATCATGCCAAATCACCCATGGTCTTAGAATAGTCAAAATCACTCACAACTTGTACAAACATAGAATTCATGGAAAAACATGCAACAACTTTTTTTTCTTTTTATAGTTAAAGATTAAAAACATAAAAACAAAAAGACACACCCCACACTTAAATCACACATTGTCCTCAAAGTAAGCAACATGTATAACTTAAGGATAAGGAAAGAAAACTCCCTCTTGAAGGTGGAGAACTTGAATCTTGTGTGCGGTTGGTATTTGGTAGTGAAAGATCTTTTATGGTTACCACACACATGTTTGGTCACCTTCTTCTTCCATACATCCAGAATCAAGGGGCTGAGTTGTTGTTGTGTTTGCCACACATTCTTATTAGGAATGTCCGCCAAGGTCCATCCGATACCTTTTCTGTGTTCCCTTAGAATGGAGGCGACTTTTCTGCTCAGATTGAAGGTTAGATGAAATAATCACGAGAAAAATATTCACTTCCCTCCAAATATGCATATTTAAAATTTTCAGGAGTTGTTTAAGCTCTACAACATGTGGTTGCTCCAAGGAAGCAACGGCTACATCCACAACACCATCTATGGAAAGTGTATCAACTCGCAAAGTATTTTCAATCTCAAAGACAAAGAGAAGGATTATTAGAACATGTATAATCAGCAAAGCATCAAGCAATTCCATTTTACAAAGGGAATGCTCTTCCATGGGGTGTTTTTAGTCACTTCTCTTTGAGGGAAGGGTAGTGGTGGTGTGTATTGCTCATGACCAACATGTTCAAAGGCAACCTTGTAATTTTTCATAACAAGCGATGTGGGTACCTCTGGAGTTTCAACGGGAGTAGTTGCCCGAAAATGGGAGTATTTGGGACATTAGGAATCACTACTTCACAGTCGAGCGGTGGTTTGATCTTTGGAGTCTCGCATCGATTAAGCTGCGAGAGGTTAGTTTGTCCAAATATTATCTCTAATTCCCTAAGTGTTGAATCTGTTCTTTGTTGGAATATAAGATTTTGAATAGCCATTTCTTTTACAAGATCCTCTAGTGAGGGTTCATAAATAGCGGTCATCTCACGATCAACAAAATCGAATCGAGAATAGAAAAAGAAGAATCGTTAAACATTAGGTAAATCGAGAAAAATATCAAAATAAATGGACCAAATCGAGAAAATTAAAACTAATGCTAAAATTAAGGAAGAAAATCAAAAACGAATTAAATCTAATCTAAAAACATAAAAACACCACTACAAATCTAATAAAATCAAAATAAAGATATGCAAATTTTTTTTGGATTTTTTGAAAATATGAAAAATTAAAATAATTGAAACGAAAATGTAAAAGAAGAAATTTTGGATTTTTCGGCCTAAGCTCCCTTTGGGAGTCCTATTCCTTGAATTTTTCTGATTTTCTGACAATTTTCGAGGAGATCGGCGAGATCACCCAAAAATCGATTTTTTTCACTTAATCTGCGTCGAGAATTGAGCGAAGCCGAAATCGAAAGAACACGCAAAGAAGCAAAACTAAGAGAAAAAGGTTAGTGGTTAGTGGGGTTCTTGAAATTGGAAATCCTAATTAGAGATCCCCAAACAGCGGCGCCAATTTGATCGTGATTAAATGCACGCGGGTCAAAATAATGAAAAGTGTAAAATATAGTAACAAGGTAAGTTAACCTTGGTCGTCTCACAAGGACCTCTAAAACTAAGATTACCAAAATCAAGAACGATCAAATAACAATAAAAAGGGGGGTTTGTGAAGAGTTTGTTGTTTAACAAAGAAAATCAATTAAAGAGAGACAATCAATCTATTGTTTAGAAGGGTGTGTTTCTCGGATTTATCATCGGTTCTAAAATAAAGATTTGTGCAAGGTTTGATAACTCTTGATTGATCATAAACTAAGTGAACAAGCGTCAGTCAGTTTATATGAATTCACACAGTTTTAAAGCAAGCGTCAAAACAATGTGTTCAATCAATCGTGATAGTGAACAAGCGCCACTAACACAATTAACATCATAAGCGAATTCTTTCAATCCTATAAACAAGCGTCATAGACTCTATCAATTCCTATCCAAACTAGATTAAACAAGCGATAAAATAGTTTGAATAATGAAAGTTGCAAAAGCAGAATCATGATTAAGTGATTAAGCAAAAGCCGAATCATAAAAGCGAATCACATAGGCAAATCACGAGTTTGAGTAATTAAGCAAAACACAAACCGAATTTGCAACAAAAATTACGGAGATGGAATTGATAGAGAAAGAATTAAAACCATAAAAACTAAATAAACATTAAGCCTTTGAACCTCAAAATCCTTACAGCAACACCCTTCACCAATAGATTGATCTAGGGTCTTAAGCTTCCATGGAGGTTAGGACACAAAACGTAAAATTGAAAGTAGGAATGCGTAAGATGGTCCAAGACGGCTGCTCCAGCCAAGTCTATAAGAATAAAACGAAAAACCTAATCCCTTAATGGGTTCTTGGATAAAAGCCCGTTAACAAACTAATATTTGGCCCGAAACCCGTTTTACATTAAACTGCTTCGGTATTTTGCAGTTTTGGCCTTCAGTACTTCCGAATTGGGTTTCGCGCTCAACAGAAGAATTGTAGTTCTGTTCCTTAGCTTTCCAACGCATACTTGCACGCCTCAATCGGATAAATGTGGCCAAAGTTATGACCTGCAGAGTAGACAGGGGTCAATATGCAATAAAAGTATGAATTAAGCAATAAATTGCTATACTGCTCACATAAGACCCAAAGTCTAGAAACGTGCTAAGACTTAAATATTAGGCACAGAACACAATTAAAAACACTAAGTGAAAAGCTATAAAGAGTACATTAAAATGCACTGATCACACCGCAGCATTTCTTTCAATTTTGAAAACTGTTCTTCTTTTTACAATTAACGAACCAACGCAACGAGTGTTGCAGCAATGTTGCTGCAAGCAATGTTGCAGCATGAGCTGCTGCCACATCACAAATCAACTTAGCACTATTAAGTGAGGTTACTGCACAAATAAAAACAAAAACAAATTCCAATTTATTAGTTTAAAATCCTGGGTTGCCTCCTGATCAGTGGTCGTACGCGGGTCAAATTAATTAAAAAGGATTTAAAATGTAGTACAAGGTGAGTTAACCTTGGTCGTCTCACAAGGACCTCTAAGATTAAGACTACCAACAACAAGAACAAAATTAACAATATACAGGGGGGTTTTTATTTAGAAAAGTTTATATTTGATAGGAGCAATTGGCGAGAGACAATCAATTCATCGGTTTCAGGGTGTGCTTCTCGGATTTATCATAGGTTTTTAAAAAGTAACGTCTCTAAGGATTTCTAATTCTAGATTGATATAAACTAACTAGAGCAAGCGTTAATTAGTCTATACGAATTCACACAATTTTGGGCAAGCGCCAAAATAGTGGGTTCAATCGGTCATGAAACGGGACAAGCGTCGTTCAAAGCATAACCAATATCATAACAGAATTCATGTCAATCCTCTATCAATTTCTATTCGAATTAAATAAATTAAGCATCCAAATAACTCGAAATAATCAAAGGTTACGAAACGAGATTGTATACAAGCAAGCGCGTACACAAATGAATCGCATTTTGCAAAAACAGAATTCGAATGATTCAAGCGAAATAAGAAGAACCGCAATTGCAACCATTAAGAATAGAAACGAAATTGATAGAGACGAATTAGAAACTAAGACTATAATAAACAATAAAGAACCAAACCTCAAAATCCGTACAGCGACACCCGTTCACCAATGAATTGACTTTGGGTTTTAGGCTTACATAGAGGTTAGAGCACAAAAGTTTTGTAAAGTGTATGATAATTGTAACACCCCATTTTCTAAACGGTAATTTAATTTAAAATCAGAGTTCAAAAATCGTTTTTTTTTCTTTTTAAAATACTTCCTCAAGGGAATGCTATATTCACATAAAACAACACATTAATCCAGTCAACAATAATTTTCACCATTAAATATAATTGTGTGATACATAGCACGATTTAAATGGGGCGAACCCTCATAACACTGGTTCCTTAACCAAATCATAACATCACTACTATATTAAAATCCAACAAAACAATAATAGAAACAACTATAACTGGTATTCGTTTTCCCCCCGGTGCTACGTATCAGAGGAAAATACACGACCCACAAGACGAAGGAAGAAGAGTCCTTCACACACGGTTACCTGCACGTTACCACATAGGGGGTAACATTTCAACAGAAGGGGTGAGTCCAACAGTATAAAGGAAAACATGATAAGTAGTATGCTAAGAATCTCGCAACTACAATTACCTTAACACAATGACTCCAAATAAACATCTATCAAGGAACAGCGTAAACGGACAACAACAACACGCATCAACGACAAGCATCAACAACGAGCATCATCAACAAGCATCAACAACAAGCATCGACAACATGACTATGAAGGTGTGTATGAATGCAACCCACAACGACGGGCATATGCATGTGGTATCAATCAACGTAAATAGCCTTTGTGGCTTCATAATCAACACTGAGCAAAGCTCAGGCCGAAGCCTACATCAACGTGGTAATGCATTATGCCATGAATGAGACACCATGAACAACTCACCGAACCAAACAACAATCACAGTCAACATGAAACGACAACATAAACAGTCAACATCGTTATTTGGTCAAGGACCCATCGTGAACAGCAACATCAAACAAGCAACAACGACAATGGTCATACATCATGACACAACATCATCTACATCAACTTTTTGGTCATATTAGACCCAACAGCAACATCATCAACATGTGGTCATATTGACCCAACAACATCATCATCAATTAATTATTCATGTTTGACACAACGAAACATCACGGCACCAAGGAACCACTAGGTGGCGCCTTAGGGCAACGCCAAAGAACACGAGCACGCGAGCATTGGCGCCTGCGGCAGAATGCAACGAGACAACACGGACCTTGGCAAAGACACATTTGGCGCGCCAGATAAAGCAGGTACAACGAGCAACACGAACCTTCGGCGGCACACATTTGGACACCGGCGCCACAGACACCACAACTTGGCGCCAGCAAAGCAACACGATTGCACCGGCGCCACAACAAAGACAACTTGGCGCGGTAAAGAACACGATTGCACACCGGCGCTACAAACAACACAACTTGGCGCCAAGCAGCAACACAGTTGCACACCGGCGCCAAACATCACACCAACCAGCGCCAAACAGCACACCAACTGGCGCCATGTGGCAACCTACGCCACACTGGGCGCCAAACAACACAGAAATCGGCGCCGGTGGCAACTGCGCGCCACCGGTCGCCAAGCAGGACAACAAGCGGCGCCTCTGTGGCAACTGCGCGCCACACGGGCGCCAAATGATAAAGAAGCATGGCGCTTGGCGGCCAATCGTGTTCGCGAGCGCCAAAGCAAAGAAGAACATGGCGCTTGCAAGAACCTGCCGTGTTGCGTGGCGCCAAACAACAAGCAACATGGCGCTAGCAAGAATTTGTGTTGCGCCAGAGCGCTAAAACCAAAGAAGCAATATGCGCCAAAGAAGAACATACACGCCTGTGGCGCCAAACACAGCAGCATATGGCGCCTAGTGGCGCCTAAAACACGTTTTCTTGATTTTACACCAAATCTAACATCAAACAACCTTTTATTTCAGCAACATAATTAGTCACACAACAATTGGGCATTCAATCCACATGTTGACATTTTATCAAACACCTAGCATGCGTTCTAAATTTCACTTATACATTCTATCATACACCTTATGTGCAACCTTTTACCAACAATCTATTCAAGCCAACAACACTCAAAACCACACCAATTTAATTCATCAACACATTTCATCAAACACCTAACCAGTCATTAAATCAATTCAAATAGCAACATATCCAATCACAGTTCGTTCAAACATTTTATCTAGTCACTAACTCACTACATACAACCCATCATATAATCCCTTATACCATTTAACCCACCCTTACCTTAAGAATTTGTTGGAGATGGAAACGCTTCCACGAAATCACCCAAAAACGCAGCAACAAGGTCTTCTCTCCTTCAATCTTGCGGTCCCTCCTTCTCTATTTTCTCTTCCCACGACGCAACCCTTTCTCTCTTCTCCTTTCTTCTTTTCTTTCTTATTTTGTTTTCGAACTCAGGAACTGCTCTCCTATCAAAGCCCTTCGCGATACGAAGAGAACGCAACAAACCGCGTCAAAAACGGAGCTCTAGAGACAAAGTTATGGTCAGAGGAGTGAAAAAGGTGAAAAATGGCTAAATCTGCTGTAAACGCAATATATATAAGCAGATCGATGTGTGGCTGCGCGCCACTTCACTTCACGCGCGACATGGCGCGCCAACAGACAGGGGCTCTTATGAACTGGCGCGCGACGACGCTGCCACGCACGCGCGCGCGACATGCGCGTCAATCGACAGGAACCTTGCGCGTGGGACGCGCGAAGCGCCACTTACGCGCGGACACGCCAAGACGAAACACCACACAAGTGCGGACCGATTTCTAACTCGACAACCACCTATGAACATCAATTTTAATCATTTCTACCATGGTTCCCACACCCATAAACCTCCAATTTCTTCAATAATTCTCCAAATCAACTCAAAATAATTTTAATAAAATCGGGGCGTCCCCCACTTAGAATATTTTCGTCCTCGAAAATCTACGTCAAACTCATGAAAGCAATATCAAACTTAATTCTTGCTATCAACTATCAACAAGGTCTTTTTCCGCACCGAGTAATAGAACATACACACCCCCCCTACGCTCTTACCTTTGTACCGGATTTCTACTATCATGGTCACCACAATCTCACTCGACTATCCAAACACCATCATTCCACTATTGGGGAAACTACACTATAACAATTACTATGAGTTTACTCGATCTAGCCTCAACCTTTAGGGGTTACGTTCTAAGCTCAAAATCTAAATCTTACTTACCTCATAAACAGACGAACTACTTATCACCATACAAATGATGCTATATTGGATTTCAGGAAGGTAGTATGTTTAAAATTTTCCAACAAATGTATGTTTATACTATTACTTAAGGTACTAATGCTCATCTCTTACGTCGATCTATATCCAAGCTACGAACAATGCTCTCCTCATATCTGTATTCCTATTCCCCGCACTGAATTCTAATCCTTTAGTCACCAAAGTTACACACGACCACCCAGTTACTATATAGGTACTATTCGACTACCATACTCTTAATAACAATTATTATCACTCTACTTGATCATTTCTAATGTCTCAACGGTCGCATCATAAGCTTGAAATCCGAAATCTATTTCGTACCGCAATTACCTACTTCTCATAAGTACCAATTATTCTACATCAGGTTTCCCAGAAGCCGCATTTCTAAACCCTTTCCAAAAAGGCATGTGTTCCGGTGTATCAAGCAATTACAAGGGCTCCTAATAGCAATTGGGTCGCGGCCCGACCCAGTATAGCAAGAACCGCCCAAGCACGCCGCTTGAGCGCACAATTCGCCGGCCGAAAATCTCGCTAACGGTCGGCCCTCGCAGTATATATACGCCATTCGCAAATGGCATCAGGTACGTTCTCTAACCTTGTGCTATCTGCCCGAGCGACCTCTCACTAGATCGTCAGAGTGTCTTTGCAGGTACCACCCGAGGTGCTCAACGCGTGAAGCCAGGACCGGTCCTTTCACTCATTCAACGACCGGCCCATACGACAAAGCAACAACTACTTCAACTCTTCATTGGTCAAGGTACGATCAATTGGCGACCACAGTGGGAGGCCCGTGCGCTATCCTACCTCTTTCATGGCTCCACGCGACCGGCCCCAGACGCGGGCCTCATCTCGACTCAACCCCTCCGGGCAGAATCACCCTCAACAACGGACCCCGGAGGACGTACCTGCAACCGAGCATGGATCGCAAGGAAACCCTCGCCAAGAGCCCTCAGTGAAGGGCGACCGAGGACCTATCCTAGAACAGGTACAACGGCCTGCTCATCAACCGTCTACACGGCCGAGTGGCCGAGGCGTGGATTGCGAGCCTTTGCGAACATATCACTCGTGCCATCCTTCAAGTGTCGCAAAACAAGAATCGGTCATTGCGCATCGCAACGAGTGATCTCTCGCCACGAAGGAGGGTCGATTCCGCCGCCGCCGTGCGGAAGACGGAGAACATACGCTCGTCGCCGCCGGCCGGCGCGAAGACACCGCTTCCTCCTCGAAGGAGCATTTCGCCGAGAGAGCACTACTCATCGCTCCCCGCAAGAAGAAGAAGCGAGGCGCCTGACGTCTTCTGGCGCAGGAACAGCGTAGGCGCCGCTCGATGTCCTATGATTATGAAGATTCTAGCTACCGCCCCGACACCGGCCGCCACCTACCAGTACTCCTCCAATGAGTCGTCCGGTCACGTCGGTCGAGAAGCAGATCTTGGGATTCTCGTGAAGAAGTGGAAGATTACAGAAATGGAAGAATTAGGGACGCGCGACGCGCAAGGAGAGGCCAAAGCGGCGACCCGTAAGGCCTCCTCACTTCCACCAACCGCCCATCCGGAGGATTCTATGGAATGCCGGCAACGAGGCGTGCTCGCAATGCAACCCTTCTGGGTCGAACGGCATTCGAGCGAGCACGGCCCATTCACTAGAGAAATTAGGCGCTACTGTAATTCCCGAGAGATCTACGAAAGCCGCCCAATCTTAACAAGTTCGATGGCCGTGGGGATCTGCATAAACACCTCCGGTATTTCAACAATTCATCACATTCTGAGAGAGTTGGGATCGACCATGAAATGTAGGCTTTTTCCACGATCGCCGAGGAACGAGCAATCGGAGTGGTGGGAGAGCCTCACCGCCCGACACCATCTCGCCTTGGGACGGCCTGGTTAGAACATTCTTGGCCAACTACACGGCCAACCGATGCCTGAAGCGGCATGAAGAGCACTTGGATACGATTATCCAAGAGGACAACGAATCATTGAGACAAGACATGTAGAGCGATTCAACGCCGAGGGTGAGCAGTGCGCGCGACCGACCGATAGAGACAAGTGAAGTGTCTCAGCGTGGGATCGACCAGGACCACGACTTTGCAGAAGAGTCCGGCCTAAATCGTTACATGGATCCGACCATGTTCCTACGAAGGGCCAACGATCATATGGCCATGAAGAAGCACTATTCGCTAGAAAGGTCGCGCGGCGCGCCCGCAGAAAGCGAGGATGGGTCGTTTGAAGAACAAGACAGTCCTCGTGATAACAGGACAGACTAACGATTTATGAATAAATGCCAGGTGGGTGCTCTTTTCCCCACCGTGTTTTTTTTTCGCGAGGCCCTTTTAAAAGAAGTACTTTGTAATCTATTTCGCATGCAAGAATGTATGATTGGTAGCTCGCCGTGCGAGTAGCAGCAAACAGCGTAGGCCCCGAGCGGTCTACAATCGAGCGCCATCGAAATGGCCCAAGGGTCAGAAGGACCCACAAACAGCGTAGGCCCCGAGCGGTCTACAATCGAGCGCCATCGAAATGGCCCAAGGGTCGAAGGACCCACAAAAAACAGAGCCCCGGCGGTTTACAATCGAGTGCCATCGAATGGCCCAAGGGTCAGAAGGACCCAAAAACAGAGTAGGCCCCGAGCGGTCTACAATCGAGTGCCATCGAAATGGCCCAAGGGTCAGAAGGACCCACCAACAGAGTAGGCTACGAGCGGTCTACATCGAGTGCCACCGAGTTGACCCAATCGAATGTCACTGCATTGACCTACGTCAAGTGCCGCCGAGTTGGCACGACCATCAGTGCCATCGAATGACCGAGGTCAAGCAATGACCCAATAACGAGCATTGATTGACGAACACGGCCAGAAGAGACCGACTGCAACTATCGCAATAAGGGCCGTCTAGATCGAACCTTGTAAGCCCGTTGCCAAAATCGCAAAATGCGTCGAACAAGTCCGCTACGATAGCGGCCCGCCGAGGTCACGATCGAATGTTTCAAACGAAATAGGCAATGCGTGACAACACTTGAACGAATTTGAGCGACCCGAGAATGATCGCACCTCCTAAAGCGAGCAAGATCCAAGTAGACTTCAGTAAGTTAAGGAGGTCGGCCGAGTCCCGACCAATTGGATCGCTTTCAAAGATGAATGGAAGTACTCGGTGGCAACGCCCACACCTCAAAGATGGCGGCGACCACCTCTCGACTTAGCATGGTAGCAACCACACACTTCAAGAGATGGAGACCGATTGCGCAATGCAACCCGACCGCTTACAACACGACACGGGGCGCGATTCAAGCCTCACCCGCTCTAAGCGACCTAGGCTTGGGGGCAACCTGTTCGGGGTGTATCGGCAATTACAAAGGGTTCCCAATAGCAATTGGGCGGCGGCCCGCCTGGCAGAACCGCCCAAGCACGCCGCTTGGAGCGCACTCGCCATTGAAAATCTCGCTAACGGTCCGCCCGCAAAGATATATACACCATTCGCATATGGCATCGTGCACGTTCTCTAACCTTGTGCTATCTCGCCCGCGCGGCGACCTCTCACTAGATCGTCGGAGTGTCTTTGCGGTACCACCCGAGGTGCTCAACGCGTGAAGCCGGGACCGGTCCTTTCACTCATTCAACGACCGGCCCATACGACAAAGCAACAACTACTTCAACTCTTCATTGGTCAAGGTACGATCAGCATGATTTATTACTTTACATGAACTTCAAACTTAAAGTGTCGATCCTTGTCTTTACATCTCCCTATTATCAAACAACACAACTTGGCGCCAAGCAAAGAACACGCTTGCACACCGGCGCCACAAACAAGATAACTTGGCGCAAGCAAAGAACATACGCTTGCACACCGACGCCACAAACAAAGCATAACTTGCGCGCCGCAGCAAAGAACATTTGCACACCGCGCCATAAGCACTACAACTTGGCGCCAGGCAGCAACACAGTTGCACACCGGCGCAAAAAAGAATATTGGGCGCACACCGGTGCCAAATAAAGACACCAACGGGCGCCTGTGGCAACTGCGCGCTTACACTGGCGCCAAGCAAAGACAGAAATCGGGCGCCGGTGGCAACCTACGCCACCCTGGGCGCCAAACAGACAACAAACTGGCGCCCTGTGGCAACCTCCAATTTCTACCATGGTTCCCACACCCATAAACCTCCAATTTCTTCAATAATTCTCCAAATCAACTCAAAATAATTTTAATAAAATCGGGGCGTTATAATAATGCGTAAGATGGTTAAAGACGGCTGCTCCAGCCAAGTCTATAAGACTAAAACGAAGAACCTAATCCCTTAATGGGTTCTTGGATAAAAGCCTGTTAACAAACTAATATTTGGACCGAAACCCATTTTACATTAAACTGCTTTTGTATTTTGCCGTTTTGGCCTTCAAAACTTCTGAATTGGATTTCGCGTTCAACAGAAGATTTGTAGCTCTATTCCTTAGATTTCCAACGCATGCTTGCACGCCTCAATCGGATAACCTTAGCCAAAGTTATGGCTTGCAGAGTAGACCAGGGTCAATATGCAATAAAAAATAAGAATTAAACAATAAATTGCTATACTGCTCCAATAAGACCCAAAGTCTAGAAACGTGCTAAGACTCAAAAATTAGGTACAGAGAACAATTAAAATCACCAAGTGAAAAGCTATAACGAGTGCATTAGAATGCACTGATCAAATTCCCCCACACTTAAGCTTTTGCACTCCGGGCAAAACACAAAAAACAAGACATAAAAACAAAACATGAATTCCCAATGAACCCCATGAATGCAAAGTCATAAGAGAGATGCTTTTCCTAGGATTCAAGGAGAATGACATTCAGAGATAGCACTTAATTGCAATCAAGGTAAAAAAAAAAAAGAGGATAGAGCACCAACGAGTGAATCATAAGTGATGAGTCCTCACAGGATTTATATAAGTAATGCTCTCAATCACTCAAGTGTCTAGACTTGTGTTTACTCTCATATATATAATAAGCACATCAATGAAAGTTAGCACTACCATATGCTTGACAAGCTTCTAACATCCACACTTAAGAACACATGCACATAAGATCAAAAGGTCTTTATAAGGGTTGTAATGGGGCCAAGGTCAAGGTGGAATAATCCTAAGGGGGAACTAAGCTAAAAAGAATCAAACAGGGCAAAGAAGCAGTGAAAATCAATTGTAAGGTGAGCATGAGAGGGTCCAATTTGAACAAGATATGACAAACTTCTCTATTTTGAGACTTCTCTCCATAACTCTCTTCACACAACATTCACTCTCCTTGATACAAAAATAAAAAGATATATACACTTTCCAATTTTTTTTCTATTCTTTTTCACTTTTTTTTTTCTTTTTCTATTTTTTTTTCTTTTTTTTTTTCATTTTTTTTTCCTTTTTGAGGAGTATTTTTCTATACAAATGTTCTTGCCAAACTTTCCTTTGAAAACCCAAGAATCAACCCAAGTGAGAACCACAATTACACAATTTGGACACCCCCACACTTATGGATATGACAATTTTCAAATCAAAGCTCCTTCACCCTCTAAGATTGGGTAATATCATTGTTTTTCTCTTTAGGCTTGTAATGAGCTATAAAACAAAGAATGAGATAAAACGCAGCAGAGGGGCTTACACAAAGGGATAAATTCAGGGTAGGCTTATTTGGCTAGTAGCTAAGAAAAACAGAATTGCCTAGATCATTTCAAACATGCATGTGAACAAGTGTTTCAACAAGAATCGAGTCAAGTTCTAGAGTAACTAACAAACATGAGTGAGTCACACACAAGAAAGGAGAGAATGGTAAAGTGTAGTCCATCCGTAAAAAGGCTCAATTCTCACCAGGGACAATGACTACCACAGATGATGTAGTAGTGCTCATACCCAACTTATTATACCAAGAGCAACAAGAAATCAATCAAATCATGCCAAATCACCCATGGTCCTAGAATAGTCAAAATCACTCACAACTTCTACAAACAAAGAACTCATGGAAAAACATGCCAATTTTTTTTTTAAAACAAGGAAAACAGAAAAACAAACCAAAAATTAAAAGAAAAATAAAAACTACTAAGCCACTAAAAGACACCCCCCCACACTTAAGTCATACATTGTCCTCAATGAAAACAATAAGCATAAAATAAGAGTAAGGAGGAGGGACTCCCTGGTCAATTTGCAGTGTAGGTGGGATTTTCCAATGAGAGTTCTTCTATGGGTGCATCTTCAAGTGCGAAACTCTCATGGAATACTTTGAGGCGTTGTCCATTGACTTTGAAAACTTTGTTTGTCGCCTCACTTTTCATTTCCACTACACCATGAGGAAAAATGTTAGTAATAACAAAAGGACCAATCCACTTGGATCGATGTTTCCCAACCATAATTTGCAGGCGGGGTCTGAACCATAAAACTCTATGCCCAATATAGAACTCTTTTTTGGCAATCATCTTATCATGTTTAGCTTTCCACACTTTCTTGGCAGGAATGCCCACCAAGGTTAACCCAATGTTGCTCCTATGTTTCCATAGGATTGGAGGCTTCTCTTGTTCAAATTTAAGACCAGCTACATTAGTAACAATAAGCTTCCCACTCCCCTCTGAATATGCATGATTAATTTTTCTAGGGAATGGTTCAAGCTCTAAAATAATGGGTCGCTTTCAATGGCAAAGCAGCAGCAGAGCTACATCCACAACATCAGCTATAGGAGGTGTGTCAACCTGTAAAGTATCAACCAAAACATCAAACAATTCAATTTTACAAAGGGAATGCTCTTCCATGGGGTGTTTCTTAGCATTAAAGATACTAAATTTTTCATGGAAAGAGTCCCTGCATGTACATCAATTTTGGTTTTGGCAGTCCTCAAGAATGGTCTGCCAAAAATGATAGGTGACCTGCTGGACTTAGTTTCTTCCTCCATGTCTAGAATGTAAAAATCTGCAGGAAAAATCAAATCATTAACTTTAACAAGAACATCCTCAACTAGTCCAGCAGGTCGAGCATTGCTTCTATTTGCTAGCTGGATGGTAACACCTGTTTCCTGCAAAGGTCCAAGAGCAAGAGAGTTAAAAATAGAGGAGGCATTACATTGATTGAAGCTCCAAGATCTAACATGGCATCATCGAACTGAATGTTGCTTATGGTGCATGGAATGGAGAAAGTTCCTGGATCCTTGCATTTCTGGGGCATGGGCAACATGAGGGCAGAAACATTATACCCCACGTTGACTTTTTCAATTCCTTTTAGTCTTCTCTTTCTCTTGTGTGTGCACAACTCCTTTAGAAATCTAGCATATTTTGGAATCTGCTTAATTGCCTCAAGAAGGGGAATATTGACTTCCACCTTCCTAAAATTATCCAAGATCTCCTCATCCCTTTCCGCCTAATTTGTTTTTTAGTCATTGTTGCTCTTTGAGGGAAAGGGAGTGGTGGTATGTACTCTTCATCATCAACAGGTTCGGGTGCTTTACTATTTTTCAAAACAGCAGTTTCAGACACCTTTGGAGTGTCAACAGCCTTTCCAGATCTCAAAGTAATAACACTAACATTGGGGGTTGGTGCATTTGGATTGACTACAACTTGAGCCGGCAGTTGGTTTGACCCTCGGGCTTGCATCTGATTAATTGTGGTAGCCATTTGTCCCATTTGTGTCTGCAAATTCTGAATTGAAGCATCTGTTCTTTGTTGAAATTGGAGATTTTGGGCAGCCATCTGCTTAACTAGATCCTCCAATGAAGGTTCAGGCCTGGGCTGTTGTTGTTGTGCAGCTGGATTTCCCCATCTAAGGTTTGGGTGGTTTCTCCAGTTCGGGTGGTACCTGTTGGATGACAACTCAACATTGGCTTGAGGGTTAAATATATTAGCTGCATATGCTTGAGGAGTATCGGCATTGGGATCCTCTTCCAAACAGTAGGACAATAACTGTGGGGTGCTCAGAGTGGTGCAAATACCACAAACATTTGTTGTTCGACTGTTGCCAATTTTTTTACCAAAATTGTGAGTTCATCCAACTTGTTTTCTAAGCTCTTATGATCAGTAGCTTGTATCTCATTTACTCCTCTAGTTAGAACTGTAGAGTTGCTTCTAGTTGTGAATTGTTGGGAGTTAATGGACATATTCTCTATTAAAGCTCTTGCATCTGCTGGGGTCTTATCTACAAGTGCACCTCCACTAGCAGCATCCATAATATTTCTGTCCATGGGCAATAAACCCTCGTAGAAATATTGGATGAGTAGTTGTTCAGAAATTTGATGATGAGGGCAGCTTGCACACAATTTCTTAAATCTCTCCCAGTATTCATGTAAAGACTCAGTGGAGTTTTGCCTAATACCACATATCTCTTTTCTAATTGAAGCAGCTCTAGATGCAGGAAAGAACTTCTCTAGGAACAACTTTTTCAAGTCATTCCAATTTTCAACAGAACTTGGCTGGAGGTAATACAGCCAATCTTTGGTTGCATCTTGGAGTGAGAAGGGGAAGGCCCTCAATTTTATGTGCTCCCTTGGAATTCCTTGGGGTTTCATGGTTGAGCACACAATGTGGAACTCCTTGAGATGTTTGTGAGGATCCTCACCTGCAAGACCATTAAACTTTGGCAACAAGTGTATTAAACCAGATTTCAATTCAAAAGGAACAACAACATCAGGATAATTAATACATAGAGCGTTGTAAGTAACATCAGGTGCAGCAAGTTCCCTAAGAGTTCTACCAGCCATGTGATAGGCCGCAAGTGCACGGTTTCTATCTCGTAGTAAAAAATGTATCGATCCACAGGGAGTTAAGCAATTACCAATCTAATTTTTAGTTTTGATTAGCTGAAAGGAATAATTTTTAGAAGAAGGAATGATTGTTGGTTTTAAATTCAGAATTATAAAAATGTCCTAGGATTGTGGTTTCATCTCAATGATAGAAACATTTCACAATCCCTCATCCATTCTCTATTTTATTTAAAGTCTTTTCTAAGGACAAGGTATTCAATGGTAACTCATGTTTCCTTTCGGAATACAAGAGTGTGCCTCGAAACAATAATCAAAACCTATTCTCATGGTTGATTATTGCCAAGACCCCTTAAGTACAAACCTTGTTGTCCCAAGACTCTCAAAACTATTCTCATGTTTTGATCATCTTGTTTAACCTCATAGTTCTAATATCAAACTTCACTTTCGGTGCACTCGCTTGATATTTGAATTATAGCTTTGAAATCGATGAGGTTAAATTAGATATAAAAACTTCAATAAAATAGAGTCTAGACTTGGAATTGTTTTAGGGATCTATCATTGGATTATTCCCACAATCTCAAGACTAGAAGGATCTACTCACTCATGATCATTGTAGACAAGGACTTAGAAGAAGAATAAAAAGACATAAAGGATAAATAACAAGAATTGTAAATGACAGAATTGTAAATTGCGTAATGTAAATGACAGAAAATAAACGAAAGCGATAAAGGACTGAATATAAAGTTGCTGAAAATAAGAACAGAAATTAAAAGTGCAAGAAGGTAAAGAATATGAAAATAAAAGAACAAAAGCTTAAGAGAAATGCAAGAACTTAGATAAATCTTTTAGAGTGAGTTTACAAGTAAGAATAACAACTTGGGATCAACTAAACTGGCTCTATCCCTTAATGCAAAAACTTGATAGGCCGCAAGTGCACGGTTTCTATCTTGTAGTAAAAAATGTATCGATCCACAGGGAGTTAAGCAATTACCAATCTAATTTTTAGTTTTGATTAGCTGAAAGGAATAATTTTTAGAAGAAGGAATGATTGTTGGTTTTAAATTCAGAATTATAAAAATGTCCTAGGATTGTGGTTTCATCTCAATGATAGAAACATTTCACAATCCCTCATCCATTCTCTATTTTATTTAAAGTCTTTTCTAAGGACAAGGTATTCAATGGTAACTCATGTTTCCTTTCGAATACAAGAGTGTGCCTCAAACAATAATCAAAATCTATTCTCATGGTTGATTATTGCCAAGACCCCTTAAGTACAAACCTTGTTGTCCCAAGACTCTCAAAACTATTCTCATGTTTTGATCATCTTGTTTAACCTCATAGTTCTAATATCAAACTTCACCTTTCGGTACCTTGTTTGATATTTGAATTATAGCTTTGAAATCAATGAGGTTAAATTAGATATAAAAACTTCAATAAAATAGAGTCTAGACTTGGAATTGTTTTAGGGATCTATCATTGGATTATTCCCACAGTCCCGAGACTAGAAGGATCTACTCACTCATGATCATTGTAGACAAGGACTTAGAAGAAGAATAAAAAGACATAAAGGATAAATAACAAGAATTGTAAATGACGGAATTGTAAATTGCGTAATGTAAATGACAGAAAATAAACGAAAGCGATAAAGGACTGAATATAAAGTTGTTGAAAATAAGAACAGAAATTAAAAGTGCAAGAAGGTAAAGAACATGAAAATAAAAGAACAAAAGCTTAAAAACGAATCAAATCTGATCTACAAAATTTAAAATCACTGCTAAAAATCTAATTAAATCAAAAGAGGGATATGCAAATTTTTTTGGATTTTTTCGGAGATATGAAAATTTAAAACAATTAATTAAAAATAGAAAACGAAGGAATTTCGGTTTTTACGGTCCTTGCTCCCTAAAGGGAGTCCTACTCCTTGATTTGTTTTCTGATTTTCTGACCAATTTTCGAGGAGATCTGACGAGATCACCCAAAAAATCGATATTTTTCCACTTAATCGGAGTCAGAATTGAACGAAGCCGAAATCGAAAGAACCTGCAAAGAAGCAAAACTAAGAGAAAAAAGGTTAGTGGTTAGTGGGGTTCTTGAAATTGGAAATCCCTAATTAGAGATCCCCGGCAACGGCGCCAATTTGATCAGCGGTCGTACGCGGGTCAAAATAATTAAAAAGGATTTACAATGTAGTACAAGGTGAGTTAACCTTAGTCGTCTCACAAGGACCTCTAATATTAAGACTACCAACAAAGAAGAACAAAATTAACAATATAAAGAAGGGGTTTTTATTTAGAAAAGTTTATATTTGATAGGAGCAATTGGCGAGAGACAATCAATTCATCGGTTTCAGGGTGTGCTTCTCGGATTTATCATAGGTTTTTAAAAAGTAACGTCTCTAAGGATTTCTAATTCTAGATTGATATAAACTAACTAGAACAAGCGTTAATTAGTCTATACGATTCACACAATTTTGGGCAAGCGCCAAAATAGTAGGTTCAATCGGTCATGAAACGGGACAAGCGCTCGCTCAAAGCATAACCAATATCATATGTAATTCATGTCAATCCTCTATCAATTTCTATTCGAATTAAATAAATTAAGCATCCAAATAACTCAAATAATCAAAGGTTACTTAAACGAGATTGTATACAAGCAAGCGCAGCATAACAAATGAATCGCATTTTGCAAAAACAGACCGAATGATTCAAGCTTAAATAAGAAGAACCGCAATTGCAACCATTAAGAACAGAAACGAAATTGATAGAGACGAATTAGAAACTAAGACTATAATGAACAATAAAGAACCAAACCTCAAAACTGCATACAATGACACCCGCTCACCAATGAATTGCCTTTGGGTTTTAGGCTTCCATGGAGGTTAGAGCACAAAAGTTTTGTAAAGTGTATGATAATGCGTAAGATGGTTAAAGACGGATGCTCCAGCCAAGTCTATAAGACTAAAACGAAAAACCTAATCCCTTAATGGGTTCTTGGATAAAAGCCCGTTAACAAACTAATATCTGGCCCGAAACCCGTTTTACATTAAACTGCTTCGGTATTTTGTCGTTTTGGCCTTCAAAACTTCCGAATTGGGTTTCGCGTTCAACAGAAGATTTGTAGCTCTATTCCTTAGCTTTCCAAAGCATGCTTGCACGCCTCAATCGGATAACCTTAGCCAAAGTTATGGCCTGCAGAGTAGACCAGGGTCAATATGCAATAAAAAATAAGAATTAAACAATAAATTGCTATACTGCTCCAATAAGACCCAAAGTCTAGAAACGTGCTAAGACTCAAAAATTAGGTACAGAGGACAATTAAAATCACCAAGTGAAAAGCTATAACAAGTGCATTAGAATGCACTGATCACCTCCCAGTAGCGCTTGGTTTAAGAGTCCTCAACCAGACTGAGTCTTGTGGCAGGTATCTTGCATAGTCCCTTGACATCGCCCTTGGTGCAGCCTTTTGGTGTTGCAATATTAACCATTTGCAAAACAGCTTGTTGCATGAAATATTTGGCCAATGGAGGCTCTGGTGAAGGAAGATGGACCTAATCATCTGGTACAACAGAGTCAGGTTCTTCCATAATTGTCTGGTATAAGAGAGTCACCTTGGCCTCTTTTTGGCCACCATTTTTGTTCTTACAAGTTTCCTGTGATGCAGCAACGGTAGATGTTGCAGCTCTGCCTTCTGACACTGATGCTGCAGCACAACCTGTGACAACATCCACACTCTGTATTTAACTTTTCAATGGCCTTGGTGTTTTCTCTATGGAAGGTTGAATTTTGGATGGATTTTTCTTTGGTAAGGGTTGAGGAGGTTGTTTTGTTGATAGGGACTATTGTGGAATGGATTGTTTTGGAGTAGGGAAGGTTTTGGGATAAGGGTTAATAGTTTAGTTTGAGGTGGATGAAGGGTAAGTAATGAAGGGTTGAAATTGTGAGAAGTGAGCTTTTTGTGATGGAGAAGGTGTTTTTGATGGAGAAGGTAGTTCTTTGGTTGGTGATGGTTGAGGTGAATGTGTGGTGGAAAGGTTTTGGGTGGGTGGTGATTGGGGAAAATATAGCTAACAAGGTTTAAATGAGGAAAAAGAGAAAACACACTGCCAATTAGCAGAGGTGACTGCTAAATATGCCACATTGACATTTGAAATTCCATTTTGACTTGTTGACCATGCTCTCAATGCTTCAGCAACAGGTGTTGCACCACCTGGTGCTGCAGCACCAGAATTCTGCATAATTGACAGCACAAACCACATGACCACTTATTCATACCTGAAAAAGTAAAAACAAAAATACACAACATACAATTAGTCCTAAAAATCTGGGTTGCCTCCCAGTAGCGCTTAATTTATAGTCTTTAGCTAGACTTGGCTTTCAAAACCCAAGTTAGGGTGGATAATAGGACAAGAAGAAAATGTCATCCTTCCGCTTTCTCCTTTTTGTCAGAAATCCCATGTATTTGGCATAGGGAAGCAAGTGTTGCCATGCCCCAATCAATAAGCATTTGGGATATGAATTCCCCATCTTTTGAAAATATTGAAGCTCATTTTGCGGATGACTCTTTTCTTCACTTACCAAGGGCTGAACCTTAATTGTCAAATAACTCTTATCATACCTCAACCTTGGTTTTTCTTCCTTGTCACTATTTTTGAATTTTTCTTGTTCTACAACTACACAATCTTTTTGTTCCACTACTTCCAAATGACCACATTCAAGTTCACACTCTACACTCATTTGTTCCTTTTGCTCAACCACATATTCAATACAACTTTCTTCTTGTAGATGCTCCATAATAGTCCTAATGTGCCTCTATATTCTTACATGAAGCTTCAAAGTTGTCATGATAACTCTCTTCTTTTAGATCAATCACTTCTTCAATACAACTCTCTCTCTTTATATGCTCCATAATTGTCTTAAAGTGAGCCTCCATATTCTTACATGATACTTGAAAGTTGTCACTATCTACTTTGATATCCCCAAGTGATTGAGCTACAAATTCTTGGAAGTGGGAGATGGTCTCATTGAATCATTCGGTTTGAGCTTGACAACTTAGATATTTCTCAAACACAAAGTTTTCCATGTAACAATCCATATTTTGGGCTATCACCGACATGAAATTTGTCTCACAATAGCCCCTTTCAAAGTTTTCACGCTCCACCTTCATAGATTCAATAGCTTGAGCTAAGAGTTCTTTTAAACTAGAGTTCTCCTCATATAATCCCACATTTTGAGCTTGAGAACATGGCTCTTGCTCACACACAAAGTTTGATAGGGGTATGGAATTTAACTCAAAACAGCCCCTTTTATCTCTATTTCCATAACAATCATAGTTGAAACAATGTTGTTGAGCTTTCAATTCTTGCATAAAGTAAAAACTCCAATGGTCCATGGAATAAAGTGATTTTTTTTCTTTCACAAAACAGTAAACACAAATTGCGACACTAAAAACAACAAAGAGAACACATTACAAACACAAAACACAATACAAAATAGGAAAAAAAATTGCTCAAAAATTGAACACACACAAAACTAACTAAACTTTCTAACTAAACAATAGAAATTAACTATCACAATCTCTCAAGAACGCGCTAAAAACTTGTTGTGTGAAAACAATATGTGCAAGTATACACAATCGTAACAAGTAATAAAAAGTAAGCTGGAATGCCTTTCATTTATGCAATGTCATCATAATGTATTAATGATGTATCTAATGCTACAGCATTAGGTGCTGCAGCAATAAGACGTTATTCTCTCGAATACTTCACACTAGGTTTCCTTTCAAGAGTTTATCTCTAAACCCTAAAGAAGTACCTCCTAGGCTGCTTGAGCACCGGCAGTGTTCACCTTATGGGTTATGCCCTCCTATCTCTAGAGTTTAAGCAAGGAACATCAAGATCTCTCTCGTTAATGATCACTACCCATATTATCATTTGAGATCAATTTATAAACCATCTCTGAATCTATAAATGGTACTTATATTAGGTGATCAATTCTAAAATAAGTTTAGAAATAGTATCACACAAAGGATAAAATGCTAAAACATCAAATACATGCATTAAACACACTAAGACTTCATTACATAGTTACTAGCATCCCAACTCAGAGTATTTAGCTCATAATGAACAACAAACACAAGAAATAAAGCATAGATGCAAAATCTAAAGCCATAAAACCAAAATTACAAGGAAGAAATATACTAAGAAGAGGGTAGATGTAAGTTTGGCTCCAAGAACAATGATAATGGAGGTACAAACAGCTCCCAAATCCACGGAAATCTTCAAGTAAGTCACTCAGATTGTCGCAAAGATCACTCCTAGCAATCAGCAGTGCACTTCTACTTTTATTGTGAAAATGGAGCTTGGGACAAAAATGGAGAGAAAAGCTATCTCTAAACATAGCCTCCTTTCTAAACCAGCCTCCCAAATGAGGAAGATGAGCCTCCTTAAATAGCACTAGGGTTTAGTGATCCAAGAAATATCCTTTGGAGGTTACTTTTGTCATTACATGTACCAATATACCCACAAAAGGGAATATTCGAGCATACGAAACCTGGTACCAAAGAATATAGGTGTGTCTGTCCTTTTTTGACAGCTTGCCTTAGCATTTTCTCTCCCATCTCTCGCAGGAACGCAATTGCTGCGGCACCTGATGCTGCATAAAAGCACAAAATGGGGCACCAAAATGCCAAAATGACTTCAAACCATAATTAAATCTTCTTTTACACTAAACAACCTATTTTAATTAATTAAACACAATATTACTTTAGAACTCCCAATAATTTAAGCTAAAAAGGCATAAATAACTCTTATAAATAAGAGTTATCAGTAGATAAAGCCAAAGTTGAGGTAATTGAAAATTTGCCACCACCAAATACAGCCAAAGGTATTAGAAGCTTCTTAGGTAATGCTGGTTTCTATAGAAGGTTTATCAAAACATTATGTATGCTTTTGCAACATGATGTATCATTCAACTTTGATGATTCTTGTATGGAAGCTTTTGAAAAGCTTAAAAAGGTATTGGTGAATGCACTAGTGATAGTAACACCTGATTGGAGCAGACCATTTGAATCAATGTGTGATGCTAGTGACTTTGCAGTAGGGTAGTCTTGGGGCAAAGGTATGACAAGTTCATTCCATTTATTAGCTGTGGTATTTGCATTTGAAAAATTTAGACCTTACTTAGTTGGCACTAAAGTTATTGTCTATACTGATCACTCTGCCATTAAGTATTTACTTTCAAAGAAATATGCAAAACCAAGGCTAATAAGGTGGATTCTACTCCAAGAATTTGATCTTGAAATCAGAGACAAGAAATGAGTAGAAAATCAAGTAGCAGACCATTTATCAAGGATTGAAGGAGAATCACTAGGTACACAAAAGGAAGAAATCAGAGAGCTTTCCAGATGAGAAATTACTGGCAATCACAGTCAATGCACAAAATGAAACTGCATTAGCTATAAGCAATGCAGGAGTATCTAATGCATCTGCACCATGGTATGCTGATATTGTTAATTTCCTTGCAAGCACGATAGTACCAGTGAACATGACATATCAACAAAGGATAAGATTCTTCCATATAGTTAAACAATACTATTGGGATGATCCATTCATTTACAAGATGTGCCCTGATAAATTAATGAGGAAATGCATTCCTGAAGAGGAGCAACAAGTAGTGCTACTGCATTGCCATGCTGCACCTTATGGAGGACATTTTGGCAGCACTAGAACAGTAGCTAAGGTATTACAGTCTGATTATTTTTGGCCTACTTTATTTAAAGATGCTTATTTTATGGTCAAAAACCATTGATAAATGTCAAAGAGCAAGAAATATCTCTGATAGACATGAAATGCCAAGAACCAATATTTTAGAAATTGAATTATTTGATGTTTGGGGAATGGATTTCATGGGACCTTTTCCACCTTCTTTTGGCAATTTATATATCTTAGTAGCTGTTGATTATGTGTCCAAATGGGTATAGGCAGTAGCATTACCAAACAATGATGCTAAATCAGTGAGTAAGTTTCTTCAAAGAAATATATTCACTAGATTTGGAACTCCTAGAGCTATCATTAATGATGAAGGTTCACACTTTTGCAATAAGATCATTGAAAACCTTCTAGCTAAATATGGATTTAAGCATAAGATAGCTACAGCTTACCATCCTCAAACTAGTGGTCAAGCAGAAATATCCAATAGGGAAATTAAGAGAATGCTAGAAAAAATGGTGAGTCCAAATAGGAAAGACTGGTCTTTACATTTGGATGATGCTTTATGGGCATATAGAACAGCATTCAAAACACCCTTAGGAATGTCCCCTTATAGAATAGTTTATGGAAAAGCATGCCATTTACCTGTGGAATTAGAAAACAAATCCTATTGGGCTATCAAGAAGCTCAATCTTAACTTGAACAAGGCAGGTAAACAGAGAATGTTAGAACTTGATGAGCTAGAGGAAATTAGGCAATCCTCTTATGAGAATGTTGAAATCTACAAAGCTAAAAGTAAGGCATGGCATGACAAGAAAATTCAAAGAAGAGAACTGAGAGAAGGAGGATTAGTTCTGCTATACAACTCTAGGTTGAAGCTATTTCCTGGTAAACTAAGATCAAGGTGGTCAGGATCATTTAAGTTGATAAAAGTTTATCCACATGGGGCAGTTGATTTATTTGATGAAGCATCCAAGACTATCTTCAAAGTAAATGGTCAAAGAGTCAAAATGTATTATGGTGAACATGTGGTGAGAGACAAAATCACCACCCATTTGCAAAATCTCTAAACAAAAAGAGGTAGTCAAGCTGATAAGACTCTTAAAACAAGCGCTTAATGGGAGACAACCCATCATTTTTAAGCATTTTTGTTCAATTTTATGTTTTTAAGTGTTTTGTAGGAATGCAGGATAGTAATGCAGCTGCATCAGTGCACCTGCATTGAAGAAAAGAATGTGCCCTGCATCAAAATTTCAAAAATTTGAAGAATTTGATCAAGTGTGAGTTTTAATTCATCAGGAAGATAAAAAGCAAGTTAAGAAAAATAATGATGTGTTTAGTAGCCAAGGATGACACATGGTGTGATGCATGCTCACCACGCAAGACATAACGGCTACCTACATCAAATCAAACTCCACTTCTTCTTCCTTCACATTAACCCTCAATCTCATTACCGTTACCCCTTCGTTGCAAATCTCACCAAATTCTCTCGTTCAGAGACAGTTACTCCTCATATTCCATCTCCATTTTCGATCTCAAATCACTCAAAGACCTAGAATTTGAAGAATCAAAATGGTGAAAAAGCAATCAGCCCAAAAATCTTCAAGCAAGCATACCAAGACTCCACAGAAAGGGAAGAAAGTCATGCATGCAGGATCATCATCGCAGAGAAGTAAGAAAGATCAATCCAATGCGCCTGCTGCAAAGACTGATGACAAAGCCCATTTATGGAGGATGCAAGTGCTACCCGAGAGAGGATATGATTTAAAGAAAGCAGGTCCATCATTTATGACAACAGTTGCCAATCTCAATTGGGATCACTTTGTTCTTCCAAGAGGAGGCTACATTGAAGTTTAGTGAGAGAGTTTTATGCTCGAATCACACAACAAGAAGGAACAGAACACTCCTACACTTCTATGGTGAGAGGTAAACTTGTACACTTTCATCCAAAGAAATTGAATGAACATTATATGTTGAAATATAATGGAAATGAATTTGAAAAGAGAGTGGCAAAGGCCTTTAGGAAAGAAATGGAAGAAGTGAAAGGTAGAATAGCAACACCAGATTCTGTTTGGGAAAAATTCACACCTAATGAAATCAAACTTAGAAGTACTTATTTGATAGATGCATTAGGTAATTGGCATTTATTCATAGCAACCTCAATCTTACCTACATCACACACATATGCAATGACCAAAGAGAGATTGATCTTACTAGATACAATTCTCTCTGAGGGAAATGTTGACATAGGTAGATTGATTGCTAGGGAAATTCTTTCATGCACCTCTAAGTCAAAGGGATTTCTGTTTTTCCCTTGCCTTATCACTGAATTGTGCATGAAAGAAGGTGTTCCCATAGCCCCCCATGAACAAAGAAAATTCCCACCTGAAAATTTGAATGTTGAGATGAGAGAGAGACTGAGGAAAGAAAGAGGCCCTATGCCTGCAATGCAAGAGCATCATATGCAAAAGCAAGTTGCAGTGTGGAAATTTCTGAATGATCAACATGATTGGTTACAACTGGTTTTTGACAAGATGTTTGATATCTTGTGTAACACCCCATTTCTACCGGGCAATTTATAAATAAAATATCAGAGTTTTAAAAATTATTTTTCAATTCATCCAAACGGGATGCTACATTTGCTTCATTTAAAACAACGACAACATAAAACAAATCATCTTTTAAGTCCAAAATAATACGTAACACCAATCGTGTGGGATGGAATCCTCAAAAATATATTAATTCAATTCACGCACTGGAAAACTTATACATCACGCAGCAGAATAAAAGAAATCTCATAAATTCAAATCACGGTCTCAATAACAACATACTATTCTCAAATAAAATAGTTCAAATGTACCAAACGTAACAAAACAAGAAATCTAACGCCCATCCCCTGAGTGTTACGTATCAAAGCATAAGACTGACTCGCGGATATGAAGGAAAACAAGCCTTCACTCATGGTTACCTGTAGTAATAAACAACATAAGGGAGTGAGTCTATCCGTATAATCAAGCTTATAATAAGGGGACCGGATCCTCTCCATTTGGAGAGGAAATGGAGATCACCATTTCTTTTAATAACAATGCGACACGTGGCTTAAATGACATTTAAAGGCTCTGATTTAATGTTATTAAAAAAATAGTTAAAAGACTCAAAAGCCAAAACTTTTGCTCGGGAACACCAAGCTGAGCACTGTTCATCTTCCTCAAGCTTCTCCCAACGCCCTTCGCACTTCCAACCACCAACCAGAACCCCACTGTGAGAAGATGTGTGTAAAGCAAATATTCGGTTCTGACCCTACCACCACCGTCGTTGCTAACCTAGGAACCGCCACTGTTGTTCACCCAACCACCACCATTGTAACAGATTTTGCATTTTGCAGACTTCTTTTAGGTGCTGTTAAAGTTTATTTGTAACAGATTTTGCATTTTGCACAAATTGAAAATTACAAGTTCATGAAAGTGATCACTTATTGTCACAAGATAATGAGCATTTACAGATTTACTGGCTTTGAACTATCAGTACTTGACAATGAGTCATGAGATACAACAAAATGCTATTTGTATTATCATTACTGCAAAATTATTTTTACAAGTACAACTCAACACAATCCAACAATACAACTCAGCCACATAACCATTACATAAAAGATTTACAAGTATCCAAATAAAAATCAACTTGGACAAAGCAAAGACTTTCAAACACTTGGACATCAGCGATGCACTTGAAAACACCTTCTCTTGCCTCTTCCTTGTCAAGATCTTGATATCAAGTATTAATGGAAATAGGAGTCTTCTCCAATAACAAGTCTAATGAAAAAGTCTAATGTAAAATATATATCATTCCGTAAGAAGACAAGCATGAATAAAAAAATACAAAGAAGAAGAAGAAGAAAATCAAAGGCAAAAATTGGGCAACATCACACGCATAATAATCATATAGAGTAGCATCGTCTATTTCCATTATTGATGTTGTCACTGAAATCACTGAGGCATGAGCAAGAAGGATCCTAGAGATGTTGTTTCACGGAGAGGCACAAGTCAGGTGGCGCGGTGCACCGAATAAGCACGACGGCGGTGGATCTGAGAGTCGCGACTACGGTGGCCTCGGAGAGTTACGACGGCGGTGGACCTGAGAGGCACGACCGGGCAACTCGGGTGGTGGAGTTTTGAAGAGGTTGATTGTGATCCGAGTCAAGGAAAGACAAAAAAACAAGTTGGTTCAATAATAAGATCTCACCAGAATTTAATATTTTACACGTGTCGCATTGTTATTAAAAGAAATGGTGATGTCCATTTCTCTACAAATGGAGAGGATCCTGGTCCCTATAATAAGTAGTATGCTAGTGTATAGAATTATATCAATCACACCATCACATAAGGATATACATACAACAACCTTCGTTATTTATTTATAACAACTATATTGACATGTTTTTGTGTATACAGCAGTCACTACAATCACGTCAACATTTATGAGAATGAATGTATGAAAATGCAAGTATGCATGTGGTACCATTCATCGTCTTTAATTTTGCCAATCGGGCACATCACAATAATTGAGCCTTATTCATCGCCAATAGCTCAAAGGCCAAGCCTCACATCACAATAAAATGCACATGTAATGCATGAGACTTCATGAACAACCAACAATTATAAATTTCCTAACATCATCGTCACTTTGGCTTTACGCCCATCATCAATAACATCATCATTTTTAATTTGGTCATTAGACCCATTGTCATTTAATAACATTGGCAATGTAAAACTGCGGCTATCATCACCCACAAAGACCAAACAAAGACACTGCAGACAATAAACAGCAAAGACTAGGCGCCAAAATCGGCGCCAAGGGCAACATAGCCACCCATGTGCCAAAAAAACAAGAAATCGCGCCTCAGCTGGCAACACACCACACAGCGCTAAAACAAAGAAATCGGGCGCCAAAGTGGCAACACAACCACCCAGCGCTAAAACAAAGAGAAATCGGGCGCTCGTGGCAAAGAGACCACACAGCGCCTAAATCGGGCAACATCGGGCGCTGTAAACGCAATACGCATTTAGACACAAACTAACATACAAACCGAGACACAACCCGCACTCAGCGCACTCCACAGCGCCTGGGCAGCCAAACGCGCGCCAACACAAACTCCCAAGAATAACATGGGCGCACTGTGGCAAACTATTTGGCGCTCGTGCAAAGACCACACACACACACACGCCCACGGCGCACACTAGGCGCCTGGGCGCCTACATGGCGCTTCCACACACGCACACATATCGCCACAAGAATATTGGCGCTTACTAGGTGCCCCGGCAGCCACATTTGGCGCCCAGTACACAACACAGCAACACACACACAGCACATGGCGCCTCACTAGGTGCCCTGGGCAGCCACATTTGGCGCCCAGCACTTGCACAGGCGCATGGGCAGCCACATTCTGGCGCCCTGCACCTAGACACCAGCAACACAGGCGCATGGGCAGCCACCTTTTGGCGCCCTGAACCTAGACACAGCAACACACACACAGCAACATGGTGCCTTACCAGGCGCCCTTGCCTAGACACCAGGCGCACACAGGCGTCATTTTGGGCAGCCATTGGCGCCCAATACAGCAACACACAGTGGGGCGCCATTCTCCCTAGCATTTGGCGCCCTATGTTGTCTAGGGTTCCCTTAATCAAATTTTCTTCAATTTCCTTATACTCAATCATCAACAACAGTTTCACAAACACCTTATATTGATTCTAACACTCTCATAAACACATTTTGACAACCAATTCACATACATTACAATTTCCTACACACTTCTCATAATCCACATAAAACATAAATTCATCACACCTTCAATCATACAACAAAAACATCAATTACAACAAATAGAGATCAATATAAATCCTACAATCTACATACATCTCATTATAGACTCTCATTATAAGGTAAAGACTCCACCCTTACCTTAAGTTTTTCCAAGACGAGGTGATCTCTACAAAGCGCCAAAGTAACCACAAAGAACAAAGACTCCTTCTCTTTCTTCTTCTCTCTCACGATCGCATCTCTTCTTCTCTCTCTCCCTCGTGCGCCGATTTCACCTCTCTCTCTTCTCCTCTCTTCGCAACTTTCTTTCTTTTCTTTCTTTTTCTCAATTGATGCGTAAATGCATCACCCTAGCGCCTAGAGCCTAAGTCAATGGGCTTGGGCTCTGGGTCATTCCTTTCCATCCCGAATTTACCGATTACTACTCCCTTCAATTAAAATAAAAGACTATATTAATAATTTAATATAATTATAATAATGCAACACTTTAATAATTTAATCAAATAATTAATTAAATTACTTTGGGTGTTACAACTCTCCCCACTTAGAAAATTTCGCCCTCGAAATTTTACTTGATTCAAACAAACCCTGATAAGACTCTCGTGATCTTACTTTCCAGCCTCCCAAGTCATGCTCTCACCAAAGAAACTCCAAACCAAACCACTTTACCAAAGCAATCTCTTTCCCCTCGTAACCTTCACCTCTCTATCTTCAATCCTCACCGCATAGTCTCCACAAAGGAAATTATCCCGCACTCTCCACATCATCCATGTGGATCACATGGGACTGGTTCGAACATACTTTCGAAGTTGTGACACGTGAAACACGTCATGCAAGTTCGAAAGATTAGGCGGCAAGGCCACCCTATAGGCAACATTTCCAACCCTCTCGGTAATCTGATACGGACCAATAAAACGAGGAGTCAACTTCTTCGATTTCAGCGCACGCCCAACACCAGTCATAGGCGTAACCCTCAAAAACACATGGTCACCAGCTGAATTCTAGATCTTTTCTCCTCTTATCATGGTAACTTTTGTCGACTCGCGACGCTTTCATCTTTTCACGAATCATTTTCACCTTCTTCGTAGTTTCTCGAACGACTTCAGGTCCAAGAACAATACTCTCACCAGACTCATGCCAACACAACGGAGTCCTACACCGCCGACCATATAATGCCTCGAAAGGAGCCATCCCTATACTAGAATGGTAACTGTTGTTGTAAGTAAACTCAATCAACGGGAGATGTGTATCCCACGCACCTCCCTGCTCTAGAACGCAAGACCTCAATAAATCTTCCAACGACTGAATGGTTCTCTCTGTCTGTCCATCAGTCTGAGGATGATAAGCTGAACTCAACCTCAATTTGGACCCCAATGCCTCTCGCAAGCTCCTCCGTAAATCGGTAGTGAATCTAGGTCTCTATCGCACACAATGCACATCGGAACACCATGCAGTTTCACAATTACCTGGATATAGATCTCAGCCAACCTCGACACCGGATACGTGATATTGATAGGAATGAAGTGAGCAGACTTCATCAACCTATCCACAATCACCCAAATCGAATCATGACCCTTCACCGTATTATGCAACCCAAGAATAAAATCCATAGATATGCTATCCCATTTCCACTGAATCTCTAATGGTTGCATCAACCCCGCAGCTTTCGTGCTCAACCTTTGACTTTCGACAAGTCAAACATGCGCACACAAACTCAAGCACATCCCGCTTCATCCCCGACCACCAAAACAGCTTTCTCAAATCTTGGTACATCTTTGTAGCCCCGGATGAATACTCAATTTGCTTCTATGACTTTCTTCAAGAATCATTCTCTTCATCTCAGCATCATCAGGAACACAAATTCTATCCCGGAATCTCAACACGGCTTGGGAATCTAACTTGAAATCCCCATCCGCAGCTTGATCACTCGCAACTATCAAGTCCACTAGTTTCACATCTGTCTTCTGAGCCTCTCGGATACTAGCCAAAAAGTCATTGCCAATCTTCAACATTCCCAATCTAACACTCTGCGGTGTTACTTCACAAACTAAGCTCATGTCCCTGAATTGCTCAATCAACTCCAACTCTTTGACCATCATTGCTGACATATGCAAAGTTTTCCGACTCAAAGCATCAGCCACGACATTGGCCTTGTCTGGGTGATAGTTAAGCCAAAATCATAATCTTTCAACAATTCTAACCAACGTCTCTGTCTCATATTCAGCTCCTTCTGATCAAATAAGTACCTCAAGCTCTTATGGTCACTAAACACCTCAAATTTAGTGCCATAAAGATAGTGCCTCCAAATCTTCAGCTCAAACACAATCGCAGCAAGCTCTAAGTCATGCGTAGGGTAGTTCTTCTCATGGGTCCTCAACTGTCTGGACGCATAAGCTACTACCTTACCATCCTGCATCAACACACCTCCCAAACCCATCTTGGAAGCATCACAATACACTACAAACGGTTGGTCCGAACGGGCAATATCAAAATAGGAGATGTTGTCAACCTCTTCTTCAACTCATTGAAGCTCTCCTCGCATCTAGCATCCATACAAAAGCTTTTCCCTTACACGTCAATTGAGTCAACGGAAGGGCTAGCTTAGAGAAACCTTCAATAAACCTCCTATAGTAACCAGCCAACCCCAAAAAGCTTCTGATCTCAGTAACTGACTTTGGGCTCTCCCATTGCAACACTGCATCTACCTTGGCTGGGTCCACAGCAATACCATTACCAGAAATAACATGACCCAGGAAACTTACTTCATTCAGCCAGAACTCACATTTTGACAACTTCGCATACAGCTTCTTTTCTTTCAACACTTCTAGTACTAACCTCAAATGTTCTGCGTGCTCCTCTTCAGTCTTAGAATACACCAGAATGTCATCAATAAACACCACTACAAACCGGTCCAAGTAAGTATGGAAAATACGATTCATGTATTCCATAAATACTCATGGCGCGTTGGTAACACCAAACGGCATCACAGAGTACTCATAGTGCCCATATCTAGTTCTGAAAGCTGTTTTCTGAATGTCTCCATCCTTCACCTTGATCTGGTGATAACCCGACCTCAAATCAATTTTGCTAAACACCTTAGCACCTACCAACTGGTCCATCAGATCATCAATCCTCGGGAGCGGATACTTATTCTTGATTGTCACTTTGTTAAGCTGCCTATAATCCACACAAAGTCTCATACTTCCATCCTTCTTCTTCACTAACAAAACAGGAGCTCCCCACGGTGACACACTTGGCCTCACAAACTTCTTCTCAAGTAGCTCTTCTAGCTGCTTCTTCAATTCCGACAACTCTGAGGCTGACATCCGGTACGATGCCATAGACACAGGCCTAGTACCAGATACAAGATCAATCGCAAACTCCACTTCCCTCTCTGGCGGAACACTAGGAATCTCATCAGGGAACACCTCGGGAAACTCACGCATCACCTGCAACCCTTCAACTATAGCTTGATTCTCAGCAGAGAATGACGCCATCAAAGCAAACAGATGACCTCCTTCCTTCATTACCTAATGCCACTGACCAGCAGACAACAAAATAGACTCTTCCTCTTCGGGAGGAAGGAAGCTCACAGACTTGCTAAAACAATTAATGTGCACATGATTATCCACTAACCAATCCATACCAAGTATGACATCCAACCCTCCCAACGGCAAACAAATAAGATCAACCAGGAAATCTCTTCCGAAGACAGATAGATGGCACTTAGCACACACAAGAGATGTAGTTACCGAACCCTTAGTTGGAGTATCGATAACCATTTCCCTCTTCATAGAAGATAAAACTAGTTTCAATTTATCAGCACACACATCAGCAATAAAAGAGTGCGTAGCACCAGTATCAACAATAGCAAGCAACAAGGTACCATTAATAAAACATGTACCTCTGATCTCATTAGCCTCCTCTGATCCCGCGAGAGCAAACACCCTTCCACTGGACCTCTCTTGCTTTGGCTTAGCACACTTAGTGCTAATATGACCCATCTCACCACAGTTAAAACAACCCACGCCTTGCGATCACAATCAGATGCCAAATGTCCCTCCTTGCCACAACGGAAACACATTCTCCCTCCCGACTTGCAAATGTAGCTCTTATGACCAAAGCTTACCACACTTAAAACACACAAGGTTAGCTGGAGCATCTCCCACTAGGCCTCTTACCCTCAAAGCAGACTTCTTACCATCAGAGATATCTCACACTCCTACCAAACAGAAACCTCATATGGCTTACTACTGCTCAAACTTACCCTTCTCGATCCTCATGACCTTAGTGAGCATTATTATCCTCCTCAAAGATCCTACAATCACAACTAAATCAAGAAATACCCGAATCTTCTCGGTACCCAATAGCTTTCTTAATATTAGTTTCTCAACCCATTCTCAAACTTAATGCATTTTGAGAACTCGTAACAAGCATCGCAGTAAATGGGAAGAAAACTTCTTTAAACAACCAAAGAAGTGCAAGCAAGGAAGAAAACTGATGCAGTTGAAACTGATGCTATTATTTTCCAAAGAATCTCTTTTGGAAATAATGGAAAGTATGAAGAATACTATTATTGTTAAAAGTATTTTAGTAGTTTAGTAGAATGGATCAGTTTGAAAAGCTTTTTTTTAGAAAATATGGTGTAAATCCTATGGATGGAATTTTAATGATGAAAAGGAGAAAAAGAAGCCTTATTTCTTAGAAATAACCAAAATTATTTTTACTTCAACACTTCAAAACTGAGTTTGTGAAAAGAACCTTGCTACTTAAAGATCAATCTGATGCAAGGGGGATTTTTGGTGAGCTTAGGTCAAAACAAAGTTTTATTAAAAGATAGAAGAGCTTAAAGAATTAAGTTGGGGGGGTGTTTTATGAAAATTAAGGTCGAATTTGAAGAAAAGTGAAAGAGTAAACAATGCACAAAAAGATTACAAAAATGTGGACAAAAGATCAAAGATCAAAGCCATATTGACTGACTCAATTGAGCTATACCTATGCCTAAGTGCATGAATGCATCCGAGGTCAAAGACATGTGCCATGCAGAATAAATGCATCCGGAGAATAGTTCAAAATCTGCACTCTATGCCAAAGTGCAAGAAAAGGAAAAAAAATATATGCATCCGGGAGGTCAAAGACTGTGCAAAGTGCAATTGCATCCGGAGGTCAGTGAGGAAGGCAATATGAGCTATCAAAAGAAAATAGCATCATCGCAGCAGTGTAGCACAAATGCAATCAGATCAAGAAAAGCAAAATGCAAAAAAATCAATGCACAAAGAAGTGATGCATCTGCATAAAAAGTACAACAAAAATAGAAAAAGTGCATTGGCTCAAAAAGCTTTGAAAAAATTCAACCAAGTCCTTTGCTGTACTTAAAACTCCCCAAATACTTGAGGATTTTTGTTAGTCTAATCTTTCTTTTGAAAAATTTTGGTGTGACCTAAGGTAAACCAATCCTTTCAAAGGCTAGGAGGAAGTTTTCACTTAGTCTTGAAACTAATCTCAACTCAGTAGGTTCGCACACACGCACAAAAGAGTTTGAATAGCTTTGGTAGTTTTGAAGAAATAAATGCATAAGAAAGATTACTGAGAAATGAAATTCATAGAGTGAACTTATTAAGTTGATCTATCTTCTAGAATTATAGTATGTTTTAGTTTGTCTTTGTCATTACTTGAGGACAAGCAATGGTTTAAGTTTGGGGGTGTGATAACTCTAGGAGGAAGATCACTTTATATTTCGACACCTACCATCCCACATAGCTTTGAAGAGTCATCAACATAGGGACACATGTTCATATCTCATTGGACCTCCCTACACACTTGATCAAAGATCTCAATTTGGGAAACAACTTCTGAAAAGTAACCATGGTTCCACCTCTAGTTTACTTCATCAACAAGTAAAGAAGCACCTCTCATGAAGGCTATAAAAGGATCTCACTTCTTCACTTGGAAATATATCACAATCCATAAGTTAGATTCAAATTTCAATATACATAGTTAGTTTCTATTTTGTAAGAAGGAAAGGAAGGAATTGACAAATCCCCCTTACTTCACTTTAGTAGTTTTTATATAGTGTTAAGGAGTGATGCAACTGCATTGCTAGGAGAATTCATGCAAAGAGCTTCAACTCGTGTAATCTCTATCTTGTTGTCTCTCTTTTGTGATTTCAATTATATAAACATGTTCTATTCAGTTTATATTTGCCTTGCAATGTCTATGTTAAGCTAAATCTCTCTTAGTTGGAATGTTCTAACCATTTAATGACCTTTTAAGTAAGTATGATGCATGTATGTAATGTGTGCACTTTAGTTCTTGCTTGATAATACTTTCAACACTTATTTTGAGATTGATCACTTAGAATAAGTAGATTTGTAAAAGGCACATGGTTTACAATTAAGAACTCAAGAACTAATATGGGTGAGTGTTTTACATAAAGGAAACTTTGTGAAAACCATGCTAAGTCCTAGACATAGGATAGTATAGTCCATAGGGTGATACTGTGGGTACTTTAAAAGGCAAGAGTGAACTTATTTAGCATGCTTAGACATAGGAAGCTTGTAATGAAACTCTGAAGAAAGTGACTGAAAGAAACATAGCTAATGCACCAACATTCAGTGCAACTGCATCACATACTGCATCAAACACTTAAAGGTACATTACTTGGTGAAGACATTCCAACTAGCTTTTCTCATTTGCATTACAAATCCTTACACTTTGCTTTTTTCTAACTTGATTGTGATCACATCAACTCCACTATAAATTGTTATTTGGTCACTTTGCATTAAATTACACAATATTTGGTTTTCAAAGGAATTCATCAATCCTCGTGGGTTTGACTGTTTCTAAACACTATATTACTTGTTAAGGACTGTGTATACTTGCACATGCTTTCCTCACACCAGGGGGGTCTCTGGGTGAATAAGATCCCTGTGGTCGTAGTCTGATGTTTGTAAGCCAAAAGAGTGGTGGTGGCTTAGGGTTAGAGACTTACGGATCGTCAATAGCTTGTTAGGAAAATGGAGGTGGAGGATTCTCTCGGATGGGAATGCCTTGTGGAAGAAGGTTCTCCTTTCCAAATATGGTTGGAACATTGGGTCTTTATCCTACTTTCACCAGCTGACTATCCCGCCTTCAGCTTCAATTTGGTGGAAGGATTTGTGTTGTATAGGTTCTCGGGGAGATGCATGAGGGGATTGGATCTCGAGTAATACTAGTATACATGTGGGGGATGGATCAACTACTTTGTTTTGGCATGATGTTTGGGTGATATGTCACTTAGGTCTAGGTTCCCTAGATTATTTTCAATGTCTATAGATCCAAATTTGCTAGTTGGCTCTTGTGGTTACTGGTCTAATGAGGATTGGGTTTGGGGTATTCCTTGGACACGACAGTTGTTCGCTTGGGAGGATATTCTCCTTTGGAAACTCCTATCGTCTTTGGATTCTATTACTCTGACTGAGGTGCTGGATAGATGGGTTTGGACTAAGCATTCCTCTGGGTTGTTCTCTGTCTCCTCCGCGTATCATCTTCTGGCTGATCCTTCTTCCCGTGTCGAGAGACTTTTTAGATCGGTGATTGACATTCTAAACAAGGTTTGGAAGAGTTTTGGTCCTTCTAAGGTGGTTGCTTTTCTTGAAACTCCTCTTGATAGTGTGCCTACTCTGCACAAACTTGTTTAGAGTGGGGTTATCTCAGATCTTTCGTTGCTTCATCGTTTTTTTTCGTGGCATTTCCTGCATTCTACTCGTGATCTATTTTTTGAATGTGTCCGCTTCTTCC
The DNA here is from genome assembly GCA_020916435.1 of Oxytropis ochrocephala. Taxonomy (NCBI): domain Eukaryota; kingdom Viridiplantae; phylum Streptophyta; class Magnoliopsida; order Fabales; family Fabaceae; genus Oxytropis; species Oxytropis ochrocephala. The sequence goes on along the minus strand of CM037090.1, from coordinate 106,912,656 downwards.
CGTATTTGGTATGCTATTGTCACCGGGCCGGGTTTCACTGCACTCGATGGATTTTCGCCCTTGTTTTGACAAGCTTACTCATGTAGAGGTTTGTGGTGTGGAAAGTAGTATGCAAGTATACATAGTCACACAAGTAATATAATGATAAGAAAAGGTCGAACCCATTGTGGATTATGTAAAGCTTTGTAATGTTCAGAGTGTACACTTAGTGTGTCTACACTATTCACGCTTGGTTGGAGTGTTCAAAGTTATAAAACAATATAATCAATAAACGTGTGTAAGGAATCGGTAAGATAAAGTAGTTGAGATGTTTTCACCAAGTAAATCACTTCTAAGTGTCTTAGTGGAGTATGCAAGCAGTAGGTACACCGGATGCACTTTGCAGAATAGTGTGTGCCTTTCACCACTTTCTTTAGAGTTTCATTACAAGCTTCCTATGTCTAGGCATGCTAAATAGGTTCACTCCTGCCTCTTAAGCTCCCATTGTATCACCCTAAGAACTATGTTATCCTATGTCTCTGACTTAACATGGTTTTAACAAACAATTCCTCATTAAAGCTAGTTCAATAAAAATGTTGTTACAAACACTCATTCTTATTAACTCTTGATTTCTTAAATGTAACCCATGTCCACATTGCTACAAGTCTACCTATTCTAAAGTGATCAATTCCTAATAAGTTTTGAAAGAAGTATTACACAAGAGTTAAAATGGATACACTATATAGACAACATTTACTTACTTAGAAGTTCATTACAAGGCTACAACATCTCAACTAAAGGAATTTAGCTTATATTACTCATAATATAATAGAAAGAATCTGCAAAGAGCATAATCAAATGAGTAATATAACAAAAGAACTCAAAAAATAGAGATTACACAAATAGGAGATCTTTTGCATGAGTTTCCCAAGTCAAGTACAAGATGATTCTTTACACAAGTTTCTCCAAGTAGAAGTGAAGTGGAGTGGTTGTCAAGCACCTCCTTACCTTCCCTCTCTTCGTAAACTTAAATAAAAACTAAACCTAAGCTATGAATACAAATAAACTAAGTGATCCTTTAAGAATTGGATGAAAGATGATTTTCAAGTGAACACTTGGTTCTCCACCCCCTTCTTATCTCTAATTTCAAGATCAAATTCTTGAAGGAGGAGAACCCATCTTATTAACCTTGGTTTTGCATCTTTTTTGGAGATCAAATACTTGATGGCGTAATTATCTCAGTATACACAATCACTTTGGTGCCAACCAAGTATGATCTAAACTTTTCAAAATCAAAAACCACTGCTAATAGTTCTTTCTCAGTTACAGTGTAGTTCATTTGAGCCTCAATGAGTGTTTTGCTAGCATAGTAAATGGAATGAAACACTTTGTTATATCTTTGCCCTAGGACTGCTCCTACTGCAAAGTCACTAGCATCACACATAAGTTCAAAAGGCTTACTCCAATATGGAGTTCCAGCTACTGGTGCTGTCACCAATGCCTTTTTAAGTTTTTGAAAAGCTTCCATACAAGATTCATCAAAGTTAAAAGGCACGTCATGTTGCAAGAGCATACACAATGGTTTTGAAATTTTTGAAAAATCTTTGATAAATCTCCTATAGAATCATGCATGTCCTAAAAAACTTCTAATCCCTTTGATTGTTGATGGAGGTGGTAGTTTCTCAATTACCTCAATTTTGACCCTAACCACTTCAAGACCTTTTTTAGATATTTTATAACCAAGCACAATGCCTTCCTTAACCATGAAATGACATTTTTCCCAATTAAGCACTAAATTAGTGTCTTCACATCCTTGACGAATTTTTCTAAGTTTGACAGACACAATGAAAATGTTTCTCCAAAAACAGAAAAATCATCCATGAAGACTTCTATTGATTTCTCACTGAAGTCAGAAAAGATTGACATCATGCATCTTTGAAAGGTAGCAGGTGCATTACAGAGTCCAAAAGGCATCCTTCTAAATGCAAAAGTGCCATAGGGACAAGTAAAGGTAGTTTTCTGTTGGTCCTCAGGTTCAATTGCTATCTGAATAACCATCTAAGAAGCAATAGAACTCCTTTCCTGCTATCCTATCTAACATTTGATCTATAAATGGTAAAGGGAAATGATCTTTCATGGTGGCCTTATTGAGTTTCCTATAATCCATACAAATTCTCCACCCTGTTACAGTTCTTGTAGGGATTAATTCATTATTTCCATTGGCTATTATTGTTACTCCTCCCTTCTTAGGAACACATTGCACAGGACTAACCCATGAACTATCTCAAATAGGGTAGATAATACCAAAGATCTAGCCATTTTATTATTTCTTTCTTAACAACCTCTTTCAAAATGGGATTTAATCTTCTTTGCCCTTCTATGCTATTTTTAGAATTTTCTTCTAAAATTATCCTATGCATGCATATGGAGGGGCTAATCCCTTTAATATCTGGTCATTTGCCAACCTATAGCTTTTTTATGTCTTTTCAAGGTGTTAATTAAATCTAGCTCTTGCTTTAATGATAGATCGGTAAGCTATGATTACAGAAGTGTATTATCTTTACCTAGAAAACATATTTCAAATGCTTAGGAAATTCTTTTTAATTCTAGCTTAGGAGGTTGTTCTACTGTAAGGTAAATTCTTTTAAGATTGGGATCTTCTAAATTAAGAGATTCATAAGTTCTAGCCCATACCTTATGTGTAGCTTCTTCCTTAGTGTAATGTTTTCTTCAATAGACTCCTCAGAGGCAAGGCAAGGCACCGCATCGTGTTAGTGCACTGGCAATGTGATCATACTGTTTTTGGAATTGCTTTTCCACCAAATGATCAAGAGAAATTGCTGAACACTCTTCACTCTCCTCATTACGATACTTTAAAGCATTCAAAACATTGAACTTTACTTCTTGATCATTTACTCTCATGGTTAGCTCTCATTTCTGCACATCTATCAGTGTTTTTCCTGTTGCCAAGAATGGTCTTCCAAGTATGACAGATACTTCCTCATCTGCAATGAAATCAAGGATAACAAAATCTGCAGGAAACACAAATTTGTCAACCTGTACCAAAATATCCTCAATGATTCCTTCTGGTTATGCTATTGACCTATCTTCAAGAGACAGTGTCAAAGTAGTAGGCTTAGCATTTCCAATTCCTAGCTTTGTGAAAATAGATTTAGGCATCAAATTGATGCTTTCACCTAAATCACACAATGCTCTTCCTATATAGAACTTACCTATTGAGAAAGGAATTGTAAAGCTACCTGGATCTTTTAGCTTCCTTGGAATTTTATTTTGCAAAATCATACTACATTCTTTTGACATGACGCCAGTTTTAAATTCCCCTAGTCTTCTTCTTTTAGAAAGTACATCTTTCATGAATTTAGCATAATTAGGCATTTGTTGAAGTGCTTCAATTAAGGGAACATTGATATGCAATTGTTTTAAAACATCTAAAAACTTATTGAATTGCTTCTCCTCATGTGCTTTTTTCAATCTTTGGGGAAAAGGAGGAGGAGGGTATTCAGGAACTAACCTTGGAGTTGCATTTTCATGAGATGCAGATGCATCGTGTGTCACAGATCTTGAGCATTTTTTTCATTTTTTTCTCCCTTCTCTGTCCCTTCTCTGTATCTTGAGCATTTTTTTCATTTTTATTATTTTTTTCATCAATACGAGGTTTGGCAATGCTAGTCTGTGATCTTCTTCACCTTCAGGTTGTTGTTGTTGTGAATTAGGTCCTCCTCTCACTGAGGCATCTTCACTGTGGTGAGACATATCTCTGCAGCTTTGTTGTCTTTGTCTTTGTTGTCTTTGTTGTCTCAGATCTTGTCGCGCCTTACTGCTCTTTTCTCGTGGCATTTCGTAAGTATACTCGTGACTGCTTTTTGAATGTGTCTACTCTTCCCGTATTTCAGATGCTATTGTCACTAGCCGGGTTTCACTTTGTAATTCGATGGATTTCTCATTCGCTTTGACAGCTTTACTCATGTAGAGGGTTTGGTGTGGAAAATAGTATGCAAGTATACATAGTCACACAAGTAATATAATGATAAGAAAAGGTCGAACCCACAGGATTATGTAAAGGTTTTTAATTTTCAGAGTGTACACTTAGTGTGTCTACACTATTCACAGGTTGGTTGGAGTGTTCAAAGTTATAAAACAATATAAACAATAAATGTGTGTAAGGAATCAGTAAGATAAAGTAGTTGAGATGTTTTCACCAAGTAAATCATTTCTAAGTGTCTTAGTGGAGTATGGAGTGTAGGTACACTGGATGCAGCTGCAATAGTGTGTGTCTTTCAGCCACTTTATTCAGAGTTTCATTACAAGCTTCCTATGTCTAGGCATGCTAAATAGGTTCACTCATGTCTCTTAAGCTCCCACTGTATCACCCTAAGAACTATGTTATCCTATGTCTAGGACTTAACATGGTTTTAACAAGCAATTCCTCATTAAAGCTAGTTCAATAAAGATGTTTTTACAAACACTCATTTTTATTAACTCTTGATTTCTTAAATGTAACCCATGTCTGCTGCTACAAGTCTACCTATTCTAAAGTGATCAATTCCAGAATAAGTTTTGAAAGAAGTATTACACAAGAGTTAAAATGCATACACTATATAGACCATGTAACACCCCTTTTCTACCCTTATATTACGTGTCATTTATCAGAGTAATTCTTTTTCAAAAATAAAATTGTTTTAATTGATAGAAAAGAAATGCTACAGCTTCCTTAAAAACTCATCAAATATGCACTCTTCAAATTTGTGCAATCAAACATCAGTTACGGAAAATCCCATCCTCATTAAAACACAATCGCAGCGGCCTAAACACCAACTCACCAAATACTCTCAAACACGTCTCAATGTAACAAATAAAAATCAGTATACAACTATTTAAACAAATTATCCAACTCCACGCCCCTAGGTGTTACAGTATCAGAGAGCGACACAACAATACATCCCAAAAACTAAAAGAATAAGGCAGCAAGTCCTTCACTCGCGGGTACTGCAGCAGCGCTGCCACAACAGAGCAACATTCCAAGCGTATGGGGGTGAGAATTTCAATGGAACATAATCAGATACATAATAGAGGGATGAGAACAGACAATCACAAGGTATCATCATCATCATCACCACATCATAAATACACAACACCAGCTCAAATCACAACAGCAACAACTCATAGTTATGATTATGTATGAAAATGCAACCCACACGCGGGCATATGCATGATGGTACCATATCATCTTTAAAAACCACTCAAGGCATATCTTCATCATAGAAGAAAAACCACTCAAGGCATAACATCATCAATATTAGTCATAGTATGCACATGCCATGAGACTCTATAACACATGTGCAACTCAATCAACACTCACTCGGAGTACTCAACATCATCATCATAAAAGAAATAACCACTCAAGGCATGTCATCATAAAACACTCGTAGAGTGTATTCGTCATTCACATCACAATCTTAAACAACACATCATCAAAATCACCCATAGCATGAACTGACACATTCATCAACATCATATAGTCACGTCATCATAGGCCTATATATACATTACGGTTATATTTTAACTTTGTGGGTTATAAAATAGTAAACTGATTGACTATGGGATTACTCAGGTAACTGGTACTGCTTGCAAGAGGCATTGGCCACATTTGCAAGGTTCTCAGTGATGCCCTTGTAAATACACCAGTGAAAGAAATTCTGACCTTAGTGGTAAACCACAGTCTAGCCATAGTCAAGGAGTACACTAGTAGTATAACCTATTACAGCAATTCAATTATATAAACATAACAATCACATTTTCATAAACAGCACCTTTTACTTACTAAATACAGCAACAATAAACGGTTTATTTTGCCTTAAAAATAGAATATTCAGTTAGGCCTCTGAATAAGCTTTCCAACGCATCTTCGAACACCTCAATCGGGTTCCCGGTTCGAAAGATATCCAATTTTTCAAAAACAGTACAACACTTTATTTTTAAACAACAAAGAATAAGAGATTTTATTCCTTAGGAAAACAGCAACAACACTTGATTTTCAAGAAATACAGCAACTCATATTTCACTTAAAAAAAACAGCAACAACATATGATTTTTCGAAGGAAGACAGCAGCTCCTATTTCAATAGAAAACAACAACAGGGCCTAATTTTCAAAGGAAAACAGCAGCTCCTATTTTAACTAAAAAAAACAGCAACAACACGTAATTTTCAAAGGAAAACATCAGCTCCTATTTTAATTAAAAAAAACGCAACAGCACATGATTTTCAAAGGAAAACAGCAGCTCATATTTCACCACATCCCTGAAATCGATTCCAACCCCTTCAACTCACCCAATTCGAATTTCAATCCATTAACAACATCAATAATCATTGAATCACCTCACAATAACATCAAAATTCATCAAACAACATCAATAATTCATCAAATCACATTACAATGACATCAAAACCCCACAAACCCACCACATACCCAATTATGTTAAACCAAACGCCACCCTTACCTTATAGCCGTAAGTCTCGAATTGCGTAAGAACGAGTCACCAACAAAACCCCACGAACGATCCTCGCGAATTCTTTCTCTCTCTTGCGATCTCCTCTTCTCGTAGTTACCGAACACCACTCCCGGTTTAACGATCTCGCATAATACATGCACTTATATAGGACTTCAACACGGCAATCCGCACTACTTAACGAGTCCAAAAGACAACCGATGAGAGCTTAATGATCAAACCCACCAACAAATAAGGCTACCCTTGAAACTCTTTGAGCCAAAGAATAAATATGTGTTGCACCCCAAACTAGTAACGTCGGGAACAAGTAAAGAGAGTGAGACCTTTAACCATCCATATGTGTGAGGTTAGTAAAAGATACCTGACAAAGGCTTAAATTGGCTAATGCGAAGGAAAGTGACTTGACATCTAAAACACTAAACTCAAATAAGTCCGATGGTATTGTATTATCTGAGACGACAACTAAAGTTGATTAACGAATCACACAAAGAGGGAACGTGATTAAGCCATCGCATGAAAGTCTAATATTAAAATAACGAAACATAAGATGGCAATCAAATGATAAGGATTCACACCTTTTGGCATATCTGCACGTGGGGTCCAACACTAAGAATTGGGAAATGTCAATGACACATAAAAAGGCAACAAATGAAAAGAAACTAGACGTTAATACTTGATACTCATAATCATGGGAAAGATATGGGGTAGCTCAAGGGAATGAAATCCACGCAGGTACACTTGCATTGGAAAGATGGAAGACACACAATTTATGATTTGGGGTTTAGAATCATGCACGACTTCACGAGGGCAAGAAGAAAACGGAATTACTATGTGTTTAGGTTAATCATATAAGGGGAATTGGGTATTGCACCATATAGAGTCTTGGGCTGCTAAAGATAAAATTTGTTTATATTACAACACAAGGCCCATTTTTCTAGCGATGCCTTTTTCATGAGGCCACTCCCAGCCACTCCCTTCGTTTCACGCACGACTCCCTAAATTAACTAAAATACCATATTATATCAATAATTTAATATAATGAAACCAACGTAATACCTAAATAATTTAATCAAATAATTAATTAAATTATTGGGCAAGCATGCACTCACATTTACTTACTTAGAAGTTCATTATTACAAGGCTACAACATCTCAACTAAAGGAATTTAGCTCATATTACTCATAATATAATAGAAAGAATCTGTAAAGAGCATAATCAAATGAGTAATATAACAAAAGAACTCAAAAGGATAGAGATTACACAAATAGGAGATCTTTTGCATGAGTTTCCCAAGTCAAGTACAAGATGATTCCCTTACACAAGTTTTCTCCAAGTAGAAGTGAAGTGGAGTTGTTGTCAAGCACCTCCTTACCTTCCCTCTCTTCGTAAAACTTAAATAAAAACTAAACCTAAGCTATGAATACAAATAAACTAAGTGATCATTTAAGAATTGGATGAAGGATGATTTTCAAGTGAAGATATAGCTTCTATTTATAGGCAAGTGAGCTTTCCTCCCTTGGAGGTTTCTTTGGCTAAATATCAATCGAGATTAGTAACCATGGTTAGTTGCGCACTCTCCCATCAAGCAAGTTGCTCAAGTTGGTCGCTTTGCATGAAGCTCACATGGGGTGGTCCAATAAAGAAGTGTCACATGTCCTTGAGTGAGTGAGCTTCTCAACTTGTTTTTGATCGTGGTCGCCGATTCTCGCAAGTGGCTCTCGCTCCATATGACTAGGCATGACGTCACATATCAAGTGTTGAAGCATCCAATTGGTCCTTGGATGTTTTGGTGCAAAGTGTTGGTTTAGCAGTGTAGCAAGTGTGGGCACACATAGTGTAGCAAAGTGTTGGCACTCAAGTAATGTGACCGAACAAAACATCAAACCTAACAAGATATGTGCATTTTGCTTAATTCATTGTCCTAATCTATTTGAATCCCTAAAATGTTGTTTCTTACTAAATAATCTATATTTATATATTAATGTACTTGAAAATAAACAATAATCTAAGTTTAAATGGATGAATAACTCTATATAAAATAGAGTTATCAGTCGGCTAGGTGCAGACGGGGCTTGACTCTCATATGGCACGCAAATTTATAGGTCATCTGGGATATGAGAAACTGTTGCATCTTCTCTAACATTGTGCTTGACTTTCAGGGATGCATTGATCGCATCATTGCCCTTTCTTGGAGGTGGTTTCTAGACAGGAGTACAGCTCTTTCGTGTTTATTTTACGAATGGACGGTTGATCCTATTGATTGTGTCTCTAGGAGGTAGTTTTGTTTTCGCCCCACTCTTTGCATATCCTACTGCTCTGTTGATGTGAGCAGTGTACCTCTTGTACTCTTCTTCTTATCATTTATATATATATATATATATATATATATATATATATATATATATATATATATATATTTGCTCTTCAAAAAAAGGCTAATTTCAAGTTATAAAATTACATATACATAGTTTTTTTATTATTTGTCTTTTTAGTTAATATTTAGTCATATGATATATATAATAATTATTTATCTTAGTTTATAATTTAGTTATATCTAAAATTTATCACTTAATATATCATATAATCAGTGTCTTCACTGGTTTAATAATCGATCCGGTTCAAGCACATTTGAACTTTGAACCAGCGCTTTCACAAGTTCAATGATCGATCCGATTTCAAAACTTTGCTAGAGAGAGTATTGACTAACATAATTTTACAATGCCCAAAAGTTTGGACATAAGAAAAATGTCAAGTTTGTGCTGCACAAAACGAATACTCTCTCTAGACTCATATATAAAGAATTAACAACTTTTTAGATTCATTGAAAAAGTGATGTATCTGGACTATATGCAAGTCTAGATACATCACTTTTTACAATGAATGTAAAAAGTTGTTAGTTGCTTATATATGAATCCGGAGGGAGTATATTACAATAACTATATGATGCTGGTCAAACTTCATTCTTGATTCTTATTCTCTTTCATTCTAAATTTTTAATTCTTATTCTCTTTTATTTTCATGCCCACCGATAGGTTCTCCCTCCGTCTCATTGTAATGTTCTGTTTGATTTGTGCACACTCCCTCTTGGATGTTCATCCAGGATATGTCTCATTAAAACCTTACTAGAAAAAACCGAATGGGATAAAAATCTAGTGAGGAAAAAAAGTACAATATCCTTCCAGTGGGAACTGCCTCGTTAAAAACCTTTCCAGGAAAACTCAGTGGGACAAAACTATGACAAAGGAAAAAAGAATGTAATTTTCTCCCCCCGATTGAAGCATCACTAAAGAAAATGAATTTCAATATTTGGAGTTTCTCCCTGAGTGCATATGGAACAATCTACTCCACTGTCACTTGTGATTGTATCATCTTTTAATGGAACTTTGTGATCAGTATTATCTTCAAAACATCTTCCTTGAATTGTTGGAATTTGGACATGAAATGGAGAAGCAAGAACCGTAGATTGTTTTATAGATCATAAAGATATTTCAGTGTAACCACATGTAGATAATAGCTGACTCTGGATCAGAAAAATATTGTATATCTGCATGATTAATTTTTATAACATACATAAAAATGATTTATTCATTACAATAGCCAAAAATATCCATCTTACCCCTTTCCTAATGCATTTTGGTTTGTGATATGCATGCATGCTTTTATAGTCTTCAGGACTGAGATATTTGTTATTTGTTTGCCACACAACTCATGTACTTAATAAAAAATATATAGAATGAGTCAATGAAGAATTAGTTCTTTCTAACTTGTTAAACAAAAATTTAACTAGCTAATTGTTCTGTTTCCAAATCAAGACGAGGCTTTGTCTTTGAAAAGATTTTATTGGGGAAATCGTTTGATTTTGGTCAATACCAACAACAAGACAATCATCTACAATCTCTCGCATCCAGTGAGGAAGTAACCATTGACAACTTGTTTGGTACACACTGCAGAAGTCCTGAATCGGCAGCTCGGTCATTTAAAAATAGGCTTAAATATATGTTACCCCCTGCAAATATACCAATTATCCATTTACCCCCCTGTAAAAATAAAACTTTTAAAAAAGACCTTGCAAATATAAATTATTTCTACTTACCCCCCTGCTGTTAGATTTTGTGAACAACGTTAAACGATGTTGAAACACTTATTATTTGCGTGGGTGGTAAATGAATAATGAGCGATTTGCAGTGGGTAAATGGATAATGAAGATTTTTGCAGGGTAACATATATTTACTTTAGGTGGTAAATGGATAATGAACATATTTCAGCAGAAATATATATTTACACTTAACACTATTAACAAAATCTAACAAAGATAAGAACTGTAAATAATTTATATTCATGAAAGTTTTTTTAAAAGTTTTATTTTTATAGCAGTAAATAGATAATTCCAGATATTCATTGAGCAGAACATATATTTAAGCCTTTAAAAATATGAACCCCCTACCCCAAATTTGCCAGTCATATAGGTTCATTGGGTGAGGCATTTGTTCGCCAGCGAGGTGGTTCGAGTTTCTCAGCACCATGCGTAACAATACTAAGGGCTTGACCATTGCACCTCTTGCATAATCACAAGCTCGTAGGCGAAGAAGAACAACAAATTCTTCTGTCGGGACGCCTTGACAACTAATTATATGTTATTCTCCAGTTTTGAAAATTTTAATAAATTATAGTTTTCATTTTTATCACTTAATAATTAGTATCATACTAAACATAAAAAAATGAACAAAAAAAACCTTGAAAAATTGGAAAAGAACATAAAAAAATGCACTAACAATCACACTTTTGAGTGTGAATTCAAAAAAAAAAAAGTTTCAAAAATAATATAATGACAGTGGGTCTTGAGAATGTGTGAGAAATGGAGTTATTTTTTGGTATAGAATTTGAAAAGTAGCGTATTTTAATTTTTAAAAATAGAGTATTTTTAAAAAATAATTCGAGATGTCTCAGTACTTTATAATTTTTTAAGGTTATTAAAATTGTCTTGTCAAAAAAAAGTTATTAAAATTGTAAGCATCTATGTTGGTCTTTGAGTGTTATAATTTTTGTTTTTTTCTTCTTTTTTAACGCATGTCACTATAATTTCTTAATGTACTCCCTTCAGTCTAACTTATATAAGAGACATTCCTAATTTACACAGATCAAAATATGACATAAGAATCAATTATTATTCTCAAATAATAAGATTAAAAAAACTTACTTATGAAAAAAACGGTAAAAATTTAACTTTTTATAATACCCCTTATAAAATGATGTCTTATACTTTTAATTAGGAATGCTACCTAATTAGTAAACCAACTTTAAATAAAGATAAAAATAAAATTTGTCATTCTTTTTGGTTACATGTCATTGGTGGCAGTATTTATTGACTTTGTCGATGACTAATATACACCGAAGAACTTAGCTGGTCACGAGTATTCGGCTCTGCTGATTCGTGTGGTTCTCCCCTCTCAACAGAGTTCATACCACACCTAATATTCAGACTTGAGACCTTTGTCTGGGATTCGAATCCAGTTACCGCTTGGACCAACTCTTCTTAGTAACATTTAATACATCTAAATAATACTCTCTCTGGTCTACAGTATAAGAAAAAAACACAACATTACACAAACTAAAGAATGAGATTGAAATTAACTATTATCATTTATTAAGGCTAAAAGTTTATTTTCTTTCCAAGATTATCCTTTTCATTAAATGATAATTTAAACTCCTAATTAATGATGTCATTTTTAACTACACCACTTAGATAGCGGTAAATTTGGGATTGATCATTTAATAATCTTAAAAATTGTGTTGATTTTTGATCCGTACCTGAGCGTCCCTGGAGAGGGTCGGTCGGGTTTAAGATCGTTATGTTATTGGTGGAGTCGCGCGTAGAGCTCGGGACGAGTTGTACCTGCAAAGACACTCCAACGCCCAAGTCAGTGGAGAAGAAGTCAGAGTAGGGAATGAGTTAGGTGTGAAAACTGTACCTTTCTACAAGGGTTGACCCTTATTTATAGAGTCAGAAGGCGCTTCCTGCCCGTAGGATCAGTCGGTTGGATCCTAGCCGCTGATTGCGATCGACCTCCGTGCGTTAGATAGCCGATTCTCGAACCATTATTGGGTCCGCCTGCCCATCGCGGATTGTGCCTTCACCCAATCCAAAATAGTTTTTTATATTGTGGACCACCAAAATTCATTATTTTTCTCTAAATGGTGGACCAGAGGGAGTATTACTTATTGCTTATTTCCTTTTTTCCAGGGAGTATTTTTTATTTCTCTTACATGCCCAATACTAAATTCGAACCCAGAATCTTGGTTAAACTTGATGAGAGCCGTACCATCTTAATTACTTATTTATTTCTTATAAATTGGAGAAAAAAAGTATTCTTTTATTTCAAATTGGATAATAATCATCCCAATTATGCATGATGATGATTTGTCATGATTGGTAGACCGGGTCTTCCCACCTATGATGCGACGTGCAAAGTATATAGTCTCTCCGTTGACTCAAAGTCTTTAGTCTCTTCTCCGACCATAGCCCACTACTATTTTTCAAGCGCCACCAAGCAAGTCTCTTTCCAATCAAAATCCGGCGGAACTTCAAACCTTAATTCCACCGTCCTCTTCAGTCCTCAACCACTTCCAAACAAGCAACCGTCATTTGTAATTCAAAACCACCCAACAAGAAACATATACAACTGAAACCTGATCTTATCCAACATTTGATATAGTTGTCTTAATGCCACCACCGTCCATTGCACTTCTACCATACAAAAGAGATCAATCAACTGAATCTCTTTGGTTCAGTCACAAAACAAAACCTCCGACAGTCTCCTTAAAAATCAAGCCACCATTCTTGTTCTAGAGCTTTCGCTATGATACTTTCTACACCATGAACCCTGTCACCATCTCTCCTAAGTTTGAATCCACCGTACAATGCATCCAGTCCACGCATGGTAACCTACTAACCTACCATTTGACCAGCAATATATATGGTGAATTAATCAATGCACCACTTTAAGGAGGAAGAGGAACGTCACTATTCAAGTGAATCTGTTTTTTTATTCTTCAAATCCAAATTATTGTTTTTTTTAGGGATTAAAACAAAAAACAATTAGTATATGGATGAAAAGTATATATATATATATATATATATATAAACCCAAAATAATTTAAATAAATAAAAAATATTTACTCACAAAAGAAAAACATGACAGATGATGATTTGACATCTTAGTCATCAATTTGTGTTTTTTGTTTTTACTCATTCATGTCTTTTAATAGCGCTTCCTCTATTAAAAACCCTTAGCCACTAACTTGGCCTTGTGTTTGACTATCTTCCCTTCTGGATTTAGTTTGAGCTTTAAAACCCATTTTACAGCAATAGATTTTTGATCTTGAGGTAACTTGGTCAGCTTCCAAGTTTCATTCTTTTCAAAGGACTTTAGTGTAACACCCCCTTCTATTAATTACTATTTTACTAAATAAAAATCAGAGTTTTCAAAAACTTTTCCACGCACCTCAAGAGAGTGCTACATTTAATCAAAACTTCACAAAATAGCATTTAGGAAACTCAAATGCAACTAGTGCGTGATATTTATAACATATCCAAGTGGGTAACCTCAAAACCTGCTTTTAAGTTTACAATAATCCGTAAAATAGTTTCACAAAGACAAATGTAATAAAACCAAGTTTAACATATTCAAGACATATCCAAATCACCTAATACATAAAATAAAATGACAATACTACAATCCTCGTCCCCGTGTTACTAATCGAGTGACACAAACGACTCCAAGAAAGCATGAACACATTCACTCAAGATCACCGTGACGTTGCCACGAGAGCACCCAACATAAAAGTAGTAGGGTGAGTCTCTTTACATAAATAATAACAAGTAGGATAAGCATTATATTAGGAAAACTACTAGCAACACAACAATTAAGGCATTTATCATTTAATTGCAACACTAAGAAAATAGTAGTAATGGATTAACTAAGCATCATCAAGATTCACCACGCAAGCATGAGTATATGCATGTATGCAATATGCATGTGGATCCATCACCATCGCTTATAAGCCTCAAGCGGCACCCATCGCTTGGGCGAAGCCCCCGCCGCTTGGCCAAGCCCACATCGCTTTACATGTATGATTTATGCGACACCATTACAATGCACCACAACACAATATATTTACCACAACATTCATTGACCCATCACTTGATCATCTCCACAACACAACCCGTCGCTTTGGCGTCAAGCCTACCCGCCGCTTAATCATCACTACAACACTCCACACCTCATTTATTAAATTAAATCTCACACTAAGAATTAAATCCCACCTAAGGACCAAATTACCTCATAAGGACCTTTTCAACACCTAAGGACCATTTTGACACACCCAAAATTAATTTAGTACTTAGGGAATTATTTGACACAATAGGATTACTTTGGTACTTAGGAAATTATTTTGACATCAAGGACCATTTTGAAAATCAAGGGACTATTTTGAACATCAAGGGATCAAACATTACTTAGACACTTTTGGCACAACTAGCGCCATGGGCAGCCATTTTGGCGCCCACCTAGCGCAACACAAGCACACAACACGCAAAGACACGTTTAGCGCTGGCGGCGCCCAATTTGGCGCTTCATACCGTGCTCACCTCACCACGCACGCCCAAGTCACGCATACCACACGACCGCACACACACTCTCGACACAGCAGCGCCAAATTCTGTGGAATTGGCGCCCCCACACACACTCACCCACTCACCAGCGCCAATTTCCTATGGAATTGGCGCCTTGCACCTCGCTAGCCACAAACAGATATACGGCACCATTTTGCCTAGCAAATGGCGCTCCCTTCCCAAAGACAAACCCAACCGTGTACAACACCTAGACCAGGCGCCAAATCCTTGACAAGGTGGCGCCTCCTGCACTATTCACACACTCTTAAATAATTTTCAACAATCACATACACTCCAACAACATTTCAATCCAACAATTCATTACCCAAATCACAACACTTACTTAAATATTTAATCAACATCATTAAATTCACATAATCTCATATTTCATCACATTGAGGCATTTTATCAAACACTTTGCATGCATATTTAATACTACATTTATTTACAACATCAAGCATCAAAATGTCACCAATTTAAACATCAAACACAACAACAACCATAGGATTAACACAAAATTCACACCATCAAACCATGTTAGAGCTATTCCACACACAACACCTATCATACAACTTATTATAGATGTAAATGAGAATCCCCTAACCTTGAATGAGCTAGAGCTTCAACCAAACACCAAAAATCAATAAAATGAAGCACCCCTCCTTCCTTTTCCAGCAGAACCGAAACCTCTCCTTGCTTGGGGTGAAAATGGAAATTCAAAATGACAATAATTAGGACATGGAGACTACAACACTTAAAGGAGGAAGAAAAATGGTGTTGAAAGGACCAAGAAACTATACTTACCAAGCAAATCCCAAGAGAAAGCTCCCTCCTTTTCCCCTTCCTTCTTGCGTCAGCCCCCTCTCTTTTCCCCTCTCTATTCTTTCGTTGCTTTCTTTCAAAATGTGGGTAATGAGACCCTTCCTTAGGGTTTTAGGGGTTTTAGGCAATTGGGCTTGGGTCACTAATTGACTTGGGCCCTTTATTAGCACCACCCTTTCTACTTATTTAGATACCTCCTGAAAATAAAATAAACTCTAATATAATTATTCCACTCACTAAATTAGACTCATTTTTGATAAAATAAACCCAATTAATTAATTAATCTTAATTAATTGTTGCAAGCCTTAAATAACTTAATTAAATAAATAATTAAATTATTTTGGGCGTTACAACTCTCCCCCACTTAAAGAATTTCGTCCTCGAAATTACCCGAATCAACAACTCGATAAGCCTCCTTCATCTTACTTTCCAACTCCTAAGTCATGCTTTCACCGACAGCTCCCAACCAAACCACTTTCACCAAATTAATCTCTTTGCCTCTTAAAACCTTCACCTCACGATCTTCAATTCTAACTGGCATAGTCTCCACCGTAAGGTTCTCTCTCACCTCCACATCATCCATCTGAACTACATGCGACGGGTCAGGAACATACTTCCGCAACTGAGACACATGGAATACATCATGCAGATTAGCAAGATTAGGTGGCAGAGCCACCCGATAAGCAACTTTCCCAACTCTCTCTGAAATCTGATATGGTCCGATGAAACGAGGGGTTAACTTCTTAGACTTCAACGCACGACCCACACCTGTCGTTGGAGTAACTCTCAAGAATACATGATCACCAGCTTGAAACTCTAGGTCCTTCCTCCTCTTATCATGATAACTCTTTTGCCTACTTTGCGAAGCTTTCATCTTTTCCCGAATCATTTTCACCTTCTCTGTGGTCTCACGCACAATCTCGGGACCTAGCACCACACTTTCTCCAGATTCATACCAACATAACGGAGTCCTACATCTCCTCCCATACAATGCCTCAAAAGGCGCCATCCCAATACTCGAATGAAAACTATTATTATAAGTGAATTCAATCAATGGCAAATGTGAATCCCATGAACCTCCTTGCTCAAGCACACATGCCCTCAACAAATCCTCTAATGATTGAATAGTCCTCTCCGTCTGCCCATCTGTCTGGGGGTGATACGCTGAACTCAATCTCAATTTGGAACCCAAAGCCCCTTGCAAACTCTTCCAAAACTCAGAAGTAAATCTAGGATCCCTATCAGTCACAATACTCAAAGGTACACCATGCAGTTTCACAATCGTCTTAACATAGATATCTGCCAACTTCGGAACTGGATAAGTAATGTTAATCGGCAAAAAGTGGGCAGACTTCGTCAACCTATCAACAACCACCCATATAGCATCAAATCCTCTCATTGTAGTCGGCAAACTACCACAAAATCCATAGAGATACTATCCCACTTCCATTCCGAACATCCAATGGTTGCATCATCTCGCTGGCTTCTCGATGTTCTACCTTCGATTTTCGACACGTCAAACAAGCATACACAACCGAGCCACATCACGCTTCATACTAGGCCACCAAAACAGCTTTCTTCAAATCTTGATACATCTTTGTAGCTCCCGGTGGATACTCAACTTACTCCGATGACCTCTTCTAGAATTGCCTTCTTAATCTCCTCATCACTAGGAATACAAATCCTTCCACTGCACCTTAACACATCTTGCGTGATCTATCTCATAATCTTTACTCTCGGATTGATCAATCCCAACTGCTATTTCAACTAGCTTGATGTCTCGCTTCTGAGCTTCCCGAATAACGTCCAAAAACTCATTATGGATCTTCAACACACCCAATCTAACACTCTTAGGTGTCACCTCACAGACTAAACTCAAATCCCGAAACTGCTCAATCAATTCAAGCTCCTTCACCATCAATGCAGACACATGCAAGGACTTCCTACTCAAAGCATCAGCTACCACATTAGCCTTCCCCGGATGATAATTCAAACTAAAATCATAATCCTTCAACAATTCCAACCATCTTCTTTGCCTCATATTCAATTCTTTCTGGTCAAACAAATACTGCAACCCTTTGTGATCACTGAACACCTCAAACTTAGAACCATACAAATAATGCCTCCAAATCTTCAAAGCAAAAACAATTGCCGCAAGCTCCAAGTCATGCGTAGGGGAATTCTTTTCATGAATCCTCAACTGTCTTGAGGCATAAGCCACTACCTTACCATTTTGCATTAGGACACCTCCTAGCCCCATCTTAGACGCATCACAATACACCACAAAAGACTCTCCAGATTTAGGCAATGTCAAAACAGGTGATGTTGTCAACCTCCTCTTCAATTCTTGGAAACTTTCTTCACAACGGGAATCCCACACAAACGCCTTTCCTTTACAAGTTAACTGAGTCAGCGGGAGTGCCAACTTAGAAAAACCCTCAATAAACCTTCTATAATATCCGGCTAATCCAAGAAAACTTCTAATCTCTCAGAATCGACTTAGAGCCTCCCATCGCATCACCGCATCAACCTTAGATGGATCTACTGCAATTCCATCACCAGAAATAACATGACCAAGGAAGCTTACTTCCTTCAACCAAAAATCACACTTAGACAACTTAGCATAAAGCTTCTTCTCTTTCAACACCTCAAGCACCAATCTCAAGTGTTCTCGCATGCTCCTCTTCGCACTTAGAGTACACCGTAATGTCATCTATGAAAACCACTACAAACCGATCCAAGTAGCTATGGAAGATTCGGTTCATGTACTCCATAAACACCCCAGGGCATTAGTGACACCAAACGACATTACGTATCACTCATAATGCCCATACTCGTCCCCGAACGCTGTCTTCGGATATCTTCTTCTTTCACTTTAACTGATGATAACTCGACCTCAAATCAATTTTGCTAAACACCTTAGCACCTACCACCGTCCATCGATCATCAATTTCGGAAGTGGATACTTGTTCTTGATTGTCACTTTGTTCAAATTGCCTATAATCAATACAAAGCCGCATACTCCCATCTTTCTTCTTCACCAAAAGCACCCAGCGCTCCCAAGGCGACACACTAGGCCTTATGAACTTCTTTTCAAGTAAGTCCTCTAGCTGACTCTTCAACTCAGATAATTCGGATGCAGACATCCTATAGGGTGCCATAGACACGGGTCTAGTACCAGGCACTAGATCGATAGCAAACTCTACTTCTCTTTCAGGTGGCACATCAGGGATCTCATCGGGAAACACTTCAGGAAACCCACAAACTATTGGCAACTCTTCAATCTTGGCTTGGCTCTCAACGGACAACAATGCCATCAAAGTAAACAGCTTAGCTTCCCCCTTCATGGCCCTATGCAACTGACCAGAATGCAACAAAACAGATTCTTCCTCTTTGGGAGAAGGAAAAATCACAGATCTACTAAAGCAATTAATATGCACATGGTTATCTACTAACCAGTCCATACCAAGAATGATGTCTAACCCTCCCAATGGCAAACAAATAAGATCGACAAGAAACTCTCTGCCGAAGACTGACAGAGGACACTTAGCACACACTAGGGAAGTAGTTACTGAACCCTTAGCTGGAGTATCAATAACCATCTCCCTTCTCATAGTAGACAATACAAGACCCAATTTCTCAGCACACAATGCAGCAATGAAAGAATGAGTAGCACCAGTATCTACTATAGCAATCAAAGGAGTACAGATTAATAAAGCAAGTACCTCTAATCTCGTTGACATCCTCGGATCTTGCAGAGCAAACACCTTCCCTTTAGTTGTCTCCTCTTGGGCTTAGGACAATTAGCCTTAACATGACCCACCTCATCACGCTTAAAGCAAACCACCCCTTTCTTCTCACGGTTAGTAGACTCCATGACCCTTCCGACCACACTTGTAATGAGAAGACCCTGAGCACTCACTACTCTTATGACTGTGTTTCTTGCAAGCAAAACACAACACCCGCAGAGGCACCTCCCCACTTGAACCTTTACCAAAGACTTGTCTTCCACTTTCCTTTACTTTTATCAACATCATGGGCTTTCCCTAAACTCGAGCATTCTTCTTCTCCCTCGCAACCTTGTAAGCAGCAGTACTATCCTCCTCATAGATCCTACACTTGTCAACCAACTTAGCAAAATCCCTAATCTCTTGATACCCAATTGCTTTCTTTATATCTGGATTCATACCACTCTCAAATTTGACACACTTGGAAAATTCTGAATCGGCTTGGTTGTCATAATAAGGGCAAAATTTGACTAACTCCTCAAACTTGGCTGCATATTCAGCTACAGACTTGTTTCCCTGTTTCAGCTCTAGAAACTCCACTTCTTTCTTGGCCCGCACATCTTCAGGATAGTACTTCGTTGTGAATTCCTCCTTGAATACATTCCAGGTGATCTCTTCACCTGCCGCTTCAAGCCTCTGCTTCTTCCTCATCCACCAATCATCAGCTTCTTCTGCTAGCATATGAGTTCCAAACTTCACTTTCTGAGCAGGGGTACACTCCATGACTCTGAAGATCCGCTCTATTTCCCTCAACCATGTCAGCGCTCCATCCGGATCGTACCTACCCTTGAAGGTGGGTGGGTTCTCCCTTTGGAACGTGGCCAGCTTACGGTCCTCAGCATCCTCTCTACCACCCCTCTGGTTCCCCATTGCCTGAGCTATGGCTTTGGGGCTTCAAAGAAGAGCAAGATCCATTCTCCTAGCCATTTCAACCTAACACCGCAAAGATTAACACCAATTAAGAAACAAACTAACACTACCTAGTTGTCATAGACACTATGACATGCATGCACTTGGCTGAGATTGACCTAACTTTTGCTCTCGATACCACTAATGTAACATCCCCTTCTATTAATTAATATTTTACTAAATAAAATCGAGTTTTCAAAAACTTTTCCACGCACCTCAAGAGAGTGCTACATTTAATCAAAACTTCACAAAATAGCATTTAGGAAACTCAAACGTTAACTAGTGCGTGATATGTATAACATATCCAAGTGGGGCGAACCCTCAAAACCTGTTTTAAGTTTACAATAATCCAGAAAATAGTTTCACAGCACAGCGGAATAAAACCAAGTTTAACATATTCAGTACATATCCAAATCAGTCTAATACATAAAATAAAATGACAATACTACAATCCCCGTCCCTGGTGTTACTAATCAGAGCTGACATAAACGACCCAAGAAGGCATGAACACCTTCACTCAGTATCACCTGCACGTTGCCACGAGAGCAGGCAACATAAAAGTAGTAGGGTGAGTCTCTTTACATAAATAATAACAAGTAGGATAAGCATTATATTAGGAAAACTACTAGCAACACAACAATTAAGGCATTTATCATTTAATTGCAACACTAAGAAAATAGTAGTAATGGATTAACTAAGCATCATCAAGATTC
The DNA here is from genome assembly GCA_020916435.1 of Oxytropis ochrocephala. Lineage (NCBI taxonomy): Eukaryota > Viridiplantae > Streptophyta > Magnoliopsida > Fabales > Fabaceae > Oxytropis > Oxytropis ochrocephala. Next base: position 106,891,246 of record CM037090.1, on the reverse strand, counting down.
ACCACGCAAGCATGAGTATATGCATGTATGCAATATGCATGTGGATCCATCACCATCGCTATAAGCCTCAAGGGCACCCATCGCTTTGGCCGAAGCCCCCGTCGCTTTGGCCGAAGCCCACATCGCTTTACATGTATGATTTATGCGACACCATTACAATGCACCACAACACAATATATTTACCACAACATTCATTGACCCATCACTTGATCATCTCCACAACACAACCCGTCGCTTTGGCCGAAGCCTACCCGTCGCTTAATCATCACTACAACACCCCACACCTCATTTATTAAATTAAATCTCACACCAAGAATTAAATCCCACCTAAGGACCAAATTACCTCATAAGGACCTTTTCAACACCTAAGGACCATTTTGACACACCCAAAATTAATTTAGTACTTAGGGAATTATTTGACACAATAGGATTACTTTGGTACTTAGGAAATTATTTTGACATCAAGGGACCGTTTTGAAAATCAAGGGACTATTTTGAACATCAAGGGACTGAAACATTACTTAGACACTTTTGGCACAACTAGGCGCCAAGGGGCAGCCATTTTGGCGCCCCACCTAGCGCAACACAAGCACACAAAGACGCAAAGACACAAGATTTAGCGCCAAAGGGCAGCCAATTTGGCGCCCATACCGCGCTGCCCACCCTGTACCACGCACGCCCAAGTCACACACACACCACGCCGCTGCGCACACTCAGGACACACGAGCGCCAAATTCTGTGGAATTGGCGCCCTCCAAAGACACACTCACCCACTCACCAGCGCCAATTTCCTATGGAATTGGCGCCCGCACCTACCGCCACCACAAGCAGTATACTGGCGCCATTTTGCCTAGCAAATGGCGCCTCCTTCCCAAAGACACAAACCCAACCAGGTACCACAACACCTAGACCGGGGAGGCAAATCCTTGACAAGGTGGCGCCTCCTGCACTATTCACACACTCTTAAATAATTTTCAACAATCACATACACTCCAACAACATTTCAATCCAACAATTCATTACCCAAATCACAACACTTACTTAAATATTTAATCAACATCATTAAATTCACATAATCTCATATTTCATCACATTGAGGCATTTTATCAAACACTTTGCATGCATATTTAATACTACATTTATTTACAACATCAAGCATCAAAATGTCACCAATTTAAACATAAAACACAACAACAACCATAGGATTAACACAAAATTCACACCATCAAACCATGTTAGAGCTATTCCACACACAACACCTATCATACAACTTATTATAGATGTAAATGAGAATCCCCTAACCTTGAATGAGCTAGAGCTTCAACCAAACACCAAAAATCAATAAAATGAAGCACCCCTCCTCCCTTTTCCAGCAGAACCGAAACCTCTCCTTGCTTGGGGTGAAAATGGAAATTCAAAATGACAAGAATTAGGACATGGAGACTACAACACTTAAAGGAGGAAGAAAAATGGTGTTGAAAGGACCAATAAACTATACTTACCAAGCAAATCCCAAGAGAAAGCTCCCTCCTTTTCCCCTTCCTTCTTGCGTCGGCCCCCTCTCTTTTCCCCTCTCTATTCTTTCGTTGCTTTCTTTCAAAATGTGGGTAATGAGACCCTTCCTTAGGGTTTTAGGGGTTTTAGGCAATTGGGCTTGGGTCACTAATTGACTTGGGCCCTTTATTAGCACCACCCTTTCTACTTATTTAGATACCTCCTGAAAATAAAATAAACTCTAATATAATTATTCCACTCACTAAATTAGACTCATTTTTGATAAAATAAACCCAATTAATTAATTAATCTTAATTAATTGTTGCAAGCCTTAAATAACTTAATTAAATAAATAATTAAATTATTTTGGGCGTTACATTTAGCTCCTCTACCATTGCACCCTTCCACGCTTTTCTTCTAGGGCTTCCTTGACACTCACTAGCACTGCATCTACCAGCATAGCAAACTGTACTAAATCACCATCATTAGTAATTTCAGTGTCATTGGTTACCTCATAGTCAACAAATCTCCTGGGCATCTGTCTATGCCTTTGAGGTCTAGGTTTTGCCACCTTCCTCATCACTATTATCTTCTTCTAGGACATTATAGGATCTTGCCATTCGTTAATAGAATCAAGATTGATTGTCACAGAGGAACGAGAATTGGATTGGGTGGATTTATGCCAATCCCAAATTTCATCCTCTAGGACAATCACATCTCTATTAATTTCAACTTTGTCATTTGTAGGATTGTATAATCTGTAGGCACCAGTAGGATGATACCCTACCAAAATCAGAGGTTTTCAAGAAGTTGTCCCACACTAATGAGGTTGCTTCTCATGTTTGGTATGAACCAAACATTTTCAATCAGTACTGTCTTACCATCATCCCATTGTATGATAATATCTCACATACCCTCGACAGTCATGCTCATGTTGCTTTCACACTTGATAGAGGTCTTCTTGGTTGAGTCAAAATTGATCAACCATTCTCTATTTCCTGTCATATGGTTTGAACACCCAGTGTCCAAATACATATATGTCAATCACTGTTTTACCATCATTAGTGGTAATCACAATTGCCACTATCTTAGATTCAGGTTCATCACCAGTGGTGGTCATGAAAACCAATGGGTCAGAATCAAAATCCTCTTCTTGTGCTACATTAGCTTCCTCCTCCTTGTTGTCTTTATCCTTTTTTCCCTTAGACCAACAATCACTGCATAGTGTCTATATCTTTCATAGTTCCAACACTGGATCTTTTTCTTATATGCAAACGCTTTCTTTCCTTTGGAACTGTTAGACCCTCCTCCTTTTATATGACTCTGGCCTATCAGAGTCTTTACTGTTACCCTTGGAGGGTTCCAATTTCCTTGTCCACGCTTCTTCTTCTTCCCCTTAGACCTGTTTGGTTTAGAAGTTTTGCCCTGGAGAGCAGTCTCCTTCCCCTTGTCACTCCCACCTCTGTCATTTAGATGTATTTTCTTTGCCTCAAGTGTACTTTGAAGTTCTTCAACTGTCAAAGTGGTTGTGTCCTTGGTAGACTCAATTGAGCTTATAACATAGTCAAATTTGGGAGTAACTGAGTGCATTATCTTCTCACAAATCTGTTGATTTGTGAGTTTCTCTCCATTAAGTCCCATAGCATTAGTTATTACTCTAAGTCTAGAAATATAGTCATTAACCTTTTCTTGTTCTTGCATCTTGGTGTTCTCAAACTGTTTTCTTAAAGAATTCAGTTTCACCTTTTTGACCTTAGCATCTCCCAGAAAACTGTTTTTTAGAATTGTCCATGCTTATTTAGAAATCTTGGCATTCCTTATTTTGTCAAAATTCGACTCATCACACTCTTGGTGTATGATATACTTCCCTTTGCAATCCTTCTTCTTTGTAGGCTGTCCTCTAGGCCTCTGGTGGTTCAGCACCCAATTCCTCAAAACATTTTTTTACAATATCCAAGATATCTTAGAAGCCAAAAATGGATTCCATTTAAATACACCCTCTATCATAGTTGTTGTTGTCTAGCTTAGGTATGTTTGTGGGTAGATTCCACTTGCCATGATTAAAAGCTCACTAAAAACATATTCACACTATTTTCCTTTAACCCAAGAATTCAAGAAATCTACCAAACCTGACCACATTCACAAAATCACACACCTTACACAGACTCTTGTGTTTTCCAGAATTTTCCTTCCCTTTGCAATCCTTCTTCTTTGTAGGTTTGTCCTCTCAGGCCTCGGTGGTGCAAAGACACCCAATTCCTCAGAACATTCTTTTACAATATCCAAGATATCTTGGAAGCCAAAAATGGATTCCATTTAAATACACCCTCTATCATAGTTGTTGTTGTCTAGCTTAGGTATGTTTGTGGGTAGATTTCCACTTGCCATGATTAAAAGCTCACTAAAAACATATTCACACTATTTTCCTTTAACCCAAGAATTCAAGAAATCTATCAAACCTAACCACATTCACAAAATCACACACCTTACACACACTCTTGTGTTTTCCAAAATTTTCCCCAAGAAAGTAGATAATCTCTTTGATAACAATTTTATTGGTGTATTTTAGTAAACTGGTAGGTGCAATTAGCAAATTTAAGCCCAAGAAAATAGAAATGAAATTGACCGGTGTTTTGTTATTGGACTTGTGCACATACACTGGGCACTTAAGACCACTTTTACGACCCGGTCCAATAAATAATGAAAGGAGGGTTAAACTCTTACCCTAGCAAATAATGCACCTCGGTTGTAAGTTCCTTTCTCTCTCTTGATTTCTTTTCTTTCGTTTTCTCTCATTTCTCTCTAGAACTAAAACCCTAATCGTCTAGTTTCCGTGATTTTTGCAGGTACACGGAGCTTGAATCGTTGTAGCCAAGATGCTAGATGAGAAGAGATCGAAGTGTGAGGCGTGTTGTTGATGTTCAACGTCAACACTAGAATAACGAGAGTGTGAAGAGCGAAAAGTGAAGAAGGAAGAACTTTTAATTGTGTGCATGCTTGTATTTATACACTTGTTTATGAGTTTGTTAGGGTTTTAACAAACCCTAACGGTTTGTTTGAACAAACTCTAATCACAATCTGTTTTCTAAATTGTTTTCTTACTTCATATACAATTTTCAAACGGCTAGATTTTTTTAAGACTAATTACATAGGTTTTTTTCCTTCTAAACCCTAAAAATATAATTCGGATTTTTTACCCTTTACAAGTAATTTTTCCCTTTTTTACCACTAACAGAATTAGATTTCAATATTTTCAACTATATGTACTTTGTTGGTTCTACGATCAAGTGTTCTGTTGAAGGAATCATGGAGTCCAACAGTGTGATACTTTAGTGTGATACAAAAACTCTAAAAATTACATATGAATGTGATTAACTGAATACTCCTTATGAATGGTGTGTATAATTACTCACAAAACAAGTTTTTCATGAACTCCTCTCAATCCCTCTCTTTTCTTACTCAAATCTATGACATCAACTTCAACTATACGTTTAATCAAAACAGTCACTACCAAAAATCCAAAACTACCATTATCTAAAGCTCACTTTTTGAGGACAGATATATCATTTCCAATTATTTTATCTCACTTTTTATATTTTGTGAGTCCCACTTTTTCACATTATCTCCTAACTTTTTTTATCTCGCATTTAAAACTCACTTTTCTCTTTCATCTTTCACTATTATCTTTCTCAATTTTCTCTCTATCTCTCACCCCTCTATTCCCTCCCTCCCTCTCTTCAAATTTCTAATTTTTTTAATCTATCTAAACTTTTTAAATCAAAACACCCACTACTAAAGTCACCATTTTTATTTCTCCTATTTAATCTTGATAAAATATTAGACGGAAAAATATATTTACTTTTATAAACGAATAGTTTGTTTTTTATACCTTTTTTTATCTTTTTTTATCTTTTTTTTTGAACTTTTGATTTATTACGGGGAAACATATAACACTTTAACGGATAAACATTACATTTAATTGGTATGATTTCTTTATTTGTTAATAATGAACATCTTTCCTTTGAGCCGCAACACGAAAATACTAGATATTGTCAAAAAAATTATTTTTTATTTTTTATTTTTAAGTTTCAATGAGTAAACGTTATATATTGTTGCTATAATTTCATTACTAATAATTCTCTATAGTGGAACATTACACATTGTCAGAATAATTTTTTTATATTTTACTTTTGAGTTACAACGAGAAAATGTTACATGTTGTTTGTATTATTTTACTACTGATAACATATATTTCGTGTATTTATTCACCATGGGGGCTATATTATTACTCCATAATTGGTAATTAGTAATTACCTAACGATAAAAAATGTCAATTGAAGAAATTATGCTAAAGTTATGAAACTTCATTTCTTATCAACTTAAAAGATTTATTGTAATTGAATTCTATCTTAGTCTATTTATATAGAGAATACGATGTTACTCGTGCGTATGCACTTTTTTTTATAAGAAATGCTTTTTAAAAAAAAATTGAGAGGTTAAGGAGAACAAAGCCCACAAGACTCTTGTTGAGTCCAAACAAATAGGATGAGATTGTTGTTAGTAGTTGGGCTTGTGAGCTTGTAAAAGCCCATTTTGTAAATATTTTCTGTTAGTTGTAATCAATTAGTTTCCTGTTAGTTAATCAATTATGGGAACTAACAAACTTGTATGATAATCCCCTTAAAAGGGAAATTCAATGAAATGAGAAATCAGTTTTGGAATTACCCTGTAAAATCAACAGATATTTCCAAAAACTTAAAGAAATATGAAGCAGATGTTTCACAGCTGATGAGTGGGCAGGAACGTAAAAAAAAAAGTATCGGATGCAAAGGACATTGAAGTAGACAGGTAATAAATGATAAGATGTGGTTCTCTTTGATATGGCTAACAGTGAATTTTATAGCTGGAGTTAGCAAGATTCTATTGACGTGGACACCACTTTTTTTTTACCAAGTGGATACCTCATTTCTATCTTTGTAAAACATCAGTTTTGGTACTAATTTTTCATTTCCACTTTTTTGGTATAAACCGGTATTCTCTGTGCACAATTGTAGTGATTAATCCCTCGAGTCAAATAGGACCACAATAGGTGAGTAGCAAAACTCTCAGGTGACATTTTTTTTTTCAGAAATAAATCAGGTTAATAATTTTGCTTTCCTCTTCCGGCCAAAATTTACTATATGGACACTTTCCTCACTGCTTATCACAAATTGAATAAATTAAAATGCCGAAAATAAATTTTACGAACCCATTTATTATATGCAGTGGCGGATCTTTATAGGAGACGGGAGAGTCACAGTACTCCCGGCTCCCAATAAGTTAATATATACACAGATATATTTTATACTCAAAGTTAGAATCTAAAGAACCGAATGAACACTAACCAACAAAGGTATCAGTAGCCAAGCGGTTAAGAGCATTATTAGTGTATTTAGGGTCTCCAATTCAATTCTTATGACAATATTTGAACTCAGGACATTAAAATTGACATAGGTAATTTTGACCACTAAACCAAACAAACCATTATGAATACACAATTAATTTTGTTTTATATATTTGTTACTATTTTGGCCCCCTCCAATTTTTTTGGTTAGATCCGCCACCGATTATATGGACTTGCCTGCCTCACTGTTCTTATTCCAAATTGAATAAATTAAAATGGGAGAAATAAATTTTATTGCATGTGTTTGGATGCGTCAACACCATGGAAAACTCACAAATTTGAGAAGCTACAAATCCAAGCTTTTTCCACTGAGCTAGCACCTCAAGTATCAAACAAGCACCAAGTAAATGTGAATACAATACTTTTTTTTACCAACGTGAATACAATACTAACGATGTGAGGTCCTCACTAGTGAATAGTCCATAAATAATCTTGCAAGCACTCCACAGGGGATTGATAGAAACAGAGTGCAGTAAATGAAGAAAATGTCCTGCTAACAATGCAGAACAGTTTGATTGTATTAATATAGTAAATGGAAGCAAAATCGGTGTGATTACGAGTTTGATTACAATGAAACAATAGCAAAAACAGAGAAAATAAGGGAAGGCACTATAGAGGCCTTAACTCTCCTATGGACAAGCCAATTTCCAAGTTGATTCTCCCTAACCAACAAATCTCCTAATATCCTACTTTTTCTCTCTCTAAAGACACGTCCAGCATCCACCTCAGCCCCCCACACCTTTCCCGCCATCAGGTCATCATTAGTTAGTTATTGGAGACTTGCTCTCCTACAACATGACCTACCATACACCCTCTTTTCTTCTTTCTAGTGTACACCCTCCCTTTAGCAAACTTATCGAGGATCTACAATCAAACTCAATTCTGAAGCACAATTTGACAACAATATAGGAAGAGGTGAGATGGGTGTAGTGTGTAGAGATAGCTCAGGGACGGTACTTATTGGTTATACGGAGAAGATTTTTGCTCCCTCAACCACAGTAGTGGAGGCTCTTGTGGTTCGATTGGCACTGAAGATGGCGACTAACTTAGCTCTCTCGAATGTGGTGATTGAATCTGATTGTCTCCCGGTCATTGATGCATTCTGAGGTAATGGGGTTAGACTGGATCTCGATCATTGATGCATTCGAACCAATGTTATACAGAAGCAGAAACTTAAAAACCAGAAACAGAAAGAGAGTTTTTTCATTTCAAAAGTTTCCTACTAATAGTCATATACAAAGTTGTGTACCAAAATTATAAATCTAACTTAACATTGACTACCATCAGTATATTTACTTAAATCTACACAAGGAAGGGGATGGGGGGGTTGTGATTGTATGAGCAAACACTTCCACTTTTGCATGCGGCTAATAAAAAGCGAGTCCCAACCCTTTGCTATGGGTGCCCTATTAGTCATCCACATCAAATCCGGTAGGGGCATTGGACTTCGGAGCTTCATAAAGATCTTCAAAAAGACAACAAAAACATAATGTTATGTAATGTTTTGGAATGACTACTTCTGAATCTAAATAGAAGACACTTTACTGTACAAAGTGTTTGTGTTCGCACGAATAGGATGTTGAATCGTCGGCACTTACGAATGGCGCAACATTGAAGGGAAAAATTGTGTAACAACAATTAGGTGACCAACAACCGAGGACAACTTTGTACTTATTCTTCGATCGGATACCTCATATCCGGTATAGTCATCCAATTATCTTCAACATTGTTCCCCATGATGTGCCCTCAACAACGACTTCATCAAAAATGTGACCTTACCAATACCACCATACGAATGAGTGTAGAAGTCATTGTATTGGTTAAGCTCCTCCATCGAATCGATTACGATCGATCGCCAAGCCTCCTCACCCCTTCCAAGAAATCTTTGCAATACACAGGAATCCACGATTACCATCACCAACCACATTAACAATTTTTTCAACATAGGGGCGCATGTATGTCGGCATCCCCTACGATGTATGTATTAAATACATCCATAATCGCAACATCCGTAACAATAGGATTGATTGTAAGAACGGGAGCCGGTGTCAAAGTAAGAGCTTTTGAAAGCAAAGAGCGATGGCGAGCCTTACTAGTAACAATAGGTGTGGTGGGTGTTGGTTTCTTATGTAGTGGAGGAGTAGGGATTGTAGTAGCAATTGTCGACTTGAGTTCTCTTTTTGCTTTGTGATGGATTAGGTCTTTGGACACGTTGACAAAGTAGGAGCGGGAGTTGAACCGAGCTGTATGGGTTTGTAGGCGTTCCACTCTTGCTTTGGGGGAGTAGGTTGTTTACTTAGACCGAGCAAAACATCCACTAGATGAACCACGGGGAGTCAAATTTGTCATCTACATGTTCCCAAAATGACTTGTCTCGCTTTGTTGAGTAATCAACATTCCCTTTCTTATCTTTTTTGGTGCTCCCTTTGTAATGATCGTATCAGGAGGTGGACACATAGAAGTCGTGTGCAGGAATGCCAATTCACGTGCTTTTGCCTTAATCATAACTCTACCGGCGTGATCGGAGGCCTCAAACCTTCTTACGATAGCTTCAAGTTCAATTTCTACACTCAACTCATCATCCATTACCTCTCATCGTATTTTGAAATTCAACCTCTGCCAATGTTGGTGAATCATGCTCAACGGAATTGGAGTGCGATCCATCATAACCCTATAAAAAGCGACATTGATTTAGTGACAACCCATATAATGTTGAGTTTATAGACAAAATAACAAGATGAGTGTACATCATACCTTGAAAGCTCACATGCACATGGTAGTCCGTGTGTAGTCACGAGTGTGCATCAACATAATGATGGGTTAAGTGAAACGGATCGATCTTTGCATCTCTCCCAAAATATGGTCTATAGCATTAGATGAAACTAAACCCTTAATTTCATCAAAAATCTTCTTCTTCAAGTGTTGAACTTTCACTCTACTCAAACTATGCTCGAAGTGCATTTTAAGGTCGAGAATGTTGTATCCTAAGCATGGTCTCGCATTCCATCCCAAAGACTTGCACAAATCTCCCTACTTGTCTCGTAATATTTGCTTCAGTGAGAGTGTGCGGACTCAACTCTGTTGGTGGTAGTGTTGCCAAGGTGCATATGCTTATTTATCCATGCATCAATAAACTTTTCCTTGAAGGGGTCTAGCGGTGGTCTTTCACATCATGTATGTATGGCGGGATAAGGTCTTTGCCAAGTCGTAAAGCAGACCCAACTCATAATCATACTCTTCCGTAGTCTTCGCATGGACAACGAGATAGAAATGCACCCATAATGTCATTAACAACAACTTGGTCTTTCACAATGAGCCTTGCTTTGGCCCTCACATTTTTCTTAATGTGAAATTGGCACAACAAGTTTGCAGATGTTGGAAATATTGCTGCCAGATCATTCATCATACCTGTGTCTCTGTCAGTAAGTATGACTTGCGGAAGTTCATCCTGTTTCCTAAATAAACCCCTCAATTTCTCAAGAACCCATGCAAAGTTATCCATCCTCTCCCAATTGACATAAGCAAATGCAGCAGAGTAAGTCTTCTCAGTTGAGGTCACACCAACGATCTCAACCAACGTCAGTTTGGAAGGAACTAGTAAAGTCTTGGGATTCAACAACGTCAGTTGAGATGTCAACTGCGACAGTTGACATCTCAGCTGCTAAAGTTGACAACTCAACTGCTCCAGATGCTTTCTCATTTTCATCCATTTAAACAAAAAAACCTGCACAGAAGCTGCAACTTATCAGTTGTTGTCATACGCCTGTTCGAACGGCCTCATGCGAACATGTTCGAATGAAATTTGTTGAACAAATCAAATTCACACCCCGGTAACACTTGTTCGAACACGTTCATGCGAACATGTTCGAACGACCTGTTCGAAGCGAGCGCGTTTGCGAGAAAAAAAAATGGCGTAAAAACTCAAAAGCAGAACCAAAATGAAAAATGTTTGGTAGGGTTATTACATGAGCTAGTTTCCAATGATGGGTAGTTGAATGGGAGTGAATGATGAAGGTGAGGATGGGTGGGTTTTGGAGTGGAGAGAGGGGAGAGAGGGGAGGTTTAGGTGTTGGAGAGGGAGTGTTTTTGGGTGTTGGAGAAGAAGAGGGAGAGGGATAGAGAGGGAAATAGAATTGTAAGTGGGGTTAGTTTAGTAAATGTGTAGGGTGAGGGGGTGTGTTTGGAGTAGGAGGGGGTGTGGTAAAAGTAACAGCCAGATATTATGGCTTGGGCTTAACCCGATTTTAATGAATCATTTCAACTTGACCAAAAAAACTGTGAGACTAACCTCATTAAGTACTTGACCAAAAAAAACAACCTCATTACTAAGTAATCCATAACTATCCTTGTAAGTAGGGCTGGACAAAATTTCAAGCCCGACCGAAAAACCAACTGATCCGTGAAATTAGTACACTTGCGGGTGGGTTGGGTCGGGTAAACGGTCTCACGGGTGAAAGAGTCAGTTTCAAACGGATGGAGTCAGACGGTTTTGGTTTTGGCTTGACGAACCCGTAGAAAGTCAAACCCGACCGATGCATGTACAATACAATATTTTATGCTCTAGTTTTCATGTCATGTCTGCACAAACTGACTCTATGCTACCTGCTTCAGTACTAGGCTAGCTAGCTCTGCTCCACTTTAATGATATAATAATACTTTTTTTTTGACATAATGCTATAATAATACTTGTTTATGCATTTTTCTAATTTTTATTCTTTTATGTCTTTTTAATTCAATTTCTGCATTATCTTGTAGATTAACACAGTACGCATGACACATTTATTTAGGAAGCAAAGTCTTATCTTCCAATTTGAAACGCACTATTCACTCACATGAGTCATCTCTAGTCATCTTCTTCCTCCGACCTTATTCACCATTTCTATCCTTTCAAGCTTTTTTCTCTCCGTTTGTCTCTCCTCCCTTCCACAAAGCAGAGCCAATTTTTTCTCATTTGTTGACTTCATGACTCGCCCAACCCGTTAAAACCCACCCGAAGAGCCCGAGTAATCGACCAAACCGAAACCCGTTTAGTTGATAAAAATGGTCGGAAATGGACATAGATATAGTCATTTCGGTTTTCATTGGATCTGCAATTTGTAACCCGAAACCGAACAACCCGCCCGATTGTCCACCCCTACTTGTAAGTTTTAAGCCGTCAAACAAACCTTGATCCCAGAGAACCCCAGATCCAACTTACCTTAACTTTTATCCGTCAAAAATAATATCTACTAGAGAATTTGCTTCCATTTGCTCTGATGATGAAGCCGAGCTTCTCCAAATCTGTGGTAACTTTAAGCATCAAAACAATGAAAATGGGAACCTTACCTACTTCAATATTTGTTCCAAGCTTAAGATTGCTTGGCATTGAATCTAATTGGCAAAGTGAATTGTTCTATCATGTAATTGAGAGCTATCAGTTACATTACATCTGAATCAAAAAAGAAAAAATAAAAAACAGCAAAAAAGGAATTTAACAAAATGAAAATTAAGGTACAAAATTAACAGAAGTAAAATGCTGAGTTCCTGCTGACTATGTCTCAGTGAGACCTTAATGGTACAATTCTACTACAACCCTTCTCTTTACTTCTAAATTTCTCCATTTTTTTTCCTTTTCTTTTTCCAGGCTTGGCCATTGCCATTTTACTTCCCATATACATATACAAGAATGACTACAATATCCCTATGTTCATGGATTTTAACTGTCAAAAACTTGTATACCTCGTCGGATTCGGCTCAATATATCACAACACGAATAAGGCCTGGCTGAGGTTCAGTGAAATCAAGGCCCTCTTCTTCGAGTAGATAACGCTGTACAGCTATAGGAAGTCTCGCAGGAGTGCGAGTACCCCTAGTATGGTGACCGGTACCAACACAGATGTAAACCTGTAAACGCTGCTCGGCAGCTCTAGCTGTGCTTCTTAGGACACTCAATTCGTGTTTCAGCACGTGTATGGCTTCGCTTACATGCAAACCATGAAGGTCTATCATTCTCTCATGTCCTCTTCCATTAACCTGCATCTCTGGACCAACAGGATTCCTGAAAAATCAACACTCACAATGACTACAGCAGTACCCGACACATGGTAGCATTTGGCATGCAGACAGAACCGTGTTGCCAGCCTGTCAATCTATGATATGCACCAAACATAAAACAACACACGTCATATTTTATTTCATTTTGACTTGTTTATGAAATGCTACCTTAGAAAACCAACCAAAATAACAAACAAGTCTTTTACCACTAGGAAGATATGCATTTGTCAGACTATTTGGGAAAGTTTATAGAGACAACTTATGATATTCTTCCATCTGTTTGGAAGAGCATAAGCACTTGGCTAATTTGTATATTATGAGCATTTATTGGTGAGAGAAAGAAAACAAAAAGCTGAAGCACTTTGGGCAGTAGATTTTCTCATATCAGTACTTTCACCTGAACATCAATTATTCTTTTATTGGTATGTGGACGGACTGGAAAGTGTCACCTGAAACTCACAGACACAATTGCGAGTCCCGGATTCGAACCCGAGACATGATATTCAGCCTAACAATTTCGGCATTTGCCAGTTGAGCAAGGCAAGGCCTTACAGATTCACCGGAACATCAGTTCTAACTATCTTTCTCCATAAGCCAATGGATGACTACTAGATATCACTTTTTTTAACTACTCAGACAGTTTCACGCCTTCCACTATCAATGTGAACGGTCAATAAACTTCTAATTCGTCCAGAAGCCGCCAAAAAAGAATCAATACATGCAGCTTGTAAGATGAATTAGAAGAAACAACAAACCTCTGGCGGTAAATTGATACTTGAGCTTTTTGATGAGCTTCTTTCATATGCATGTTGTGTAGTTGGCCTTTAACACTTAGCTCCTTTGCAAGGGCCTTATTTCCAATAAGATAGGCTTGCCGTGCCTGTTTTAAATGATGAATAATTTAACACAAGTTACAAAAGTTAGGGTGGGTGATCACCTGTTAAATCCTTGTGTTACTTACATCTCTTCCCAACTTAGTGGGCACAGTCGTTGAAGCTCAAGTTATAAAAAAGTTATCTTCCATTTCACTAACACAAGTTTGTCCAAAAATGAACTAAAGAGCATATGGTTCTGGTATGCACATGCCAGTCACAAAGCAAATTTTATTCATTTTTGTATCATCCCAACAGCTCTTATATCGAACTAAGGACTAAATCAGAAATACTACCTGGCCCACTTTATAAGAGACAATGCAGTTTTTGGTTCATTGCATTACTGATGTATTGGATAACTGATGTATCTGATCTCCGGATACATCAATTATTCAATGAACCAAAAGTTGCATTGTCTCTTTATAAAGTGGACCAGTGATAGTAACATACAACTCTAGAAGTCTAGAGAAAACATATTGATTCCAGCCAACCATGAAGTGTGTAGCCAAAATCACCACATCATATTCTCATTGATATATTCATTAACTTCGCTACTTAATGAATCAAAGACCCACCTGCTCAAAATACGCATTACGTATGCGTGCATGATCACGAGCCTCTTCCCGTAGCTCAGAATACATACTTGCTGTCATTCGAATTTGTTAAAGGAAACACTGTATATAAAAAACTTGTCTCAAAATTGAAGCATATAAATAAACATGAATATTTACCAACAGCATCGCCAGTTTCAAGCCATACAGGAGCTGGCCGAGAAGAACCACGGTTCTGTAACCTTTCATTAAAGCTGGCTCTCCCCTGTCCACCATTGTAAGCACTAGCTAGAACATTTAAACTCCTACTTGAGCCAGTAGAAGCATCACCAGAACCATTTCTATCGTACTTCCACATTCCAGAATCCTGGGAAGCTAATTTCCTGACAGTTGAAGCAAAGTCAACAGCACCTCTAGTTGGAATTGAAGAGCTAGATTTGAACATGAGCATTTCTTTGTCGGAGGGTAAGTAAGGATTGCCACTTTGTTGAACATTATCTGGAGGATGGCCATTTGTTGAAGTAAGTGCTGGAAAGTCTATTGCAGTCAAATTGGGAGATGACAAAGTCTTTGGACTCGGGTTCTGAACGAAACTACCATCAACTTGGATCTACAAATTTGGGGAAACAAAAGTAGAGATAATCAACACAAATATCCCCAGTTAGAGAAATGGGTAGTTTTCATGAAAGATGAGAAAAACATTCATGGAGTGAACACAAAAATCTTGAGACATGATTGTAATAGCAATACTGTATCATATACCAAGAAAATATTATATATCCAAGAAACGTAAATAAAAATTTCATGGTTGATTGATAGCATGAAGCAAAGGGTATGAGTCAGGAAATAGTGATTAGTAACCGGAAGCTGGATTGCTTTTGAGTCACCTGACAACTTTATGGGACGCCAGCACTTCCCTGCCAAAACAAGGCACAAGTATTGCTCCACACATTTAGCTTCCATCTCTTCAAATTTAATATTTTTATCAAAGCATATCCAAGATGTGAATTTACAATCAATAATTGCATCAGCATGCTAGGAGACAAAGATAGAGCATGAGTATAACTGATAACTTGTAGCACCGACACTTATGGTTGAAGGTGTCTATTGTCCGACATATATCGTGTCGGATACCGACACTTCAATTACTTGTATTTTTCAAATTAAAACCGGTATTTGTGTGTCTGTGCCGTGTTCAGTGTCTGTGTCGGTGCTGATAAGTAATTAAGTATATATATTTACAGGAAATCACAAGAAGAAAGGCTTTATAAAAAAAACCATGATTTACCCACAAGTTAGTTACTATGTGAAGATCAACCCACCTCTAACTGAGTGAGCATCTCAATGGTAAGATGTAAATCACATCCATTGGCAAAGTAAACTTCAGCAAGACTTTCTGATGCAAAACCAGGGAATAGAGAAGCTAAGAATTCCAAAGGGTTAAAATCAGTTTCATCAACAATAGCATTCTCAGCCACATCAGTTAAGAATCCATGTCTAGCGTTGTCATCATAGGCAAGTGCCTCTTGACCACTGGTAACATGGAAGTTGGTATTCCCAATTTGTCGATCCCAAGGCTTAGCTAATGTGTTCAAAAAACTTGCTGAAGATGGTTCATCCCTATAGGTTGAATTGGAAAACCTTAATTTATCAGCAAAGGTATTTCCATTAAGGTGTTGTTGAGATAACTCCTGTTGCTCATTTAGTATATATCTACTTCCATTTGAAGAAGGAAATCCCAAGGATTCATTATCGTCGTGTATGGATAAGCCAGCTAAAGAGAGGTCGTTAAGACCTTGAGATTCATCTTCTTCCATGACTTTGAAGTCAGGAGTGATATCGTCTGGGAGTTGACAACGCCAGTATTGGTGAGCCTCATCATCAGAATTATTTGAAATGGATGATTCCGATCGATCTAAAACTGCTTTCCCAAGAGAACCAGCAGTAGTAGTAAGCCTTGCTGTTGCATCAGCGGCCGAGCTAGTACTTCCAGTTGGCAGTGATCTGAGGGAAAAAGGAATAAACTCTGCTGCATTTGGATTCAGAGAAGTCGCCTTGTTTGGGGAGCTCAATTTTGTGTCTGTTTGGGATCCTTTCATGGATAAGTTCATTATTAACTAGATTAGAATATGAACAAAGTAACTAAATATAGATGGACTTCAAAAACAGTAACAGAAAGTTCCAGATAGATTCAACCAAAACCTGCAAAATAATTCAACTCAGTCATACTCAATCAAACTGATTGCGAGTAAAATATAACACAAACAATAAAAATACCACAAGTTTCACACAAACAAATGAATTCAATAACATCTCAGATGTAAAAAAACAACTCAGTATTGAATTCCAGCTAATCACACCACTTGTAAGTGCCAAATTAACAGAGAAGTGAAGGATATATAAAAGACACATAGCTCTGTTGATTCTGCCCATTTTCAAAGGTTTAACTTGGAAGTCAATACCATAAGCTTAATTGAACAATTGAAGTACTGTGAATGAGTAACAACCGCAACTTTTAGCAGATCTTATTTCAATGATATAAAATTTCACTGGAGAACAATGGCCAATTTCAGAACTAGTAAGAAACTTCAGGATAAGGTTAAAACCCTAAAATTTTAAGAAGCAAATAATTGAAGAGTGTTCAAATGATTAACTAAATAATTGTAATGATAATTGAAAAGTAATTGCATACAAAACCTATTACAACTCATCCAAACTTCCAAAATTTCCAATCCCAAATTTCATAGAAACAACAAAAAGGGGAAAAAGCACTAAAGATAAGAACCAGCAAAAACCAAAAAAAAAAATTAACAAGTCAAAGCAAGAACACACCAAGAAAGTCAAAAAAAATCCTAGATCTTAAGCAATTCAACCTAAAACAATCAGAAGAACCAAAAAAAAAAAAGTCAAATTAATCAAAATAACAAAAGCTGGTAATTACAGGAAAATCAATAACATGAGTAAGTTAAAGATCTGAAATTCAGAAGAAAAATTATACCTTTACGAATCAATTCAAAAGGATCCATGAGAGAATATTGCATGAGATCAGAAGGTGAAAGAGGAAGAAATGAAGAGAAAAAGTGAATCAAGTTTTTATTTTTTTCTGGTAATTGGAGCTTGGAACTCTCTTCTCCAGTATTGTTATCTCAGTTATCAGGTATATTTATTTTTTTCTTTCTTTTTTTTTTTTTTTTTCTTTCTTTCTTTTTCTTTTCTTTTGGTTGAAACCCTCTTATTAGCTAATACTATCACCACCACCACAAAAATGCTAATGAAGACACCCAACCTTTCGCCACTAGATTTGACCCTTCTTCTCTCTCTACAAAGTTTCTCTCTCTAACTCTGTACTGTTTATAATTAATTAATCTGCATGATTGGGATTTGAGAAGAAAAAAATCTGGCACTACCTCTTTTTTTTTCCTTTCGTAATTTTAGTGCATTTAATATTTTATTGTTGTTTACAAAAATATTTTATTACTTAAACAATTGCATTTATAATTTTTAATTATTTTCCTTTTTTCACCTATAGTGTGTTGTTATCTTCTTCTTCTTTTTTTTTTTTTTTTTATCGAAAAAAAATTCATTTTTTCCTTCTCTTACATGTTTTACGTGACTATAAAGAGTTAACTTTGTACTGTGTATTTGGGATTCTAAATGTAGTGTTAACTACGGGCAACGTGTCAATTTTTATAGGCGTTTGCTTTTCCCACACCCCCTCTTACTCAAAACACATCCCATAAGGGTGTGAAAAGACCAAACGACCAGTCAAAACCTCTTTTTTTCACGAAATTTCACCTGTTCGAACACGGGCCTTCGAACAGGTTCGAATGACATCGTTCGTGTGTGTTAAATCTTGACTTCACACCCTCTTCTGCGTAATTTCACTTGTTCGCATGAGGGTGTGCGAACACCCTATTTTATTACAAAAAATGAACTCTCACACCACATTCACATTTTTATTGCGTTCGCATGATGTTGTTCGAACATGTTCGAACAATGTCGTTCGAACGTGTGTTAACAATGTCGTCGAACGATCATAAAAGACGCGTCACAGCTGCGTTTCACGCGAGGTTATTTTTGAAATAAAATTTGTTAAGGGGTGTGAAAGAGTAGGAGGGGGTGTGGGAAAAGCAAAACCCTTTTTATATATGTGTAAGACTTTTGGGCCAAACTGGTCACTATAAAAAACATGGGTTTTTTCTTTTGTACCCCCACCCATTCCCCTAACACCCCCACCCACCGTGTGAAAATACCAAAATACCCCTGACTCTTTACAAAATCACCATTTCTTCACACAATTGGTCATACCTACGTTTGACCACCTTCACTCGCATATACGCCCGACCGGCGTATATAAGATCGGCCGTAAATCAACCAATCGTATATACCCCACACGAGCCTATATATACGACGAGCAAAAATTTACTCACCGTATATACCCTATTCAGCGTATATACGATTAGCGTAAATTCATCCAATCGTAAATACGCCACAGAGACTTATATACGACGAAGAAAAAGTAAGCATCGTATATACACCTGTTTTGATGTAAATACGATGAGCATTATTTTTTTTTTTTCTATTTTTTTTTTTGTTCGCTTGCGGTGTCCAGTAGAGGCATAGAGGAGAGCGTGAGGTCTCTCGATCGAGAGAGATAGGGAGTCATCTCATCGCTCCGAGTCACGAGGACTCGGAGGCATAATCGACTCCATGCTTCAAAGACGGAGACAGAGAGCGAGCACCGAGCTGAGCGGTGAGTATGAGCACGAGGCGGTTGAGTATCACCGAGCGGCTCGATGATCGGCCACTGGAGCTTTCTATCTCGGGGATTACTGCAGCAGACGCGCAGCAGGAGGATTGGCATAGGGGAGGCGGTTTCTCGATATCATTCCCGGCTACTCCTCGATATCATCCACAGTATCCCCAGTATGATCCCCAACCTCTTCATTACCATCCCCACCTCCCGAGTCAAGAAAGCAGCAGCTGTTCTGTGTCGATGTTTATTACTCGAACAGATCCATGTCCGAGTATCATGAGGTGCCTCAAAGAAGATCGGGAGGAGCCTCAGCGATGATCGGGAGGAGCCTCGGGAGGAGCCTCACCTCTCTTTTCACCGACTTGGCGGATCATGTCTGCCATTCTATACTCACGACCGGTAAGTTTTGCATTTTTGCTTAAATAATTTATTTAAGTCACATAGTATGCACTTTTGCTTACATTATTTATTTATTTTTATTTCAGAGTATCGTGTGTTGTCAAAGTATGGGCTCATGGCAACAAAGTCCATACTAGACTCCATCTTCATTACCCCGACTACTACACTGCACGCACCGTGTGGTCGGGGACTCCGATTGGCCCCACTTATCCGGGCCAAGCCACGCCCACGATGAGACCATGAGTTCTTTGTCGGCTTTTATTGAGAGATGGCACTCGGACACCTCGTCATTTCACTTGCCATTTGGTGAGATGGCGATCACTCAGATGGCGTCTCTTGTCTCACGCACCTTCCCATCCGGGGAACTATGCCACACCTCCCGCCTCACCGTTAGCTCGGAGTTTGCCACACACACCACGAGACATATTTGGGTGTGTCACGGGTTGAGGCCGCTAACAACACACGTGGGGTCCATATTACTGACTTCAAATGGGTGGAGCAGGTTTATGAGCGTAACTTGGAGGAGGGGGGTGACATCACGATTCTTTGTCGGGGCTTATCGCCGTCGCCGACCTACAGTATCTTCACTACGAAGACTGGAGACAGGGCTGAGGCTAAGTGGTTGATCTACCTGGATGATCTGAGTCCAGAGGTTCTTGGAGGCTATGCATGGGGTGCAGGTGCACTAGCTGCCATGTATGAGTCCTTGAACACTGCGTCTTTGAGGACTACGCAGCAGTGTGGAGGGTATGCCAGCCTATTTCAGGTATACATTTTAACTTCTTGTATTTTTGTTAAATCGCACTGACTTTTGGTAAATTGTTGTGAATTAAATATGTTCTTTATTTTTGCATTTCAGGCTTGGATTATGTGGTATTTCCCCCGGATGGTGGATAGGTTGCCCGGTCATATCCCGGGTGCGGAGCCACTTGCTGGGCGCTACCGGAAGAAGAAGTCTGACCACCTGAAGCTCAGCCACTACAGGAGGATGCTTGATGAGCCGAGGCGGAGGATGTCTGCTTGGCGACCATTTGAGAGAGGGCAGTGGTAGACCTTTGAGCGAGATCTCCTCTACAGAGGCTTCATCGGGGGTGACTTCACGAGTTCCTTACATGCACGATAGGTGCTCGGCGGTTTGGGTACACGCAGATCATCCCGCGTGACCTCCGATGGCCGTCCGAGTCATCCGGCTGCGTGTTTGGGATCGTCCACTTCATGGCATCTGTGGAGGACATCTGCGCGCCTACTCCTGCTCGGCGGCGGATCGGACTATACGTAGCTACTACTACGATGTGGTACGTCCGGCTTCTATCCCCAGACTATTACCGGCTCCACCATCACACTAGCTCGCTCACTGGACACCTCCACGAGATACGCTACGACGATCGGGACTGGATTAGGGAGCTTGTGAGGGCTTGTAGTAGAGGATTCGTGGATTTGGCGACATCGCGCATGGCGTCCGGCGTGTCGGACAATCCATAGGATGGTGGGGATGGCAAAGACCGGATGACGTGGCTTGGGAGCTTAGGCAGCGGGGCGAGGGCGAGGGGACGCCGTTAGGGATTTTTTATTTGTTTTTTGATGTATTTGATATTATATTGGCACTTTATTATATTATTAACTTTTTTTGGATGTTTTATTTATTTTACGAGTTTCCATGAATTTTTGATTTCATTGATTCGATAAAACAAAGTTACACAAGCGATAAAACATAAACAACTTGAATAAAAATAGGCGAGATAAAATGAAAATACAATAGAAACTCATCGAAGTGGTGGAGTTAATCGGCGAAGGATCTCGTGACGGTCATACGGTTTCGACGTGCATGAGATGAATGTAACTCCTCCATTTAATTGTAATATGAATGGACATCATGTCTCGGACGTCATCCTCGCCATTGTTGACATCCATGGTAGACCAAGTAAATACCTCCACTAGTCGTTTGGGTTTCCGATAAAGCGATACTGAATTATCTCATGTTCGTGGATTCTGCTGGTTGAACCATCCGCAGTAGTTTTTGCTTAAGAGCAGAAATGATATATCGTGTTTTAACCTACACGAAACATCTCTCCCATCGAAACTTATACCATCATCTTTCAAGATGATACCCTGATGATCAACAAACCCCATATTAAAATGAACAAGAGTGAGGAAGAAGGCTCGTAGTATGACATTAGCGAAGCTCGCATCATCTTCACTTGTGATGTGTGAGAGAAGGAGGAGTGAGTATTTGAATTTTTGGTGTGAAAATAGTGATGGTGGGAGTGAGTATTTATAGATGAGGTAAAAGATTATCAACCGTTGATTTTGGCGTGCAATCTACACCGTTGATCAACTTTGAACGTTAAATCATGAGCGTTAAATTTTTTTACAAATTTAAAAAAACAAAATTTAAAGCGCATCGTATATATATGTCAATTGGGACATATATACGATGAGCGATTTTAACACATCGTATATATGCTTGCGAAGAAGTATATACGATTGGTCGTTAGGGCATATATACGATGTGTTAAAATCGCCATCGTATATATGCCCCAATTGATATATATACGATGCGCTTTTTAAAAAAAAAATAGATGACAAAGGGCATTTTGGGGATTGCGTGTTGGGTGGGGGTGTTAGAGGAATGGGTGGGGTTTAAAAGAAAAAACCCAAAAAACATTTGTTATAGAAATTAAAAGGACACAATAGTAAATGTGTTTTTACGTCATTTCAGTCCTTAATTAAAATTAAAACACAACAACATATATTTTCTACAATTTTATAAATTGGAAAGGAAGAACACAACATGTGGTTAATAGACTAACAAAATAGTCATCAGAAAAACTTCAAGTATTCCAGAACTACATATTTTTTCAATTAACCGTTTATAGGTTAGCTTCTTCTTAATTAATTCAAGTTTTTGGAATTGCAAAAACTATATAGTGATGCGTTCTAGGATTCAGGGACTGAAATGACCTAAAAATGAAAGGTTTATTATGTCCTTTTTTAATTTTGTAGCAAAAGTTTTTCTCACGGACCAATATCAAACTATTAAACTCGAGGCTTTTAACTCGTATAAATGCATAATCGTGAGGCTTTTAACTCGAGTTGAAGATCTTTGCATTACCACACTAGTTCACTAAGATTCCACTAGGATTTTAAGTCCTAATCTTTCACTTATGAGTCATTAATCAACGCCATCTTTTTATTAGGGATCAATATCAAAGAGTTTTAAGCCATAAATAAGGGTTTGGTTCATTTTTTTATCAAGTTTAATTGATTAAAGGGTGTATTAATGGATTAACATCGGTTATTAATCCATTTAGTAGAAATCAATTAACATGTGTAGAAATCAGAGTTTTGTCAAGTCGTGACTTCCAAATATTGGTACAAGTTGTCCCTACAATTTCTACTCATATTCAAGTTTGGAACTTACATATTTTGGTGCTCTCACAAGATTCAAGGGTAGAAATTGGTACTATGGTTTCCCAAATTCTATTAGAGGTCTCTCAAGTTCCTAACTTATTATATTTAGATCTCTATTGTTAATACTCTAGCTATGTTTTATTTATCAACAATTAGTTAGAAGTAAGTTATTGAATTAGTTAGCTTGTTAGGAGGTATAACTAATTAAGTGCTTTTCAGTGTTAACTCAGTTGTATTGATTTTTCACATTCAATGAAATGGATCCCAATTTTGTTACTTCTCTCTCTCTGCAAAACCTAGATCTAGAACACTGATATGGTATCAACAAAAGAACTTATGTGATCTCTCTGCAATTGATCTTCTTCCTCACGCAACTCGTCGCAATCATGTCACTGATATCTCTACGATTGATTTCCTTCATTATGAAGCTCGTCGCATTCTTCTTCTCTATTGCTTCTCTATCGTTCAACCACAGAGACTCCCGTGCAAAACCATGACGATCCGTATTACCTGCAACTTTCAAATAATCCAGGTCTTGTTTTCATCTCCCAGCACCTTTCCAATGATAACTTTGATTCCTGGCACCGCGCCATGCATATGGCCCTCAACGGCAAGAACAAAGTTGGCTTCATCAATGGCTCTCTCGCTAAACCTAATGAAGGTAATTCGAAGTACCGCACGTGGATCAGAAACAACGGTATTGTTCCTTCATGGCTCCTGAACTCGATCTCCAAAGAAATATCTGCTAGTGTCATTTGCTCTGAGAATGCTACCATATGGAAGGACCGTCATGTGCGATTTCAACGGAAAAATGGATTGAGAGTGTTTCAATTGAAGAGGGCGCTTGTCAATTACACCCAAGGATCATCCTCAATCGGAGACTATTATACGTGATTTAATTCCATGTGGGAACAATACGGTGAGTTCTCTCTCTCGCATCAATGTAATTGTGGTGTTGTCAAGCCCCTACTTGATCATCTCAAAAGTGATTTTTTTTTTGTGACAATATCTCAAAAGTGATTGTGTTCTCACCTTCTTGATGGGACCCAACGAGAATTGTGTAAATGTCAGAGGTCAAATACTATTGAAGGATCTGATGCCTTTGATCGACCGCGTCTTAGGCATGGCAATGGGGCGTATGGGGGATGATTTTACATTCCCATCCCGTCCCCGAATCCCATATAGTTTCGGTTCCCTACCCAATCAGACGGGGTTAAATTATTGATCCACATCCTCGTACCCAATGGGTTTGGGTATCCCCAGTCCCCATGGTGCAATCAATTTTTTAAATAAAAAAAATAGTTTTTACCTGTCCCAAATCCTCCCCAAGCCCAAAATTTATCCCACACTTGAAGCCGCCCCAAACCTAGAATTTAACAAAACAACATAAAGCCAATTCAAGACAACAACATATAGCCAGAATATCAATGTTCTAAAATATCAACATATAAATGAAACAGCAATGATGTTGCATATCAACATATAACCAAAACAACATTGTGAACTAGTTGGAACACTAGTGCATTGAGTGTCTTTCATTCTTAACCTACTAAATACATCCTCATACAAAATATCTATGCTAAGCATCTTATAGATGGAGTTCCATCTCGTTGACTGGTCTAAACATAAATTTTTAGTGCAAGAAATTCACAATTGTTTAGTTGTCTCCTCAAATCCTTCCTTCCTTTTAGAGTCAGTAGTCCAATAAGCTACACTATCACATATCCTTTCAAAGTACTTCTAAACCATCATTTACCATCAAATTTATGATATGTGTGCAACAACGCGTATGAAGTAAAGATCCATCCCTCAACAAAGTACTTGTCTCACACTTCTCCTTAAGTTTGTCCATCATAGCATCATTTTTGCTGCATTTATCTAAGGTGATAGTTGACAATTTTATATCCATTTTCCATTCAAGTGTGAGTTAAAAAAAAACAACACAAAGTCTATCACTTGAATGAGGAGCGAGAGACATGAATGAGCCTAACATAGATTCATATTTAATAACTATATCATATAAAAAGTCTTGAATTATGATCAAAATATGTATATAATTATAAAAATTTGTTATTACCTCAAAATGCCACTATGTAAATTCCAAGATCCATCAATATAATGTGCAGTAGCAGCCATATACCCTTTTTTTATTACCTGAAATCAACATGTCTGATGTAATGACCACTCTTGATTGAAGACTATCAAACAACTTTGAGGTTATTAACCTCTTAAACTCATACACTTTGATTTCCCCTTCTTGATAGAGTTTCTACAAGGAACCTGAAACAATGGCTATAGAGAAATAGCAAATCGCCTAAAACCAACATGATTAACAATCGAAAGTGGGTATTCATGCATAATTATTGCACAAGCAAACTCTTTACTTGAATTTTCAGGATTATACGTTCTAACTTCTAATTCTTGCTTTCCATAAATAAGCTATGAAGTAACATAAGTAGTCTACACAAGTTAAAGCTACAATATTTATGCTCAATAATTCTATTAAGAGTCCCACCAAAAATAAATCTATTAAGAGAGGCAATGCTACTTAAATTTCTGTCCCCAAATCAAACTTTGAGAACTGATTTAACACAACCAGAATGTCTCAAATTACTAAAACACAAAGCCATTCCAAACCTCTTTATAAGCAAACTTCACAAAATACATAGGTCAGTGTATGCCTTTATATTTCTCATAACCAATGTATTATTTGTAGGTGACCATTATTTCACCAAAATTTAATGTTGAACACAGTTTTGAGGGAAAAAGAGAAATATACATCCAACATAGAAATACTTCTACTAAATCAATATACATCCAACATATATCTATGAAGACATTATCAGAGGCAGTATATCTAACTAACAAATGTTTTACATCTCTATTATCTAATAATAAAGGTTTTCATGAAATGCTTCTACTAAGACCATTTACAGAATAAAATTGCAAACCAGTTTTACCAAAGATGTAAAAACAGAAAAGGCCGCTAGAAGAAAGAGCTATGGAAAAACTTAATAGAAATTAATGTGTAAGCCATAAGAAGAAACACAACCAGAAGCTTATGATGCATCAACAGTTAAAAAGTTATATTGTACAACCGAGAGAGAGACAGAGAAAGCATGGGGGACAAACGAAAATGAGAGAGGCACTTGCGCTTACAAAGAAGTTTAGGGTTTAGTTGAGATGTAAAGGATTTCTAATATAAGAGGGGTTATATTGTACTTTTATACATTCGAGATGGGTTCAGAGAAGGGTTCGTGGTGGATACCTATATCCCCATTACCCGCCTCATCCCTGTATTTTGATATATCGGGGAATACCCAATCAAAGCAGGGGAAACCCGTCAAATCGGGGCGGGTTCGAGTTGGTATCCACGAGTATGGGTTATGTTGCCATGCTTAGCGTCTTTACCCTCATTTCTCAATATGAGAAACATCGCGAGCTAGGAAACCCTACCACTACTCCTAATACGCCAATGACATGTGTTGTGTAGTCTTCGTCTGCCAAATACAACAAGAAGGAGCGTCCTAGAATCTCACATTGTGGTGTTGTTGGTGACTTGAAGGAAAAATACTTCAAGATTCATGGCTACTCTCCCTCATACAACAAGAGAGGTTCTACTTCAACCACCTGACCCACTGCTTCGGTCAACAATGTCACTAACCAACATGGTGATGCTTCCATGACATCCACTACACCTGCTATTAGCAATCAACAGTACCAGATGATGCTCCAATTCACTCAAACACAAATGGCTAAGGTCAGGTCTCCCGAATCGGATCAATTGGGTACTACCAGCTTTGGTATGGTGATTTACACCCTTGTGTCTCCTATTTATGGTGCTTGGATATTTTATTCTGGCGCTTCCTCACATATGTTGTGATTCTGCACAATATTCCTCATTCACTCTACTTCACAATAGATGTGCCACACTACCAAATCACACTAGAGTTTATGTCACTGCTAGTTGTTCAGTAATCCTATCACCTACCCTCACGTTACACAATGTCTATATTTTGTTTCAATTTAGTTTCAGTTAGCCAATTGGTTGATAATCAAGATATGTCACTGACTTTCATTGCCAAACATTTCTTTCTCCAAGGAACCAACCTACTCAAAGAGATTGGTAGCGGAAGCTTACACAATGGTCTTTATATCATGCATCCTTACACCGCACCACCTAGTATACAATCATGCATAAATAAAATTGAGTCACAGGTTTGCAATATTGTTTCCACCTTTCAAAATGACAAGGTTTGGAAGTAGTGAGTGATAAATTTCCTTTTGTCTTTCCTTCAAATTTAAATTCAAATAAATGTTATGTATACCCTTTGACAAAGTTCAAAATATTACCATTTCATTCCTTGAATAATATGTCTCAGTCCCCGTTTGATCTAACTCATTGTGATGGTAAGGCCAACTTCTTGACAATTGTGGATGATTTCTCACTAGGCTCACTTGGATCTACATGTTGAATCACAAATATGAAGCTACAATGCGTATTGAAAAGTTTTTTGCCTATGTTAAAACACAATTTAATCAAACTATCAGAGGAATGAGATCTGACAATGCCAAGGAGAAGGCCTTGACCTATTTTTTTGTAGGAAAATGGCACCATCGATCCATCAATTATCATGTCCTTATAGGCCAGAGCAGAATTCAGTGGTTGAACGCAAGCATCAACACCTCCTCAACACGGATTGCCCATGAAGTTTTGAGGTGACAACATCTGCACTGCAGCTCACTTGATTAATAGAATACCTCCCCCTTTGTTGCACAAAATCTCACCTTATGAGGTACTTTACAAACAACTGCCCTCCTATGAGAATTTACATGTGTTTGGTTGTCAGGCATATGCAACTACCATCCCACAACATAGACCCAAGTCCTCTCCTAGAGCATCTCCTTGCATTTATGTAGGCTACCCTTCTGGGTTCAAAGGTTATAGACTTTATGACCTCTCCTCTAGAAAGTTCCTAATCTCTAGAGATGTCACATTTCAAGAGGAAACCTTCCCTTCAAAACTTTTTCCCCACCTCACCTACATCCGATCGCTTTTCTTCCTGTTTCTCCTGTAGATTTAACTCCGCCCACTTATGATAACCATGAAACTGACCATGTCCTAAGGATCACACACCAGGTATATAACATATTGCACCAACCCATCCCAAACCCCAACCAACCCCTAGACGATCCTCTAGACAACACAAAACCCTTGTTTACCTCGGTGATTTTATCTATAACACTAATTATCCACTCCAAGTCTCCTTGTCACAACTTTCCCAACCATACCAAAACTGCATCATCTATGAACCACTCTACTATTAGCAAGCTTGCAAATTCATAGAATGGTTCAAGGCCATGCAAGAAGAAATTAATGCTCTAAGAAAAGGAAGATTGGATTTCATAGATTTCTTCGCTCTAGATCAAGATTGATGTAAATGGGTAGATCAACCTTGAGTAAGATTAGTTCATGGACTAAAGGTTATCCGAGTAGGTCAAAACACACTAAAACTTTGACATTGGTTGCTAGATTAATCGATTAATGTAACAGATAACCACCATATCCGTGCACCGCCATGTTGTATTTATTTTGCCTCTTGCAAGGAATACAACTCATGACTTGAGGCTTAAGTACATCGAAGTGTCCCTGTGTTTCGCCACTCGAGCTATACTCCCCCCGCTCTCATTTAATTTTCTTAATGTAATCAAAATAATAGCTGCATTTCTCAAACTACACTTTCTTTTCATTTAATTTTGGAAGAGAATTTGTTTTATTGAAGGGTACTTTTGAAAATAATATCATCAAATGTGATCAAATTAGTTAGATTTTATCGTCATATAATCTTGCACGACATATTGTCTAGCATTTATTTATTTTTACTAAAAGTAATTACTTTGTCAATGAGCTAGACTTATATGTAATCACTCTTCTTTGACCGTGTGGATATTCTATAAATTTTTGTGAAATTAAAAACTCATTGGTAGAACCATTAACCAAAGACTTATATATGGGTATTGTAACTTATATTATTTTGATTAAGTTTTTGGTGTTTTGGGTTAGTAGATGTTTGTTATAGCATTTTTTGATACTTGAGTCATCCTTTAATAACATATTTCTCTTCAATTCAATATATTGTTCCAAATTCATCATTATTTCTCTAAAATGTTAGTCATTCACATGCATGATTTGTTTCCCCTATCGGATACAACTTCTGCAACGTTGAAGCTCAATTTATCTTTGGTTGACAAATGTTTTGACCCTATTCAATTATTCAAAAGATATTATTAATATAAATTAGGATCAACTATTATTAAGCACTAATTAGTTGATGATATGTGTTGACTTTAAATCTGAATGAACCGTGGTAGATTGGGTCATTTGGTTAAGCCCAATTAGAAGTTTCTGCCCTCAGTTGCTTAGTTATCTAATTGTCATTAAACGATTAATCCTATTGGCGAACTTTGACGACAATGCGAGTAGTTCACTCTCATACTCTCCTTCGATCAATTTCAAATTCCCGGTACATAAGTTTTCTTCTATATCACAGGATTAATATGCAAGGATCGACGGTTATGAACTTGAGGTTTTGCGAACCTTGAATGCTATTTTTGTTTGTGGAATATCTAGAATTGTCTGTCATGGCGAAGAAAACACAAAGAAGTCAAAGATTTTGTGCAGAAGTTTAGGAGAAGAAGATATATATGCATAATTGGCATTTGATAGCAAATTATGAGATAAAAGTGCGTATGTTGAATATATTGTTTTTTTCTACAAAATGTTGAATATGCAATTGAGAAACTTACGACCGAAAATGAATGAAAGATATAAGAATATAAAACTACAAAACCTACTACCCATATCAATCTAAACTAACTTAGTATTTGTTTAGTTCACCGTCAGGGTTTCACGCTGCAACATGTTTGGGGTTTCTTTTTTGCAAAGTGTTTCGACCACATGAAATCGGTTCTGACAGAAGCTACCTCCCAAAGCTTTCACGGTGAAATAAAATTGATTCTAGCAACTATTTCTCTCACCTTCCTTTACTACTCTTCCTTCCTTTCACCTTCCACCCGACCAATGCATATTGAAAAACAATTATTGGAAGAGGTCAACCCCTTAAATGAATCTCCGATAGCTCGAAGGATTAGTCTCCATAATCGCTGTGGAGGATACCTTGGTTTACCAAAAATAAAACTCCTCATAAGTATTTACGACTATCCAAATCAAACTTAAAACTTTTATTTTGACATACAACATTTATGACTACATTATTCACCTAAATTCTCCATATACTTCTTGCAATGTATATGTTATAAATATGTTTTTACCTACTTTTTGTTTGGTGAACAATTTCAGCTCTCTTTAATTGCACCTAGCTACATGTGTTAATATTCTGTCTCCTCTCTCAAGTTATCATTTTCAACCCAACATTTGAAAGGAATACACTTCCAGCAACTTACTCCGTGAAGTTATGACAAGTCTAATTTTTAGTGTTTATTTTTAGTAGTTGGTGTAGTAACGTAGTTCTATTCTTGAGCTACTTTACTACCAAGTGCTTGTTTTTTATATTTCAGGTCTAGCTTGAAGAAAATGAAGGAATTTGAACTCCAAAAATTATAAGGACAAAGTTCTAAGCCAAAAGGTGCAACAAGGAGCGAGAAATTTCAAGAAATTACATGAAAAGAGCTTGTGACCAAAAGAGTGCACGACCCATGTGCCCTTGCACACGACCCATGAGCTGCCTGCACCAAAGCTGAAGAAATCATGCTGAATCAAAAGGGTGCACGACCCATGCATGGACCTTCCTGTTAGAAGATCAAAAGACTCAACAGCTGGGCACACGACCCATGCGTCCACTGCAGAAGGCAAAACTGTTACACTTGGCCTATATAGGACATGAGATGCTAAGTGTCTAAGCATCTTTGATCATTTGTAACTGTAACGCCCCAAATATAATTCAATTATTTATTTAGTGGGTTCTTTAAGGCTTACAACATTTGGTTAAGTCAAAGGATTAATTGGAGTTTTAAGGTATTTAGGAGGTATTTGATTTAAATGAGGAGTGGTGGTTAGTGAAAGGGGAGTGGTAATTTAATTAAAAGAGGGAGTAGTGCAAGTGATGGAGGGAGTGTAATTAGAGGCCCATGAGAGTTAGGCCCATTGCCCATTGGAAGCCCATAGGCATGTCTTAAAGGGAGTGTGTCCAATAAAAATCTAAGAAAGTCAAAGGGAGAGTAAGAGAGAGAAGGTGGTAGGTGAGATTAG
Organism: Oxytropis ochrocephala; assembly: GCA_020916435.1. Taxonomy (NCBI): domain Eukaryota; kingdom Viridiplantae; phylum Streptophyta; class Magnoliopsida; order Fabales; family Fabaceae; genus Oxytropis; species Oxytropis ochrocephala. The sequence goes on along the minus strand of CM037090.1, from coordinate 106,860,018 downwards.
CTTTTAGAGAGAAGAAGAAGAGGAAGAGGAAGCTTGTCGTGGAAGAGCTCAATGCTAAGGAGGAGGAGCTGGATTGTTGGTGAGGGTTGGTGATTCTTGGTAGATCGGGAAGGCTTGGTGGAGAGAGTGCTACTTCTTCGGTCTTTTGAGGTAAGGGGGCTCTCTATTCATTTATAGTTATGTATGTATGATAGACTTTGTGTGTGAGCAAGCATGTGTTTGTATTCTGAGTTGTATTTGTGTTGTTTGATGCTTGCGTTGACTGTGTTTCATTCATTTTGGTGATGTTGTGATGAGTTGATCATCGTGAGAGGCAAGGGAGAGACAGGGGAGCTGAGAACTCTCAGTCCCAGTGAGCTAGGCTTGTTGTATCACCTTCGTTGAGGTCGGTGATGAGTTTATTGGATTAGCTACGTAGAAGAACTTGTGTAATAGTGATGCGTAGGTTTGATCATAGACTGAGAACTAAGGAGAAAGATTAGGAGAAAGACTAGGCGCATGAGAGAGACTTAAGGGGTGAAGTGCTATTGGCAACCAAAAGAGTGTTCGAGTCGGCGTAGTTGAGGCGGGTATAGGCTGAGGTCGGTGTAATCCTAAGTATTGACAGGTAACGTAATTAAATGAAGCGTGAGTGAGGGTTGGAGGATGAGGTAGTGCGTAAGTAAGCTAAGTGATGACATCAGTGAATTTGAAGCCAAGCGTAAGGCCGGTTTGTGGTTGCCGGTGTACAGAGTAGGTAAGCCGAGGTGTATATGCCGAGTTGGGTGGTGTATGTACTTAGGTGGAGTTGCTATAAACTAGTGCAGTCGAAATTAGGCTTAACCGAGATCAACATAGCCGAAGTCTTGCGCATTCGAGTCTAGCGTAGTTGGAGTCGGTAAATAGGCGAAGTAATGCATAGGTTTCACGTTAGGAAATGTCGACCTTTAGCGTAATCGTAGTCTGAGTATGACGAAAGCAGAGGTGTCGAAATAGTAGGGAGCCGAGGTATGCGATCGGTGTGTGCCGAGGTCTCTGTGTCTTTGCCGAGGTGCCAAACGGGTACCGAGGTGCTGCGTATGAGCTATGTTTAGCGATTTCACCGCGAGAGGTGACGGTGAGTGCGACGGTAATAACGTTAAGTCCAAACGATGGAGCGATGGGTGTCGTTTTGGTCCTTAGGTGTCGCTTTGGTCCTAAGCGACGTTGGAGTACTCGGATTGACTGTTAGTCAAATGCTTGAGTGTCGAGGTGCTCGTTGAGCTGGGTGACAGCTATGGAGCTGTTGGTCGAGGTAGGAATGTCAGCCTTAGTGCTTGATTGATGGTGTCAGGATGTCGTTAGCCTTAGTGCCGTAATGATTTATGTGTGTTTGTTGGCCCTATGGCTACGAGTAGAGGAGTAATAAATGATGAAGTCCCTGAGGGGCATTAAATAAATGAAAATGGTGAATGCAGAGGACTTCGGTCCTAGAGGTGAGCAGAGGACTTAGGTCCTATTTATGAATAAAAGGCTGCGGTCTAATTGGTGAGTTATTGGAATTGTGTTATGATTTAATTGAATAATGTATATGTTGTGTGCTATGCATTGTTCATGGCGTCGCATAAATCATAAGCATATGGTGAAGCAGAGGACTTCGGTCCTAGAGGTGAGCAGAGGACTTCGGTCCTAAGGACTTCGGTCCTAGAGGTGAGCAGAAGACTTCGGTCTTAATGGATCCATCATGCATATGCCCTGGAAGTATGGGCCTGCATCATTCATATAAATCATGCACTGATTGTAGTAGTATTTTGTGGTAGGAACTGAGGTGTCATAGCTTGCTGAGATGACTTTGTTTTGAGTGAGTTGAAGTGCTGTTTATGTTTGTTTTAGCATGAGGTTTGTTATAAACATTTCTATTTGTGTTTAGAGACTCACCCTACTGCTTTTATGTTGCCTGCTCTCGTGGCGACAAACAGGTGATGTGCAGGTGATCCTGAGTGAATGTCCTTTCTTCCCTCAGCCTAGTTGTGGCGTCTTGCTCTGTGACGTCAAACTGGGAAGCCGGGTAGTCCATTAGTTGTTTAAGTTTAGTGTTGAACTGTAATAGATTGATGTATTAGAATTTGAGGGTTCGTCCCATTTAAGTCGTGATATGTATCACGCAATTATATTTTATAAATGAAAAGTATTATTGGCTAAGTGAGAGCGATGTTTGAGAAACGTAGCATGCCCTTGAGAATGTATCTTTAAAAAGAAAAAGAAAAACGATTTTGAACTCTGATTTTATAAATTAAAGTATTTAAGAGTAAGGGGGTGTTACAGTAACACTTCTCAAAGCTTAATTTCAGTTTATGCAATTTCTATTCTTGTTCTCTAAGTTATTGTTCTTTACTTTTTGCGCTTTTACTTTTTTCTGCTCTTATTTTTCAGACTTTACTTTCAGTCATTTACATTCCAAGTCATTTACAATTCTATTCTTGTTCTTTACGTTTTTTTTCGTACCACTTAAGTACTTTAAGTTACATAATGTGTACACCTTTTAGTCCTTTTTTTCATTTTTTATCACAAATAAGCTCAATCGCACTAACAGAGTTGATGTGGCTGTGACAGAGAGAGTGTGAATATATACTCAAATAAAAGAAATGAATATATACTCAAATAAAAACTATTCAAAAAGGCATTGACATTATCTCCATTTCTTTTACATGCATTTCACACTTTAAATTGCATTGAGTATTTAGCTATCATCTCCGATAGCTAAATAAAAGAAATGGAGATAATGTCAATGCCTTTTTTCCACTCCCCCTCCCACTCACAAAGCACCCCCTCAAAAGTATGAAAAGTCAAAAATATCCTTAAAAACATAAAAAGTTCCAGCGCGTCATTCTATTTTTTTTGGATTTCAACGGATACAGTACTATAGTACCGAACCATGTATAGCACCTTGATACTGTGGCTTACAATTTGGTGCACACTCTAGGTACGGTACCAAGGTACTGAACTGGTTCGGTACCAAGCACTACGTCAGATTTGTCAAAAAAGAGCGCCCTTATAAGCAACACTTTAAGTAAAAACGCCACGGATGGCCAAAACAGCTAACCCATACCCAGCGTTTTTTAAAAAAATGTTGCCCATCACCTTTAAACGCACTAGCCATACCCAGCGCTTTTTAAAAAACGCTGGGTATGGCTTCACGCGTTCTCCCAATACCCAGCGCTTTTTAAAAAACACTGGGTATGGCTTCACGCGTTCTCCCAATACCCAGCGCTTTTTAAAAAACGCTAGGTATTGGGTCACGCGTTCTCACACATCACTTTCTTACCTCTCTTCTCTCAAACCCTCACACAACCACTTCTTTGCCCTCAACCTCCGCCTCCTCCATCAACCTTTGCCTCCTCCTCTCTTTTTTTCTCATCTCTCATTCATGTTCAGCGTTGTCAAGCACTAATTATCGCATGCATTCCTGGCCGAGACTCTTTCTCTCTGATGATCGATTCATATTTCTTTCAAATCTTCGTTATTTCTTTTGCTAGGTTGAAGGGTTTATCATTTTTTTTGGTTGTAAATGGTGTTTGTTTATGTGTTGCAAATCTACTTTTTTCTAGATTAGGGGTTTGGATTTCGATATGCTTTTCTTTTAGATTAGGGTTTTCTCAGTCAGGATTTGTTATTTGTTCTCTCATTTCTGCTTAAAATTTTTATTTCTGTGATATGACTTTTTTTATTAGGGTTTTGTAATAATCTGTTTTAGTGTTAGGTTTTTATAAAAGTTTTGTTTTTTCGATTTTAGTTTCTAGTTAACTCTTTTGCTTTCACTTTCAGTTTTTTTCTATTTTAGTTTATTTCTGGTTTGGTATTTTACTAGTTTTATCTTTACTAATTTGACCCTGTTTTTTATTTTCATGGATGCAAAACATGGTGAAGTTGGTTTCTTTTTCTTGTGGAGCACGAGCAACTACGAAACTACCAAACAGGTTGGAGATTCGCTACTGTGGCTCTTTAATATTTACATCTCGTCCCTCTTGTGTTGAATTATAACACTTTGCTTAACACTTAACTATATGAAAGTATGCTTCTGTACTTCATTTATGATAGTGTGAACACTATGATAAAGCTATATTCTGTAAAGTAAAGAATACATACATATGAATACATATAGTGTTCATATAGTGATCAGAATATAGTGTTATAATAGTGTTCAGAATATATATGTATTCTTTACTTGTATGTTTAACTATATATGTATTCATAGTGTTCTTTACTAATATGTTGCTATTGTATTAATTGCCTTTATTTGTTTTCCAGATTTACCACATTTTGCTTTTTTGGAGTCAGTCATGACTCAGTGTGACCCAAATTCAATATCATGCCTAATGGATATTGCAGCTCAAAGACATATATGACACAACCCTTCATTTCTGATTCTGTTTTGATGGTAGATATTTTCTGTTTCTGTTACCCTATTATGTTGTGTGATTCTGTTTGTTTTTAAATGTTATTAAAAATCTGTTTTGTGATTATGTTCAGTTGGTTGATTCCTCACTTTGGTGGAAATGAAAGAGGATCCCATAAGCTGCCTTCGGATTCTCTTACTGGTGTGTATACTCAGTCTATTCTTCTTGTCTCTCAAATCTATTCTGTTTTGTGATTTTGATTGCTATTATAATTTTGTTTTCTGATTATGTTCAGTTGGTTGATGCTTCACTTTGGTGGAAATGAAATAGCAATCCCATATGCTGCCTTCTGATTCTCTTGCTGGTATTTTTTTTAAAGTTATGCATCTCCATCTAGTATTATTGGTTTGGTGAATGTAAGATATTCCAATACTGTTAATCTATGCATTTTTCAGGAGGGTGGAAGAAAGAAGTAATGTTGGATTGTATCTGGTTCACACATGAATGATTTACATATTTGGTTGTGTTATTGATGTTTAAATTTGTTTTTTGAACTTTACTTTGAGTTTGTAATTAATTATTGGGTCAGTAATATGGAGAGACAGGAAGTCCACAATCTTTAATGTGTCAAAGTTTATATATATATTAATATATATATATATATATATATATATATATATATATATATATATATATATATATATATATATATATATATATATATATTGTAATTTGTTGTTGGCTATAGTTTGAATTTGGTTCATGAATTGGATAACAAGTATATATGTTGATAAGTATATATATATGTTGATAAGTATACATATATGGATTTGATTGGATTGTATTGTTGTATATGATCAGGTAAATTGCAAATATAAAAAGGAAAATACACAAAACAGAAAAAAAATTAAAAAAAAAAATTAGACAATGGGCAACGCTTTTAATGAAGTGCTGCCTATAGTAGGAGAGGTTTGGGCAATAGGCAGCGTTTTTTAGGGAGCGCTGCCTATCTGAGAACGCATTTGGGCAATGGGTAGCACTTTTTAGGGAGCGCTGCCTATCTGAGAACGCATTTGGGCAATGGGTAGCGCTTTTTAGGGAGCGCTGCCTATCTGAGGACGCATTTGGCAATGGGTAGCGCTTTTAGGGGAGCGCCGCCTATTTGAGGACGCATTTGTCAATGGGTAGCGCTTTTAGGAGCGCGCCCATTGTTGGAGTGGAACGGGCAACAAGACGTTCGCAGCCGCTTAAAAGCGCTGCCCATAGATGAAAAAAAGCGCTGCCCATCCCCTAAATCAGTTGTAGTGAAGATACCGTGTCTGTTAATTCTAAAACACCACTCCCTCTTACCACCACTGCCACTTTCAAAAAATACAAGTAGGATAGCTTGGCACGATACAGGTTCGGTACCTTAGTACTATATTTGTAATTTTTGAAAGAGGTGGTGGTGATGAGAGGAAGAAGGTGGTGGTGGTGAAAGGGAGAATGTGGTTATTAGATATGTGGCATATTGGAAATTGTCGATATCGGCTTGTCGAAGTCATATCGGCTTGTCGAAGTTCATCGGTTGTCGAAGCTTGCACCTCGGATCTGTTACGTTGATTCAAGTCGGCTTTGTCGAAGTTGTGCGCGGGAAGCTCGGTTCTAAATACCGTTAGAATCGTTTTGACCGTTAGAAGCGTAATTGAAGCTCTCTCTCATATCAGCTCGGTTCTAGTAGTGTATATAGAGATAGGGTCTTTCGAGTCTGAAATAACGAATAACGATAACAGTTAGAGTTTTAGAACGGTTGCAATCGTGAATTGAAAATCAATTAGAGGAATCAAGAACTAGGGTCATCTAGGTCTAGGTGGAGCTCGGTTGGGGCATCTCGGTTTGTAAACGATTGCATCTGTAACAACTCGGTAATCTTCACTATACTCAATAAAATTGGATCTTGCTTTGTAAGTCCCCCAGATGTAAGCCAAGTTGGCTGAAGTGGGTAATCAATCGTGGTGTGTTGTTCTTTCTCCTTCATTCTTTATTTCTTCAATTCAGTGGATCTTGGACATAATTCTCAACAATTGGTATCTAGAGCTATTCTGGAGAGGAAGAAATGGAATCCCAAAGTTTGATGTCGAGAAGTTCGATGGGAAAAATGACTTCGGGTTATGGAGGATGAAGATACGTGCGTTGCTTGCTCAACAAAGGGTAGAAGAAGCTCTTGATGGGGAGAGCAAATTACCAAACACACTAACAGAAAAAGAAAAGAAAGATATCTTGAGGAAAGCTCATAGCACCATTATTCTCTCTCTCAGTGACAAGGTGTTGCGCGAAGTGACAAAGGAAAAGACTGCTGCAGCATTGTGGTTGAGGTTAGAAAGCCTGTACATGACCAAGACTCTAGCAAATCGTTTCTACCTCAAACAAAGACTCTACACATTCAAAATGGGTTCAGGTACGTCTATTCAAGACCACTTGGATGAATTCAATAGGATAATTCTAGACTTAGAAAACATAGAGATTAAGGTGGAGGATGAAGACCAAACATTTCTATTGATTAAGTCATTAAACAATAGCTATGACAGTCTTGCTGACACCTTGCTCTATGGAAGGGAATCTTTATCCCTTGAAGATGTGCAAAATGCATTAATGTCTAAGGAATTGTCCAAGAAAGGTGAAATCAAAGAAAGTGATTCTGGAGAAACATTGTATGTGAGAGGAAGAAGTGAGAAAAAGGATCAAAGGGGCAAGAAAAATGGAAGATCAAAGTCTAAAGGAAAGTTTAAATGCTTTCATTTGTCATAAGGAAGGACATTACAAAAAGAATTGCCCTAATAGAAAGAAAGGTAAAACCAGTAATGGTGAAGGTCATGGTGATGCATCCATTGCATCAGATGGTTATGAGAGTGTCGAGGTGCTTATGGCTACGCATGAAGACAATACATTGGAGTGGATAATTGGTTCTAATCACTCGGTTCACATGTGCAAAGAATGGTGTGAAGATGAGGAGGTTTTGATGGTCCACGAGAAGGGCATGATGATTCGTGATTGGATAATGGATTCGGATGCTCATACCACATGTGTCCAAATGGAGAATGGTTCTTTGATTACAAACCCTTTAATGGAGGCAAAGTCAGAATGGGAAATAATGCACCTTGCAAAGTTGTGGGAATCGGTTCAATAAGATTAAAACTCATGGATGGAACTACAAGAGTTCTAACAAATGTTAGACATGTTCCAGACTTGAAAATGTGTCTCATTTCTCTAGGAGCTTTGGAATCTCAAGGTTATAGTTTCAAAGGTGAAGATGGTATCTTGAAGGTCTCAAAGGGATCAAGAGTTGTGTTGAGAGGAGAAAGGATCAACAACAACTTGTATCTTCTCAAGGGAGAAGCAATCACTCAAGAAAGTTGTGTTGCAGGGAGCGATAACAGTAAAGATCAACTGTGGCATCATAGGCTTGCTCACATGAGTGACAAGGGCTTGAAAGAACTTGAGAAGTAGGGTCTGCTATGTGGTGATAAGCTGAAAGGTATGGAATTCTGTGAGCATTGTATCTTTGGAAAGCAAACAAAAGTGAAATTCTCGACAGGTAAGCATACAACCAGTGGTAAGTTGGACTACATACACTCTGATCTATGGGGGCCATCAAGGACTCCTACACATGGAGGTAACAGGTACTTTATGTCTTTCATAGATGATTTTAGTAGGAAAGCGTGGATTCACTTGCTTAAAACTAAAGATGAGGCTTTTAAAACCTTTGTTAATTGGAAGACTAAAGTAGAAAATCAATGTGATAGAAAGATAAAAATTCTAAGAACTGACAATGGACTAGAATTTTGTGGAGGCATGTTCAATGAATTCTGTCAAGAGCATGGTATAACTAGGCACAAAACAGTTAGGCATACTCCCCAACAAAATGGCTTACCTGAAAGAATGAATAGAACATTGTTAGAAAAGGTTAGATGCATGCTATCACATTCAAAATTGTCAAAGCAATTTTGGGGGGAAGTTGTTCATACAGCAGCTTACCTTGTTAATAAATCACCATCTAGTGCTATAGAGTTTAAAACTCCACAAGAAAAATGGAGTGGCAAGCCTGCAGACTATAGCAATTTAAGAATATTTGGTTGTCATGCATATTTTCATGTCAATGAGGGGAAATTAGAACCTAGGGCCAAGAAAGGAATATTTGTTGGTTACCCTGAAGGTGTTAAAGGTTTTAAAATCTAGTCTATTGAAGATAAGAAATGCATTATTAGTAGAGATGTTAAATTTCATGAAGAAAAGATTCTTGAAACTGTTATCAATACTAATACTACAGGTGATCAAGTTGTAACAGATATCTCACCAATTGAGGTGGAGTTACAACCTGATGAACCTAATTTTAGAACTAATATTTCCACTGAGCTTGTTGACAGGAATGAAGAACTGCCAGAACATGATACTCTCAGTGAAAGTGATACTGGAGTTGCAGATTCAAACCAGAATTACCTGTTATGCAGAGACAGGACGAGAAGAACAATTAAAGCTCCTGATAGACTTGGCTACTCAAACATTATTGCTTATGCTCTAAATACAGCAACTGAAATGTTGAGTGAGGAACCAATCTCATTCAATGAAGCTATGAGAGATAAGGATCACAAGAAGTGGATGATAGCTATGAAGGAGGAAATGGACTCTCTGCATAAAAATAGAACGTGGCAGCTGGTGCAGCAATCAAAAGGAGAAAAACTTGTGGGGAGCAAGTGGATATTCAAAAGAAAGGAGGGCGTGTCAAATCATGATCCACCAAGGTACAAAGCAAGACTTGTAGTGCAAGGGTTCACACAAAGAGAAGGTATATACTATAATGAAATCTTTTCACCTGTTGTAAAGCACTGCTCCATTCGGGTAATTCTCTCCATAGTCACTCAATTTGATCTACACTTAGAACAAATGGATGTTAAGACAACATTCTTACATGGTGAGCTTGAGGAGAGAATTCTAATGAAGCAACCAGAAGGCTTCGAAGAGAAGGGAAAGGAGAATTGGGTCTGCCTGTTGAAAAAATCTCTATATGGGTTGAAACAGTCACCTCGACAGTGGTATAAACGTTTCGACAACTTCATATTGAGTGTTAACTTCAAAAGAAGCAACTATGATAGTTGTCGTACTATTACAGAGACTTGACAATCATCAGTTCATATATCTTCTACTATATGTAGATGATATGTTGATTGCTTGTAAAAGCATGAATGAGATTAAGAAACTAAAAGGGTTAATGCAAAATGAATTTGATATGAAGGATTTGGGGCCTGCAAGGAAAATATTGGGAATGGAAATCATTAGGCATCATAGTGATGGAAGGATGATTGTAAGGCAGAAGGCTATCCGAAAAGATAATTCACTGTGTTCAACATGGTTGATGCCAAGGTCGTGAATGTTCCCATTGCGTCTCATTTCAAGTTATCAAATGAAGATTGCCCTAAGACAGATCAAGAGCAAAGGGAAATGGCTAATGTTCCTTATGCAAGTGGAGTAGGTAGTCTCATGTATGCTATGGTTTGTACACGACCTGATTTGGCTCACTGTGTCAGCTTAGTGAGCAGGTATTTGAGTAAACCAGACCCTCAACACTGGTTTGCTGTTAAGCACATCTTCAGATACTTAAAAGGGTCAATTGATACTGGTTTAATCTACACCAAGAACACCAAACAAGAGAAAGCTCTGCAAGGATTTGTGGACTCTGATTTTGCAGGTGACAGGGACAATAGAAGGTCTTTGACAGGATATGTATTCACACTCTTTGGGAATACAATTACTTGGAAAGCTTCATTACAACACATTGTTGCATTGTCAACTACGGAGGCTGAATACATTGGAATTACAGAGGCTGTCAAAGAGGCACTATGGTTGAAGGGATTAACTAGTGAATTGGGAATTGGCCAAGACAATGTGAGTGTGTTTTGTGATAATCAAAGTGCGATTCACTTATGCAAGAATCACACCTTCCATGATCGAACAAAACACATAGACATAAGGCTCTATTGGATAAGGGATGTGATTGCAAATGGAGCAGTGAAGATTGAGAAGGTTCACACTTCCGATAATCCATCTGACTTCATGACAAAAGTGGTCTCTATGGGGAAATTCAAGCATTGTCTTGAATTACTCCAAATCAGAACATGTTGAGTAATGTTCCTTTGGATGAGCAAGCTGGTTTTCTGGTTTTGTTGAGTGCTGAAGGTTCAATATGCCAAGGTGGAGATTATTAGATATGTGGCATATTGGAAATTGTCGATATCGGCTTGTCGAAGTCATATCGGCTTGTCGAAGTTCATCGGTTGTCGAAGCTTGCACCTCGGATCTGTTACGTTGATTCAAGTCGGCTTTGTCGAAGTTCAGGCGCGGAAGCTCGGTTCGAAATACCGTTAGAATCGTTTTGGCCGTTAGAAGCGTAATTGAAGCTCTCTCTCTCATATCAGCTCGGTTCTAGTAGTATATATAGAGATAGGGTCTTTCGAGTCTGAAATAACGAATAACGATAACAGTTAGAGTTTTAGAACGGTTGCAATCGTGAATTGAGAATCAATTAGAGGAATCAAGAACTAGGGTCATCTAGGTCTAGGTGGAGCTCGGTTGGGGCATCTCGGTTTGTAAACGATTGCATCTGTAACAACTCGGTAATCTTCACTATACTCAATAAAATTGGATCTTGCTTTGTAAGTCCCCCAGATGTAAGCCAAATTGGTTGAACTGGGTAATCAATCGTGGTGTGTTGTTCTTTCTCCTTCATTCTTTATTTCTTCGATTCAGTGGATCTTGGGGCATAATTCTCAACAGTGGTGGTGGTGGTGAGAGGGAGAATGAGATGGTGGTGTTGGTGAGTGGAGGTGGTGAGAAGGAGAAAGGTAGTGGTTGTGGTGGTGGTGGTGAGAGAGAGTGTGAAGGTGAAGAGGAAGGGAGTGGTAGAGGGTCGCGAGTTTTGGGAATTTTAAAATTAAGAGGTAAAGGAAGTGGGAAAAAAAGGCACATACTTCTTTCAATCCCTAGCTACTCAGTAGACACTCCCAACACGCGTGAAAAGACCAAAATGCCATTAATGAAGCTTGTGATCCTACGATGGCTGGCGCACGGTCATCCGAACCGGTTCGGAAATTGTGCCACCGAACCAATTCGGTAGTGGAACCACCGAACCTCATAGTCAATGAGATTAGCTAGGTAGTGGAACCAGCAAGATGGAAGATGATTGTATTTTCTCTCACTGAATAGACCCCTTTATCTCTCACTGTGATTGTGTCTTGCAAGCAGGAGAGCAAATTGCGTTTTCTCTCAGAAGTATTTAATTTCACTGTTGATAATTTTATGCAAATGTGTCATGCATTATGCTTGCACATATTTTGGTGTCGACGAATATACTCAAAGATGTAGGGATCTTCTGATTTGCTTAATACATCTACCAAATCGGTGCAGTTCTAATATAATTAATCTTAGAAGATTTCTCGATCTCATATTTTTCCAGAAAACCAATAAATGTTGCAGACTTTCTGATTCCCTTTTCATCATAACTAGCCCCATATCCCGTGCAATGCACGAGATTGGCTAAATTCTTTCGTGTAAATTAGTAATAAATTTTTTACGTATTTATTAGTCATGCTCGGTTTCTTTTTTGAACTTTCAGAGCTTGTCCACCGCTGAAATGAACTCTGGGAAAGCATCGAATCGACTCTGTATCCAATAGTAGCTTGTACCAGTGGACCAACGGTGTTGGTTTCTAAAACATATAGTCAAATAACTGTGAATAAAAATTAAATTATAACTATAAATTAAATAAGAATATTATAAAATTAAAAAAGAATATTAACAAAGACGTTGAAATTAAACATCCATAGATAATAGGAAGAATATGTCTAAAAATTTTAGGTTTGTTTTTTCCATACCCCACCCCTTTCCCATATACCTCACCCAAAAGTGAAACCCCAAAACGCCTTTGCAATCTATTTTTTTTTAAAAGGTCAATCAGATATATGTCATTTTGGACATATATACGATGCCTACTTTTAACCCATCGTATATATATGTCCTTAAGATGTATATACGATTAATAAAGATAAGATGCAATCGTATATACGTCTGAAGGACATATATACGATGGGTTAAAAAAGTAGCATCGTATATATGTCCAAAATGACATATATACGATTTGTTTTAATTTTTAATACTAAAAAGCTACTAAAAATTCGTTAAATAGTCAAGACTACTCTAAAAAATTATAAAAACACCACTAAAAATCTAACAAAACCAAAATAAGGCTATACAAATTTTTTTAGATTTTTTTAAGACTATGAAAATTTTTAAAAAATCGTAAAAAATAGTAAACGATAGAATTTGGGATTTTGAGGCCGTTGTCCCGTAAGAAATCCCTTCTAGGGGAGTCTTGATTCTTGATTTTTTGGATTTAATGGTCGTGGTTTCATTACGATCGAGTATGTTGCCGAAAACCAATTTTTAGCCTAAATTATTCGCTCGACGTATAACATCGTCACGTTTTATCGAACTACACACTAAACCTTGAGGCTTAATTAATTTTTATTGGATTTAAAATAAATACAAATCGATATACACACGGGGGTGTATATACGACCCTATGTTATAAGGCGTCAGATATACACACCCCAAGGCGTATATATACGATTATGGTGAAAGAGTGTGGCAATCGTATATACGCTGGGGGAGTATATACGATGCCCAAAAATGTAAGTGGGTCGATATACACCCCTGTGTGTATATAACGATTAGCCAAAAAATTAAAAAAATATGTTTTTGAAGGGCATTTTGGAATTTACATTTGGGTGGGGGTATATGAGGAAGGGGTGGGGGTTAAAAAAAAACCCAAAATTTTAATAACATAATCCATATTTATCAAATGTAAATATAAGAACTTAACCCATAATTAGAAAGAAAAGAATACAACACAGTTAGAAAGTGAAATATGTGTGTACCATGTAGAGCTGGATGAAAATCACAAGTAAAATAGAAACGTCTATACAGAGTTGAATAAGATGATGAGGTTGTACTGTAAATGTGGCTGATGTTCCTACGTGAGCAAATGATGCAACGCGGTATACAAATATAGAAATTTGAAAGAATATTAACAATGATGTTGAAATTAAAATTCCATATTTATCAAATGTAAATATTAAAACTTCACTCATATTTAGAAAGAAAAGAATACAACACAATTAGAAATTGAAACACGTGGATATCATGTAGGGTTGGATGAAATCACCAATAAAATAGAAGTAAACTATACAAAATTGAAAAAAGATGATGGGAGTTTTATTGTAAATATAGCTGAAGTTACCACTAATAAGATAAAAACATCTACACAAAATTCAAAGAAAATGTTGGGGAGTTCTATTGTAAATGAGGTCGGAGTTCCCACAAAAAAAGTTAAGTTATAAGTATAAATTAAATAACAATATTATCAAATAAAAATAAACTTTAACAAAGACATTGCAATTGAACATTCACATATAATAAGAAAAAAAAATCTAAATTCTTTTAATAAGATTATCTACATTCAACAAATGGAAATATAAAAACTCAACTCATAATTAAAGAGAAAAGAACAGCACAATTAGAAAGTGAAACACGTACGTAGATATCATCCAGAGTTTGATTTAAACTAAACACTAATTTAAGTATGCTTCTAATACTCGTTGGTGTGAAATTATCAAAATAAAGAAGAGAACACCAAATTGCAAATTTGACATGTAGACTTTTTTCTGTACCCTAAAGTACCCCAAAACACACTCCGTAGCATCACACTTTACGTATTTTGTCAAAATTTGTTTTTTGTTTTTCATCTAACCGTTATTGATGAATGAACTTCGCGTATTTGTACATCTTAAATTTTTCGGGACCATAAAGCACCTCAAAATACACTGTCAGCATCGCACTTTACGTATTTTGTCACAAACTTATTATCATTTTTTACCACACCAGTTATTTACGAAGAAACTTCTGGTATTTGAAGAATTAGATTTTTTTTACTGAATCCTAAAGTACCCCTAAACACACCGCTTAACATTTCACTTTACGCATTTTGTTACAAAATAATTTTTTCCCCCATCAACTACACCAAAACACATTGTTTAGTATCACACATTACATATTTTGTCATCAAATTAAATCGTTTTTCACCGAAAAATTGCATATTTAAACGTCTAAATTTTTTCAAGACTGTAAAGTTCCACTTAAAATATAAAAAAGAAAAAAAACTTTGGATGTGGTAAAAACTCTATTGGAGGAGAATTACACAGACCAACAAAGTCGAATACTCGTGAGATTTTTTATTTGAACGATAGACATACATGGATCACAGCTACAAATAAATGAGTAAAAGTAGGGAACTTAAAAACCCAGGACAATGACACGTCGAACCAGGAAAACACCTCTAAGAAAAAACATAATTTTTTGGCAAAGTTGATGAAAAAAAATGGCAAGTTCCCTCCAAGTGACAAGCCGATTAGATTTTTGTAGATGTTGGTTTAGTTATTATCTCTCTGCCCCCCTTTTTCTTCTCTATCTGTGTGTTTCAAGCATGGTTCGGTGGAACCATCGTTGCCGAATTGGTTCGGAAGCATCGTGTTCGAACTAGTAAAATACTGACGTGAGGGGTTCCACACGTGAGGGTATTTTGAAAATATTTAAGGGTTAGGGGTGTCTCTCTTGAGTAACTAGGGGTTGAAAGAAGTATGAAAAAAATCCTAACATCAATATGTAAATTGTAAAGTGGGTAGGCACCTTCAATGAGAGACATAGACTGGGCTTATAGCTGAAGCCCGTATACAATGAAATCCATTTATCAAAAGATACATTAAGACTACTACTAGTGCGGAAATCTGGACTTTCCGTCTCATCTCTTACACTAACTTCGTGGGTCTATTGATTTATTTGTAGTTCACATATTTTTCTCGGTGGTGGTGGCTGGTTTACAAATGCAATTGGAGTAGTTGAGGTGTAATGTATTACTGGGTTGTTTGGAGATGGTTTCTTTTATGTTCTGTGTTACATGTTTGTAATAGTTTGCATTAACTTTTAATTATATGCTTTTTAGTTGGTTCAGTAGAAACTAGATCGTCTCAGGTGTTGCTTATATGCTTAATGTAATCTTTTAGAGTTAGCGATAGACCTGATGTAGCTTGTCCGTTAGAGGACATATAAATGTTTTATGTGTAAGCTAGTAGTTTACACTCAGTGTAATGTTTTCGTGGTCTTCTTGTCTGTTATTAATGAAATATTGCATGATTGACATATTAAAAAAAACTATTGATAAAAAAAAAAAAGAGACATTAAGTCATTAACCACATATTTTTTAGTGAACTGGTTTGTCAAAAAAAAATCACATGATAAATTAAATAAACCATATATTTGAACATCATTAACCACATTTTTTTTAATGATTGTGAAAAAGAAATAAATTTTGTCAAGAAAAATTGATAACCTATTAATCACATAGTAACTGAATTAACCAAGTATTTGCTTGTGATTAGTAGGTTGTGAAAAGCAAATCAATTCTGTTAAAAAACTGGATAACTCACTAACCACATAATAAACTAAATTAACCAAGTATTTACAAGTCATCAATCATGTACTCTTTAATTAATGACTCGTGAAAAAATAATTATGTTCAAAAAATTGATAACTCACTAACAATATAATGAATTGAATTATCTAAGTACCTACTTATGAAAACGATTGAGGGAGAGAGCATCGACCGCAGCTGCTTGCATAGTTGTGACTGCAGAGAATGATATCCCTCCCTCTGTGTGATGGGAATGAATCCTTTAATATTGAGGTCTCTAACTTTTTCTATCTTTAAGCAAAAAATAATTTAAGATAAAAAGAGAAAGATGAGAAAGAAAGCAAAATAAAATAGAGAGATGGAGAGGAAGATAGAGAAAGTTAGGGGTCTCAAATGTTAGAGGATTCATACTCCTACGTGACTTAGTGAGTTTGATCATATATATATGACCAAAAGAGGATCAAGATCTCTCCATTTGCTGGATAGTATAGGAGAGAGAAAGACACACTATATTAAATATTATTATTATTATTATTTTATCTATTGGGTTTTTTTCTCTCCTACTAAAATTGTCTAGTAACTGAAGAGGATCCAAACCGAAGAAAAGAGAGCCACAAATTTTAGCACAAAAGAGGCAACCACCACACTAGGTTAATTTATGACAGTTTAAGTATCCTCCTTATCACGTGGTTCTGCCACTTATCAACTTGTAGCTATAGTGGGTCTCTAATGTACGTATCTTTCACACACAATGACCCTCATTTTGGCATCTTTCTATACCTTCATTAGAACATAGTTTTTCTAATTTCTATGGACTCGAACTATCACAAGCAATGGACCCACTGCCAACTCGATATTTAAATATTGGGTGTTTTTTTTGGTACCCCCACCCATTCCCCTAACACCCCCACCCACCGTGTGAAAATACCAAAATACCCCTGACTCTTTACAAAATCACAATTTCTTCACACAATTGGTCATACCTACGTTTGACCACCTTCACTGTAAGATTTACGCCACTTAAACGTATATACGATCAAATCGTAAATCAACCAATCGTATATACCCCACTGCACTTCTATATCGATTTAACACTTTTACTCACCGTATATACCCCTATTCAGCGTATATACGATTAGCGTAGAATTCATCCAATCGTATATACCCCCCACCGGACACCTATATACGACGAGCAAAAAGTAAGCATCATATATACACGCTTATACGATGAGCTTTTTTTTTTTTTTTTTTTTTTTTTTTTACTAATTTTTTTTTCTTCACTGCAGTTGTCCAGGTGAGCATGTAGTGAGGAGGCGTGAGGTCTCTCCGATCGAGAGAGATGGGGAGTCATCCATCGCTCCGAGCACGAGGACTCGGAGGCATAATCACCCATGCTTCAAAGACGAGAGCAGAGATGAGCACGACCGAGCGGTGAGTATGAGTATGAGGCGGTGAGTGTCGAGCATCACCGAGCCACCAAGATCACCGGCTGGAGCTTTCTATCTCGGGGATTACGCAGCAGACGCAGCAGGGAGGAGGATTCGCATAGGGGAGGCGGTTGCCAAGATCATTCCCGGCATTTACTCCTCGATATCATCCCCAAGATCCCCCCAAGATGATCCCCAACCTCTTCATTACCATCCCCACCTCCCGAGTATCGCCGAGCAGTGATGCTCTGTGTCGATGCTTATTACTCGCATCCATGTCCGAGTATCATGAGGTGCCTCAAAGAAGATCGGGAGGAGCCTCCGCAAGAAGATCGGGAGGAGCCTCGGGAGGAGCCTCGGGAGGCGTCGCCACCCTCTCTTTTCACCGA
This sequence comes from Oxytropis ochrocephala, assembly GCA_020916435.1. Taxonomy (NCBI): domain Eukaryota; kingdom Viridiplantae; phylum Streptophyta; class Magnoliopsida; order Fabales; family Fabaceae; genus Oxytropis; species Oxytropis ochrocephala. Next base: position 106,842,293 of record CM037090.1, on the reverse strand, counting down.
CTTGGCGGATCATGTCTCAGCTTCTATACTCACGACCGGTAAGTTTTGCATTTTTGCTTAAATAATTTATTTAAGTCACATAGTCCGCACTTTTGCTTACATTATTTATTTATTTTTATTTCGGGAGTATCGTGAGTTGTCAAAGTATGGGCTCATGGCAACAAAGTCCATACTAGACTTCATCTTCATTACCCCGACCTACTTCAACAAGCACCACACCATGGTCGGGGACTCCAGATGGCCCCACTTCTCGGCATCGCCCACGCCACAAGAGACCATGAGTTGTTGTCGGCTTTTATTGAGAGGTGGCACTCGGACACTTCCGTCATTTCACTTGCCATTTGGTGAGATGGCGATCACTCGACGGACGCGTGTCTTGTCTGCTGCGCACCTTCCCATCCAGGGAACTATGCCACACCTCCCCGCCTCACCGTTAGCTCTGAGTTTGCCACCCACTTGGCTTTGAGACATATTTAGGTGTGTCACGGGTTGAGGTCGCTAACAACACCCGTGGGAGTCCATATTACTGACTTCAAATGGTGGGAGCGGAGTTTATGAGCGCAACTTGGAGGAGGGTGACATCACGATTCTTTGTCGGGCTTTTTTCGCTTCGCTTTCCGACCTACAAAGATCTTCACCACGAAGACCGGAGACATGTAGTGAGGCTAAGTGGTCGATCTACTGGATGATCCGAGTCCAGAGGTTCTTGGAGGCTATGCATGGGGGTGCAGTGCACTAGCCGCCATGTATCATGACTTGAACAACTGCGTCATCTCGGACTACGCAGCGAGTGTGGAGAGGTATGCCACCTATTTCGTATACCTTTTAACTTCTTGTATTTTTGTTAAATCGACCGACTTTTGGTAAATTTTTGTGAATTAAATATGTTCTTTATTTTTGCATTTCGAGCTTGGATTATGTGTATTTTCCGGATGGTGGATAGGTTGCCTTGGCCATATCCCAGTGTGAGCCACCGGGTCGGGCGCTACTGAGAAGAAGAAGTCAGACCACCTCAAGCTGAGCCACTACAGGAGGATGCTTGATGAGCTGAGGCCAGAGGATGTCTGCTGGCGGCCATTTGAGGAGGACAGTGGTAGTAGACTTTTGAGCAGATCTCCTCAGACAGAGGCTTCATCACCGGGCTGATTTCTGAGTTGCTTACATGCCTGATAGGTGTCTGCGTCAGTTTGGGTACACGCAGATCATCCCACGTGACCCTCTTAGTGGCCGTCCGAGTCATACTGATTGCGTGTTTGGGATCGTCCACTTCATGGCATCTGTGGAGGACATCCTGCGCGCACTACTCGGGTTGCTCTCGGAGGCCGGATCAGTCAGACGTAATTACTTAGAGTGGTACGTCAGGGCTTTATCCCAGGACTATTACTGGCTCCACCATCTCCACCATCACCTGAGATCACCTGGACACCTCCCCGAGATACGCTACGACGATCATGATTGGATTAGGGAGCTTGTGAGGGCTTGTAGAGCGGGGATTCGTGGATTTGGCGACATCGCACATGGCGGTCCGTGTATCGGACACTCCATAGGATGGTGGGGATGGCAAAGACCGGATGACGTGGTCGGGGAGCTTAGGCGACGGGGCGAGGGCGAGGTGGACGCCAGCGTAGGGATTTTTATTTGTTTTTGATGTATTTGATATTATTTTGGCACTTTATTATATTATTAACTTTTTGGATGTTTTATTTATTTTACGAGTTTCCATAAATTTTTGATTTCATTGATTCGATAAAACAAAGTTACACAGCGATAAAACATAAACAACTTGAATAAAAATAGACAGATAAAATGAAAATACAATATAAACTAACGAGGTGGTGGAGTTAATCGACGAAGGATCTCAATGACGGCCTTCGGTTTCGACGCATGAGATGAATGTAACTCCTCCATTTAATTGTAATATGAATGGACATCATGTCTCGGACGTCATCCCTCATTGTTGACATCCATGGTAGACCAATAAATACTTCCACTAGTCGTTTGGGTTTCGATAAACGATACGAATTATCTCATGTTCGTCGTTCTCGGTTGAACCATCTGCAGTAGTTTTCGCTAAGAAGCGAGAAAATGATATATCGTGTTTTAACCTACACGAAACAACATCTCTCCCATCGAAACTTATACCATCATCTTTCAAGATGATACCCTGATGATCAACAAACCCCATATTAGAATGAACAATAGTGAGGGAAGAAGGCTCGTAGTATGACATTAGCGAAGCCCTGAAGGGAACAAACCCCAAAATCACTTGTGATGTGTGAGAGAAGGAGGAAGTTGAATTTTTGGTGTGAAAATAGTGATGGTGGGAGTGAGTATTTATAGATGAGGTAAAAGATTATCAACCGTTGATTTTGGCGTGCAATCTACACCGTAGATCAACTTTGAAAGCGAAATCATGGCCAGTTAAATTTTTTTACAATTTAAAAAAAAAAAATTTAAGACGCATCGATATATATGTCATTTGGGACATATATACGATGGAGTGAGTTTTAAAGCATCGTATATATGCTCGAAGAAGTATATACGATTGGTGGTTACACCACCAATCGTATATACTTCTTCGCGTGATATATACGATGCTTTAAAACTACCCATCGATATATGTCCCAAATGACATATATATTTGATGCGCTTCTTTAAAAAAAAAAAAAAAAGATTACAAAAGGCGGTTTGGGGATTTCAATTTGGGTGGGGGTGTTAGGGGAATGGGTGGGGGTACCGAAAAAAAAACCCTTAAATATTTTCTCCTCCAAAAAAAAATTTGTGTGGCTTAAGAATTGGGGGCTTTCTTTATTGATGGATACTCCTTTCTCTTCAAAAAAAAATGTTGTTAGAAAACAACAAAAGTAGAAAAAGACCAATTAGGTCGACATATAAAATGTGACATTTTATATGCTTGTTGCAGAAAAGTCCTAGACATTCTCTTTCAAACTCGAGAGACCAAAATTCATTGGGTTTTATTTTCGGTACCCCCCTCATTCCCTCCCACACCCCCATAATGTCCCAAATGGACAAAAATACCCTCAAAATTTACAAAAATTACATGGTTTTGTTAAAAAAAAAAAAAAAAATTACAAATTTTGAATTACTCTAAAATTTGGAATTACCTCAAAATAATGGAATTTGGATTTACCTGTAATTAGAAAGATTTTGATTACTCACCTCGAAATGAGGTAATCTGTTCATTAATTGTGAACGGAATTACCTATTTCGAGGTAATTCAAAATTTAATTTTTATTTTTTTGAACGAATAATTTAGGCTAAAAAATCGGTTTTGGACAAAATACTCGGATCGTAATGAAAACCACACCATTAGAAATTTAAATAAATCAAGAATCAAATTCCATCGTTTACTATTTTTACGATTTTTTTAATTTTTCATAGTCTCCAAAAATCTTAAAAATTTGTATAGCCTTATTTTGGTTTTGTTAGATTTTTAGTGGTGTTTTTATATTTTTTAGAGTAGTTTTGACTATTTTTAGTAGCCTTTTAGTAATAAAAATTAAAACAAATCGTATATATACGCACCGCAAGGCGTCCCTGGATTGGCCGGGATGCCCTAGATGTCGCCCATTCACCTACTTCACGTGCTTATTTTCATCATTTTTAGACATTTTGGACCCATAGTTGTATTTGTACTCTATTTTATGTTGGTCATTTTATATATTTTGACGTATTGTTATTAAATCGTAAATCGTTCAGTATCATATTTCCAATAAAACGCGTTTAAATCTTAAGACCAAAATACAAACTTTTTTAAAAAAAAATTACAAATTTCGAATTACCTTTTTAGAGGTAATTCGAATTTTTTTTTTTGAACCGAATTACCTTTTTGAGGTAATTCCGAAAATTTAGTTTTTTTTTTTTTTTTTTAAAAACGCAGGGGTATTATTGGCATTTTTGGTATTATGGGGGTGTGGGTGATAATGAGGGGGGTACGTAAATTAACAACCAAATTCATTATTATATTACCTTTAAGGCTAGTTTGGCATCATTAACCTTGGCTTTTGTTTCTCCCATAAACAAGAACAGAAAACATTTTATGATAGAAAAAAGCAGTAGGCTTATGAGAATGAGTATCCCATCACAAATAAACATAGCAGTACACAATAAACACAGTCTCTAGCTTGAGAGAGAGAAACTCATTTTAACTCTCTCTATCTCTATTATATTTTCTTTTTGGTTGAGCATTGCGGTTTCAGATACTCAGGTAGGTGTCGAGCATTTTTGGATTTATGATCTGCAGTTGGAATGTAAAAAGGCTTGTAGATTGAAGTATTTGTTCTGGATAGCTGTCATGTGGATGTGGTGCATCTGATTTCATCGGAACCATTCTCTTTTCAGATGTCAAATATCTAATTCTCAGGTGGTCGTTAACCATGTTAAGTCTATAACATGGAGCTGGTTAATAAGCATAGAAGGTCGCAATTTCGCTCTTGCGATATGTGAGGATGGGGAAATTCATTTGTATGTCTGAACTCGGTATAACTAGCTTTTTACCTCATTCTTTCTAGAGTATTCTTTTTCCTCATTGAGCATTTTTTCCATGGAGTTTTGGCTTACGGAGGTTATAATGAGGCCACTTGTATATGTAATAGTTGGGGTGCCCTTTGTACTCCTTTTACTTATCAAAAGAAAAGTACCAACCGTAGACTCACATACGCAAAGTGGAAATCTCCGAACCTAATTAAGTAACCGTAAAGAATATCTAGTCTAATAACCAGTTGCGTTGAGCCTTACGCATTCTACCTGTATCATATTACACACCCTCTCATGATTTGAACTCTAATTTCTTTCATAAAATATACTAAAGTCACAATAAATTTCACATCATAAAATTATAGAATCCATTTTCAAACACAACATTAATTTGGCCACCATTGAATCAAACATGTTGTTGTACCCAAAAAATAAAAAAGAAATCGCCTGAGCTGAATTTGGTCCAACCATAAACTAAAAAACCATTAAGAATCAAAAGGAGTTCAATTTTCAAAAGTGACAATTTGGATTGAAGTCCGGGAAGGAAAATACTCCTTTCAACCATCATCCATTCAATCACCAATGCAAATACAAAAAATCCAACATACTAACATTCTTAACCATAATCCTCAAAACAATCAACAACAACAACAAATGACACAACTAATACTAATGTTTAGTATTATTCATTGTTTATTCTTATTCTTATAATAATGAATGATATTAATTGAATTGATCACTCTGCCCTTGGTGGAGTTGTTTGTATGTTTGAGAAGCAGCTTTGAGATCTACCAAGTGGTCGACAATTGAAACGATCCTTCCTAGGAGAATCCAAAGTCTTAAAAAGGATTTGTTTCATAGCAAGTATGAAATCCTTGTTATGAGGTGTTGAAGAGCTAAATTGTTGGCGAAACTTGGTGTGTCGCTTTAAAGCTTCATCCATTGTAATTACCTTATTACCCTCACTCTCACTCAATGACCTCCCTCTTTCTTCCTTCACTGCCTCAGCACATAATCCGCAAACCCAACGCCCCCCAAACCTCTCTTTCACACGCGCAATGTACGCATGTGTGCACTCCTCTACAAGCCCGCAACAACTGCACTTTGCTGTCGCCACTGCCTCCACCTCTGTCGCCTCAACTTCTTTCACAATCTTCTCCGCCATTTCTTCTGTATTCAAATACACACATCGTAAAAACAAGCATGCATTAATAAGCGATTAATTCTTATGACACACACACAATACATTCATCAATAGCATTATTTGTATTTGGTTTTGGCTAACACTGAGTTTGTCCATGGCGGAAATCGAACTCAGAGCACCAAGTCGACCCCTCCTGACCTATGGTAGCTTATGCAACCAGACCAACGACATTGATTTCATCAAATAATATAATGTAAATAATTAACTACTAATATTTGCTTATAAAAAGTTTATATGACCTAACTTTAATGATTGGGATCACGAAAACATGTAATCGCAACAACATAATTAAGATCGGATGATTTTTATTTTAATAAAACGAATCTAAACTATAGATCGTTCTATCAAATTAATAGACGGTATAAATTCTCGCAATTGTGTGAATGCATCTAATCCATGGTTTTAAATTGCCGTCTACAACCATAATTGCAACCACAATATAACAGTTTCAGAGGTCTCCACAACCATGATCTAAATCCATATCCTAATTCATAAAGAGGGTTTAAGAAAAATCTCCAAAATACATTAATTGAAAATGTGGATTGATGAGAAATTGAATTAGTGAAGAGAATTTTACCGTGAAAGTAAATAAAATTACTATCGCTCCTTCTCCCACTGAATCTCTAGAACTTGAATTTCCACGCCGCCGAAAATCAGAACACCGAATGGTGTATTGTACATCACAGAGCCGAGAAAGGCTCTATTTTCTGTAAAGTGAATCGAACACTCGTTGCTGAAAATTGAAACGACGATATCAATTGCCGTTTTGCTTCAATCTTGGTTTTCTCTATCTCCGCGATGTTGAGTTGAGCGATGATGATGATGAAGAGTGCGAAGATAGATAGATATATATGGAGAGAAAAATCAGAAAAATGATAGATGAATGTAGTCTAGATCTTTGTTACTGTTCTATTTTTTTAATATTATAATAAAAAGAAAAGGTTATTTTATTTTATTTTATGCGAAAAGAAAATAAAAAGAGAAAAGAATATTCCAATCATTGGGAGTAGGTAAATTAGTTTGGGATTTACTACTGTAGTAAGTACTAGGTTACGTGGATTAGTAGGATTCAATTTTTTATTATGAATGAAATGAAATGATGGAATGGAGTGGTTTTTATTTACTACTTTGGAGGCGCAAGAAATGGTAGAGTAGAGATACATGATTTAACATTTATGAATCTCTGGATCTGTGAAAGAGATAGATGTCTAGATTAGATTGGATAGACACAAAATTCTTTTGTACCATTTCCACGTTGTATGTTGCCGGCCGGCAATGTTAAATTATTCTCAAAAGAGACTAGTACTATTTTTTCTACTATGATTTTTTTTTTTGTGTGTGGGTGGGAGTATATATTTTTTATAGTAAATAATTGGTTTTTTTTTTGACACATAGTAAATAATTGGTTGTTAGTCGTTAGAATTGCTTCTGAGTATTCATAAAGCCTAACACAATTGATTGTTGGATTTTTTTTACCCCCTTCCTCTCTCATACCTCTATAATTCCTCATTTGGACAAAAATATCCCTCAAAAGTTAAAAAAATGGATTTACTCAATTGTAAAAAATTTAGAGGTAAAAAATTTGAAGGTTCCCGAATTTAGAGGTAAAGCCGAGAGAAGTTTATGGGATTTTCGAATTTATCTCACGTATAGGTAAATCTGATGTACAATTTACGAACCAGATTTACCCATACGTGAGGTAAATCCGGGAATCCCATAAACTTCTTCCCGGATTTACCTTTAAATCCGAGAATCCTCACTATTTTTTTTTACTTTTTTTTTTAATTTACATTTTGTTCTTTTTGTAACTGTGGCAAGTTCAAGAGCAGACAATTTTGCGCGAGGCGAATCTTCTGATGATGATAGAAGTAGATGTACTCCTTCACCTCCGAGCACCTTGACGAGGATCAGAAATGCTGGTCACGCTTCGGCGTCGAGGCGCGCTTTTGAGAGAGACGGATGGAGGCGATCAAGAGCGAGAATATTGGCGGCAACACGAGGAGCCTCTCTATGATCACCTCGGTATCCACAAAGCGGCTTTCGCGCATGAGTCGCGCCTACTATGACCACTCGGACTATGAGTTCCACCAGCAGCACTACCAGTAGCACCTGGAGATGTATGAGCATCATGATCATCAGGATGATGAGGTCGAGGATCGTGGTCGGCAGGATCGATGGTCGCTCCGGATGAGGATGTCGGCCGAGCGGTGAGCATCCACACGCCGCGTTTGTTGATCTGGATACGCGACGCGTGTGTCCCTAATATCGTCGTAATGGTAATATTTTTAACTATTATTTTAATTTTACTAAACAATAATTAATTATTGACTTTTAATAAATTGATTATTTTTTTAATTTTTTCAGACCCGTAAGCTAAAGGTGGCATCTCACGGAGTCAAGTTTCATAAGTTTAGACCTAAGGTGCACCACCCACGGGTAGCTACCTGGTTGCGCGAGGCGAAGCTTTTGAAGCTGGACATCACACCTCTTGGGGGCCATCAACCATGAGTTGATATTTGCATTTGTGGAGAGGTGACATGCTGAGACCAGCTCTTTCCACATGCCGTGGGGGGAGATGACAGGGACATTGGACGACGTGTCCGCGTTGCTCCACTTGCCCCTCACCGGCACACTATTGGACTTCAAGCTCCAAGTTAGCGCTGATGAGGCTTGTCAGTATGTTGTTCAGTATTTGGGCATATATGAGGTCACTTTCTGGGGGAGACTAGGTCCAATAAGGGACCATATATGAGGCTCAGTTTCTTGGAGGAGGCATACACGCATGCCATGGAGCGGGGCCAATTTGATGATGCGGCACGGTGTATATCCTCTACTTGTTGGGCACCACTATATTAGCCTACAAAAGTCACACTATGGTGCCATTGAAGTGGGTCTATCTGATCCGGGATATTCAGCAGTGTGGCAGTGGGCTTGGGGTCCGACTGCTCTCGTTGTCCTCTACGACCAGCTGAAGGAAGCGGTCTTTTATAAGACCAAGCAGATAGGCGGATACGCGAGTCTCCTCCAGGTAATTAATTAATTATTTATTTAAGCTTTTAATTACTTTAAATTACTCATATTTTTATAATTGCTTATATATTAATTTAATTATTTCAGTGTTGGATTTACGAGTATTTTCCCACCATCATTGCTCGGAGAGAGTTTGATAAGTCACATAACCCATGTGCCAGCAGGTGGGGAAACAAGAAGCTAGACTCTCTGAAGCTTCATCATTTTAGGCAGTGGATAGATGACTTAGAGCTGCAGTATGTGATATTCACCCCTTGGGAGGACCACCGACAGCATGTTTCGTTTTCAAACATCTCAGTTTTCAGAGGCTGGGTGATGTGGGGCAGTGTGAAGGTCCCCTATATGGCAGACAGGGTTCGTTGGCAGTACATGCGTCTCCAGCTGATCCCTGATCCACCCCTTTCGGGAAATCCTCCAATTGCACAATCCATTATTGAGCGGTTGTTGCACTATCAGTCGCCGACGCGGATTTTTCTTCGGAGTAGTAGACGGGCACTCACGCCAGGCGAGTGCGATCTTGATTACCTACCTTGGTACAGTCAGGTGTCCATTCTCCGTCTGACTCAAGAGCCAATTGTTGAGGATCCTCCAGTTCAGGAGGCAGCTCCATATCATGAGACAGCTCCAGATCAGGAGGCAGTCGGTCCACAGACTGCACAGGATAGGATCGAGAGAGCAGCTGCAGTTCTCCAGGGTGCGCTAGATGAGGACTTTCCGCCTGCTGCGCATCAGATTTTTTCGACTGTTTTAGGGATTTTGGACCCTTAGTTTTATTTTAGTTCTTTTTTGGCGTATTTGTACTGCGTGTTTCAGTATTTAGTTTTTATATATTTTGACGTATTTTAGATCGTATTTAGACGCGTTTTTACTCGTGATATCGTGAACATCGTTCAGATCGTATTAAAAATAAAATTTAAATAAAAAAGGGGGTTCTGATAACTCTATTTTATATAAAGTTATTGATGCATCTAAACCTAAATAATTGCTTGAAATCAAGTATAATATGTGTTAAATATAGTTCAATCAATAAAATAGCAACATTCAGAGTTTCAAGGAAGGTTATGCAATGACTTAAGCATCTTGTATGTATATTGGTATGTTTGATGTGTTTGTTCAGTGCATCTGCACCAGAAAATCAACAGTTCTTCTACACTAGAAGCTTTTACACAGTGCAACCGCACTTAGGTACTTCTGCACCTTTCTGCACCAAGATAGATTGCCCAACATTGGAAGCACCTCAATTCATACCAAGGCATAAGCACCTCTATGACATCATACTTAGTCACAATTCACATGGAGGCACATGCCCACTTGCAAATAGTAGGCGCCTACCATAGTCCACAATAGAAGACCACTTTTTCATGGGACACTTGAACATCCATAACCGGACGTCCATATGTTTTTGAGTGTGGGATTCAAATTCCTTTATCAAGTTCTGAAAAGTAACCATAATTAACCTCTAGGTTAACTTAATTTCCAAGGAAACCCTCTCACTTGAAGGAAAGCTCCAAGGCTATATAAAGGCTTCCATTTCTCACTTGAAGATGATCCAAATCTCTTCTCACTTCGTATTTTAACTTGTATTTCAATTCCATAGAATAGTTTAGGTTAGTTAATTTTATTTTCTCTTGTAAGGAGGCAATGAAGGAATTGACGAATTCTTCCTTTACTTCAACAACAACCACATGAAGTTAGTGCACTTGCATCACTTGGCAATTTCATGCAAAGGGAACTCCAACCGTGTAACTTCTATCTTATTGTTTCCTTTTGTTATTTCAATTATATATGAATATGACTTGTTCTATTTATATAAGCCTTGTAATGTCTAGCATGAACTAAACTCTTTTGGTTGAGATGTTCTAACCTTATAATGATATTTTAAGTAAGTTATTGTGTTCATATGTGATGTTTGCATTTTAGTTCTTGCATGATAACTCTTTCATATTCATCTTTAGAATTGGCCAACTAAAAATGAATGCAAATCATAAATATAGACATAGTTTATGATTAGAACTCAAGAACTAATAGAGATAAGTGTTTAATAAATGAAATTTTATTAATTCCAAGCTAAAACCTAGACATAGGATAGCATAGTCCTTAGGATGATAAAGTGGTTACTTCAAATACAGGAGTGAACTTATTTAGCATCTTAGACAAGAATTGTAAGAAGGCGAGAAATGAATTGACAACTTCTATCTTTACTTCAAGACAATGTTTTAAGAGCTTGTAATGAAACTTTGAAGAAAGTGACTGAAAGACACATACTGATGCAGCTGCATCCTGTGCACCTGCACCACATAACAACACAAAACTCTTGAAAGTGACTTATTTGGTGAAGTCATCTCAACTATCATTTTCCACTGATTTCATACATCTTTTACTTGCTTGTTTATTTTATGTTTGTTTACATTCTTGCACTCTTACCATATTGTTTATTGGTTACCTTTCACTAGTTAACTATTGATTTTAAACTTGTAAATTAATCCAATCTATGTGGGAACGATACTGTACTTTCACTTTATTACTTGTTACGATTGTGTATACTTGCACATTTGTGTTTATATCAAGCGCACCAGGTTCCCGGATTTACCTCATACGTAGGTAAAGCCGGTGTACAAAATATGAACCGGATTTACCTACATATGAGGTAAATCTGGGAATCCCCCGAAAAGTTTTTTTTTAATTACGAACCGGAAATACCAAGAATTGAGGTATTTTCGGGATTTTTTTTTTAAAAAAACTAAGGGCATTTCTGGAATATACGGTAAATTGGGGGTGTGAGGGAGGAAGAGAGGGGTACAAAAAAATCCTTGATTGTTAGACTGGATATTTTCTTTGGTTATCTAAAATCTTTATTTTGTGTGTGTGAGTTTATAAGTGGTGTTTATCACTCTGTTTGTAGACAAAAACAATATGGGTGGGTAGGGTCATTTGTATCTAGGATCTCTTATTTCTTCAACTCCTATCTTTCTCCACAATCAATTCCAATGTTTGGGGTACAGAGGAGCACCGAGAGCAATAACGAATTAATGAGAATGACTATCAATAGACTTGGACATCACAATCAAACTTAATACCCACGAATACTTACTCATGGACTCAGACCCTATGTCAGGAGGTGCAAAATTGGATTTAATTAGTCGTGAGGTTCATTCTTGCAATAAGGGATTCATATTCTGCTTGGTTATTGAAGGCCTTAAAGGAAAACTTGAGGGAAAGATCCAAGAGAATCTCATAATTAGGACCCTCAAGTGTTACCCCGACTCTACTTCCCCTTTTGTTTGATGACCCATCAAATGAAAGTATCCATGGTTGGCTGGTGGTGGTTTCTTTTTCTGTGAGCTCTTGACCAGCTGAAGGTATTTCTAGTACAAAATATGCTAACACATGGGACTTTATTGGTCTTTGGGGCTGATATGAGATATCAAATTCTGACAGCTCAACTGACAATCCCATCATTCGTCCTTAAGGTTGGGCTTCTGTTGGATCTTTGTTATTGGTAGGTTGGTTTTAACAACTATTGAGTGGCTCTAGAAGCAGGGGCACGATCTCCTTGTTGTGTTTAAGACGACGAATGTCGCCTTTTCAATTTTCTGGTAACAAAGTTCGGCTCCCCTAAGCGCTCACAAAGTAGATGGGCCATTCTTCGTCTTCTTTCTTCTGCAACAACATCGAGCTGCAGGCATTTTTCGAGACTATTAAGTAAAGGATAATGGTTTTCCTTGAATGTGATAGATTATTACTAGTAGGGTAGTGAAGTACTCCTTGAGTTGCTTGAAATCCTCTGGCATATCGATGACCACCTAACACTTATCTTGCCGAGCTTCTATTCCTCTGCTAGTCAGCATGAATCCCAAAAAAAATCCTGATTGTACCCCAAAGTTTCACTTGTCGTGGTTGAGTTTCAAGTCACGTTTGCGGAGAAACTTAAAAACCTGGTATAAGTTGGAAATGTGTTCCAGCTCGGTTTTGGATTTTACTACCATGTCGTCCAAGTAGACCTCTATTATTTTGCTAGTGAGATTACCAAATATTTTGTCCATCAGGACCTAGTAGGTGTCTCCTTCATTTTTGAGGCCAAACAACATAACTTTGTAACAAAAGTTCGACTTGTCGGTCATGAATGTCATTTTCACCTTGTCTTTAGGTATCATTTGTATTTGGTTGTACCATGAGTAAGCATCCATGAAACTGTGTAGACTGAAACCCAATGTGTCGTCTACCAACCGATCAACGTTGGGGAGCGGGTAAGGGTCCTAGTGGAATGCCTTGTTTTATTTTGTATAATCAACACATAATCGCCATTTTGTCTATTAGCTTTCTTGACTAGCACCAGGTTGCTAACAATGTAGGATATTAATTTGACTTCCCTGATGAATTCAAATTTTACAAAGCTTGTTCGCCTCTTCTCTCACTAATTCCCTCTTGTCTTCCCCCAATCTTCTTTTTGGCTGGGCTACGGGTCTAAAGTTTGGGTTGGTTGCCAGTCAGTGGCACACAAAGTTCGAATCGATTCCTTTCATATCTTCGAACATCATGCAAAGACTTCGTTGTTATCTTTTAGGAATTTTATCATAGTCGACTCTACGCCCTCGGGCATGTCGATTCCTATTTTGTCTTGTGGCTCGAAGTGCTATCGACTATGACTTCCTTTACTTCCTCGGTTGGTTGTGGTCGCTTCTATTTATGCCTTGTGCCAAAGTCGCGTAGGTCTAGGTCTAGGAAATTACAATGATGGGTGGTTCGTTATAGATTTAATTCTCTTACTCTCTAAAGGCTCGGCTTGTAGCACCTCCTAATTGTCTATTGGTTTCCTTGGATTATTCTAACCCGACCATCGACGGGGAACTTGACGCAAAGGTAGGCCTAGGGCACGACTACTTCAATTGTGTTGTGTACAGTCGGACGATGATGACATTCTATGGGGACGTGGTGTCGGCTACCATGTATCTCAAGAGCACAGTTTTGGATTTCGTTGAGACGTCGAAAGTTGTCCATAAGTCTAACCAGCCATGCACGTTGACTCATTCTCCAGAGAAGCCGGTAAGGGTATCCTAAAACTGGAGCATCAGGTGGGCTGGTATTCTTAGGGCGTTGAAGCATGATATAGAGATTACATTGGATGAACTTCCAATGTCAACCAAGATGTGATCGACAAGGCAGTCAGCCACCTGAAGTATAATTGCTACCGAATTGTGTGGGGTAAGAGTCTTCTTGCGTTCTTTCAAGAGATGTTGGTGATTGGGTGTCTCATGGATGAGGCAAGTCTATTTCACCTCCTCGGAGCTCGTCCTGGATCTTGAGATCTCCCCCCCTCCCCGGCGGTGGTGTTTGTGTTTCCTTTGGTGGGTCGTTCGTGGAAGTGGTAGATATCCACATCTCAGATCAGTGATGTTGATGCCTACCTTCTTGTGAAGAATGGCTCCACCCATTGTTGGATCGAGTCGCACCATCCCTCTTTGCTACGTATTTCTTCAACTCTCCTCGTTGGATTAGGACTTTGACTTGCTTTGTTAAAATGAAAGAGTCGTTTGTGTGATGACTCGTCATCATATGGAACTGACAGCACGCTAAAGGGTCTCCCCCCATTGGTGGGTCATTCGTGGAAGTAGTAGATATCCACATCTCGGATCAGTGATGTCGATGCCTACCTTCTTGTGGAGAATGGCTCCACCCATTGTTGGATCGAGTCGAACCATCCCTCTTTGCTACGTATTTCTTCAACTCTCCTCGTTGAATTAGGATTTAGGACTTTGACTTGCTTTGTCAAAATGAAACAGTCGTTTGTGTGATGACGCGTCATCATATGGAACTGACAGCACGGTGAAGGGTCTCGCCCCATTGGCGAGCCGTGTGGCTCCGGCCTGACAATGAGGCTAAGCCTCTAAGTTTCTTTGTAGATCATAGAAAGGCTTGAATTAAGGGGAGTGAGGGGAATTCCTGTCGGGTGGAATGGTTGACTTCGTCGGTTGTCAGAGAATCCATCTAGGCATTGGGCATAGTGCTCCTTGCTGCTAGTCGCCTTTGTGATTTATTGCTCTTTATGCTCTTGATATCGTCCATCGTGGCAGGTTTGTGGATGAACAATGCTTCGCTGAAAGTCCTTATGCTTAATCCTTTAAGGAAGGGGGAAACAAAAAATTTCTTGTCTGGCTCGTCAACCTACACAGTCATTTTGTTGAAACGAGATAGGAAAATCTTGAGTGGTTCACTTTGGCCCTGATGGAGGTCGAACAAGTCAGATAGGGCATTTTTCTTTCCTTGGTTGGCAAAGAGATGAGCAGTGAATCTATTGGCTAAATCCTCAAAGTTGGTGGTGATACACCTTGGGGGTGAGTCAACGAGCCAATGAAGTTTCACGTATTTTAACGCGCCGACGAACATCTTTTAACTATCGGTGTCCTCGCCAACTAACAGTGTCCTCTCCATTGCTGATGAACATTTGAGTTTAGAAGGCAACAGCATGGTCGTGAGGATCATCGGAGTCATCATAGGCTGTTATGACGAGTTCTCTAAAACGATGGGGGATCTCCCCAACCTGTATTTCTTCTCTGGGGAGTCGTCACTCCTACGAGGGCCTACAAGCCATATCAGAAAGCTCTTATTTGCTCTTGGAGCCTACACTCGCGGGATTCCAAGGTGTGTGCGCAGAGAAGTTGCTTCTAGTTTTTACGCTGCTGCTCTTGATTCTACTGTTCTAACGTCCAAATGGAGTCTCGCATCTGCTGCATGTTCTCGCGTGGTTCTTTCACGCTGTTGTTCGTGGCTTTCTTCGAACGTCGCGTTGCCACCATAGCTCAGGTGGAAGTACTCAGCTTTTTCACTTGTGAAGCCATCAAGAAAGAAGTTTTTATCGACGACACCACGATGGGTGTCAATGGTCTCCTATATAAAATGTGGGTGGTGCAACCCTTAAGGATATAGCCTTACTAAGGGATCCCTCCCAAGTATATGGAACTAAAAATCGTTAATACAACAGTAGCATGCACAATTCATACTAAAAAGGGATCCTGCGGTACTCTACGCTAGAGGGTAGCAATGTTTGTTGCTTGGCACAAAGATAGCCACTACCCTTGGTACACGAGCCAATGGTAGTCTGCCAATTCCTCCTCGTTTGTCTTCTAGGCAAACCCGTCATGGTTTGTGCATGTGCTATTTGGCAGTGCAGCAGTGTAGATGATCCCCTCTAGTACTATTTATGGTTGTTTGAGTGTCCATTCCGCTCCTCGAGTAGCCCTCTTCGATCACTAGAAGTCCTCCTCGGTCTTCAGGATCCCCTGGTCGGCAATCCAGAGACCCCGGTACAGTGAGTAAAGACAAGTATGTCTTGAGGAATTAGCTGCGATGAGCATCACTTGGCTCTCAATTAAGTATTAAAGAGTTGTCGAGATTAGATTTAACTTCAAATGTCATAAGGTTTTGATATTTTTAAATCTTTCAAATTTTCGATGGGTAATATATCATATCATTAAAGGTAAAATTCTCATTCAAACTTAAACTCTTCTCTAATATTTCTAGCATAAAAGTCACTTAGGCATGAACCCTAAACCCTTATAGTTGGAAATAGTTATTATCTTATAGACTTTTCAACGGGGGCCAGGGGAGAATGGGTTTCCAATCCTATAACAAACAATACTACAAGGTAAATCCGAAATACCCCCTATTTTGAACTGGATTTACCTTTTTTAGAGGTAATTCCGAAATTTTTAATTTTATTTTTAATTTTTTAAAAAATGTTGTATATTAAATTAAGATTTACACACGTTTTATTTTTAAAATACGATACAAACGATTTACGATTTAAATAACAATATGTCAAAATATATAAAATGTCCAACATAAAATAGGAGTACAAATACAACTATGGGTCCAAAATGTCTAAAAATGACTGAAAATAACGACGTGAAGTAGCAGGTGAACGGTCGACATCTAGGGCATCTCGGGCCAATGCACCGCTCTCTGCGCACCTCTCCTCTAAAGTCTCTCGGGACAACGGGCTCCTCGATCGCTCGCGAGTGGCCCGCACCGAGTAAGACGGACCTCGTTTACTGATTGTACCAAGGAAGGTAATCGGGATCGCACTTCGCCCGTGGTAGCCGCTCGTCTACTAGCTCGCCAAAAAGTTCGCGCTCAATCGAGCATCAACAACCCCGTATGATCTCGCTCCGAGATGGAGCATTACCGAAATGGGTGGAGAAGGGATCCTCTCAGACTCGCTCGAATCGCCAACGCACTGCCCGCATGTAGGAACCGGTCATTGCCCCAAATCAACCAACCTCTGTAAACAGATATGTTCGACAAAGGAACATACTACCTGTGGTCTACATAAGGGGTGAGGATGACATCCTCCAGCTTTAGCGCATCTATCTGCTCCCTAAAGTCCACCAACTTTATTTTATCCAGCTTCTTGTTCCCCCAGCTGGTGGCACGTGACTGATGTGTCCTAGCAAACACTTTCCGACCAACGACGGTGGGAAAATGCTCGTAGATCCAGCACTGAAATAATTAAATTAATAAATAAGTAGTTATTAATATATGAGTAATTTAATTAAAAGCTTTAAATTAAAAAAATAAATAATTGATTACCTGGAGCAGTGTCGCGTATCCACCGAAATGCTTGGTCGTATAAAAGACCGCTTTTGTCAACTGAGTGTAGAGGTAACTGAGAGCGGCTACCACCGCCACACCGGCAAGATTCTCAAGCGGATACATCCACCTCACCGGGCAAGAAATGGTGACTCTTGTCGGCCGAGAATGGTGGTGCCTAACAAGAAGAGCATGTAGCAGCGCATGCGATGCGTCATAAGCACCCGTGCCATGTTCTCGTAAGACACTCTACAAAGGTGATCCTCAACATCGCTTTGTTTTCCTTAAGCTCCTCGATGACACTAGCCCGATGCATGCCCAACGAGTCGACAGCCAAGTGAAGAGCCTCAACAGAATCAAAATCGGCCCTGTGGTCCAATGGGGTGGCCTCCAGCGGCAAGTGGAGCAGCACGGCCACATCGTCCATCGTGACATTCATCTCCCAAAGGGCATGTGGAATGAGCGAGTCTTAGGATGCCACCTCTCCACAAAGCGTATATCAACTCATGGTTGATCGCCCCTGCAGGTGTGATGTCCAACCAATGGGCTACCAGTAGTGGTGCTCAAGGCGAGTCTAACTTTAGGAAACTTCTGGCCGTGAGATACAACCTTTAGTTTCCGAGGCTGAAAAAATTAAAATTAAACCATATGTTATTAAAAATAAGTAATTAATTGTTGTTAAGTAAAATTAAAATAAAGAATTAAAATATTACCTCGCCTCTATCTATCCAGAACGCGCAATGCGTATCCCAGTGTACAATAATGGTGGGTGATCCACAGCTGGGGCAGGCTGAACCTCCTCCTGAACCTCCGCCTGAACCTCCTCCTCCTCCTCCTGAACCTCCTCCTCCTCCTGATGCTGACCCTCATCCTCCTCGCTCCTCCCAAGCCTCCCAACCGCCGCAAGAATGTCATGATACTCTGGGTGCTCTTGTTGGTGCCGCATATGGTACTCATGTCCCAGGTGGTCACGGTAGGCTACTCATACTGGGGCCGAGGCCGAGGCTCGTGCTCAACCATCTCTATCACTCTGGCGCCGGCTCTGGCGCTCCGACGCTCGAAGCATGTCCAGCAGCCTCCGAGCCTCAGAGAGTGTCGAAGAAGGAGTAGCACTACTACCGGACATACCGCATCGCTGGACTCTCAAAGATCTTTGTGCGCTCGTCGTCGGGTGCAGGTGTCGCGCCTCAAGACTTCGCCGCGCTTACACACATCGCCTCAGTTGTCTACTCGCCACATTTGTTAAAAAAATTGTAAATAAAAATATTAATAATTGAAAAAAAAATTGGGATTTTGATTATGAGTAATTCAAATTTTTCTGACCATACATGTAATTCAAAATCTCTCTCGTATTTACTTACTTTTCTGAATTATGAAATCGATTTGTGAAATGTGATTTTTGTAAGTTTTCAACGACATTTTCGTCCGTTTGCGTAATTATGGGGGTGGAATAGACAAGGAGGGGGGTGCGAAAAAAAAAAGCATCTTACTTATTGAAAGGTGGAATTTCTAACAAAAATGCTATGTAAACATTAAATGTATGAGTACTCACAACAAAATTAACCACTTCACCCTCCATTTCAGCCACCTAATAATTTGTGATATAACCAAAAAACATGGAATAAGTACAAGCAAACGGATGATAAGCAATGGGATGAGAATGAAATGGTGGGGACACTTCGCACTTATGCTTCCATCAGCCGCCTCTCTCAGTCTCTCTAGTCTCTACCTTGTGCCTTTGAAATGATTAAGGGACTCACATGCTTTTTTGTCCGTATTCCATCATCTAAATCTAAATCTAAATCATCATTACTTTTCTACTTTTCTTTCCAACTTTCTTCCTTTTATTTAACCTTTTCTTTTTGTCTCTTGCACCAGCATGCTGAGAGACTCAGGTTATAATGCTGACTTAGGTCACCAGCGTCCAGCACCGCCCTTTCGACCATGCTATATTTTGCTTTGGTTTCCGTATTAATGATGCAAAGTTTTTAAAGATTAGTGTGATTTTTCTTTTAATGTAACATTCATTACATCTAAGATTCGAACTCAATATCACCTTAAAGTAAAATCTGAACTCTTGTACCACTCAAACCATCTCTTATTGTTTTGCTATATTTTAATTATATTATGTTGCCATTTGGATATTGTGTTGCCAGTTGCCGGTGCCGTAAAAGAATTGGGAACTTTCCGATCTCATACATAAATACAAATCTAGTGGGACACACACCAAGATCAACATGTTTACCATGAGACTAAACAAAGTTGTAGATGTTTGTATCGTTGTGGGTGTGATTTTGTATGAGGAATTGAGGGTAACCTAAAAAGGATAAAGAGTACTCGAGAAATAAAGAGGCCCATGACAGCTACACCGAATTCAGACATACAATAGACTTTCTCCATAAGTAGATCAATTTAATGTAGGTCCGTGATAAAAAAATAAAAAAGAAAATGGGTGAATAAAGGAGGTTCAGTGAAGAAAAAGTAATAATAATATTTTTTGTGTGGAAGGAAAATAAGAGAATATAGATTTAGAAAACATAATTCACTATTCTCATTTTATCTTTATATTTATTTCTATGAGATATACTTAATTTTACTTATTTTGTTGACGCAAAAACATATTTTATACCAATCATTCTTTTCATTTTAACTTTCTATGTCCAATTGAGAGGAGAATTTAAATTTTTTTGGTTTTAATCATGCGCACGGGTAGCGTCGTGCTATTTTCAGAAAGTAGTCTCAAATTGAAACTATGATATCACTACAAAAAAAAAATAGCCTAATAGTCAGGTTTTTCAAAGCAATTAGGAGGTAGTCGACCCCGCGAAGGTTTTCAAAACCTCCAAAGTTACAACTGTCGCAATCTAATTGTGGGTTTTTTTTTACAAAATACCGGTATTGAGTATATTTGCGATGATTTTATCAAGGGGTTTTAAACCCCAACAAGTAATAAAAGTTTTTTAAAGGTGAGATATTTAGAATAATTTGCGAGGTTTGTAGTGAATTTTTTTAGTGGGGGGTTTAGCTCCTCCAACCGTTATATAGTTCCCTTTGCAAATTTAGGAAGTTTTTTTATCTTATCTCATTATCACATTAATTTTTACTACTAGCACCTAAGCATCATATATATATATATATATCTTACAAAATATTTTTCAAACTTAACCAAAACACTCAAAATTTCATTAAAAATATAACTTTGATAACATAAATGTATTTCAAACATTTATACTGCGAAAAGAAATATTTGTAGCTTTTTTTTTTGGTTACAAAAGAGAAAAAAGAAAAAGAAAAACCAAACTAGCAACTAGGGCCTAAGAAACGGCATCCCCTGCGCATCGGCAATAAGAAACTGAACCAAAGTCGTCGGAGGCGAAAGAACTTGAGTTCGAATCGATGGCGCGACCATACCCAACTTGGCGAGATAATCACAAGCAAAAATTTGCCTCACGAAAGACATGTCAAGGCGAACCTCCCAAGGATCGGGCAAGGAGGTTCTTACCAATGAGTCCTCGTTTCCAAGAACATGATATTGCTCTGTGCTTTCTCAATTAACGCAGCGTATTCGAGAGAGCTCTGAGTAGCAGACTATCCGCTTCAGAACCCAACTCCCAACACAACTCAAGACCATGAAGAAGAGCACATAGCTCGGCGTGCATAATAGTAGAGACTCTCCTAAGGACCCATGAAAGCCACGAAGAAAAGTACCATGTTGATCACGAATAAGACCTCCAAAGGAAAGCGGTTGGCGGATCAAACCGAGCACTACCATCAACATTAAGCGCCACCCAACCAAAGCAGGGGAGGTTGCCACCGAACCTCCAAGCCCGAAGCTAACGCGAGCCGCCCTGCAGTAAGAGCCAAGGCCGAGAGGACATCTTTCCAAAGACCATGCACCGACAAGCAATTTCAAGCGGTCGAATAGTCTTATTCTCAAACACAAACATATTTCTAGCACACCAAATCTTCCACATAATAAGAGTAGCAATCATCAGAACATTAGGCACCACTACCAACCAAGTGAATGGCGTGAATTCGTGAGAAGGAAGCGTGAGACTAGGTGGGGCGCAAAGCTTCGCACCTCCTTAGCATGGTTGCAACCGAAGAGGAAATGGTGGAGAGACTCTTCCTCAGCGTGACAAAGAAATGCAAATAGAGAGAGTGTAAGACGCCGCGCGATGAAGCATCGTTTCATACAGCAGAGAATGATAGCAGAGTCGCCCACACAAAAATTGTACATTTGCCGGAAGTCGCAAATGCCACAACCACATCCAATTGTGAGTAGTACCGCACTCGGTTTGGTTCCCCAACAAAAATTGGTAAGTCGACTTGACGGAATAAATACCATCAAGTACTCCACCACGCCCAAGCATCCGAACGGAGGGTGCGAGAATGGGAGAGAGAGCGTAATAGCGTCCCTCCAATCTTGAGGTATTGGCGTGTAAAGCATATCAAGATGCCAATTACCATCCACATAAATATCCTTCAACTTCAGAGCACTATCATAAATATGCACCAAGGTACCGCGCCCGAGAGGGAAATGGGAGAGCCACTATCATTCCAAAAGCTAGAGTTACCGCTGCCAAATTTAAATGTAAACCCAAAGACCTAAGCAATCACGCTCTCGATCATGGACTTCCAAGTGCTAGATCCCCTAGAATTGGGAGTACCCAAGAAAGATCGATGAGGAAAGTATTTATCTTTCAAAAATTTTACCCATAGCTTATCAAAGTATTTGTAGTGACCTCCCATATTAGCTTGCCAAGAAGAGTCGTGTTGTTATAGCGAGTGATGCGAACTCCCAATCCACCATGCCTTTTACCCATAGCTTATCAGGCGCTGTAGTGACCTCCCATATTAGCTTGCCAAGAAGAGATGTGTTGTTATAGCGAGTGATGCGAGCTCCCAATCCACCATGCCTTTTGGATTGCTGAGTGCAAGAAGGAGTACACTCTACTCAAATATTTGGATGCAACTACCACATTATCTGGATGCAAATGATATGGTGATGAATGTAGACATTTTTTCACATGTAAGAAAAGCTCCTGATGAATTTTTGGCATCAATTCCAGAGAGAACCTCAAGTCTATAAACTTAATTAAGAAAATGGCCATGATCATATAGTAAAGAAAATTATTGTCAACAAGAGGAAGTTGACATGTCTGGCCAAGATGCCCAATAAAACAGAAACCTAAATACTTCTATATTATAATTATTAATTATAACATAATAATAATTATAGTGTAATAATTTGTCAAGTATTATAGTTGTTATCTAGTTTCTAATAGATATTCGGATGACAATCAAGAGAAATAGATCTAATAACGTGGGGCTAGTTACTAAAACATGATGAACCAAAGTCCAAATCTCAAGCCGGAGAGATGTTCTTTGTTTAGTATCCAACAATGACTTGAATAGAATTACCTTGAGGCTGAGCTAAAGAAATATACAAGAAAAAGAGAGATTAAATGACAGAAGACTCTTCACTGTTTCCCCTTTTTTGGTAGCAGCAGTAGCAGAAATTTCTCCAATTTTTTTTAAACAAAAGAAAGAGATATGGAGCCTCGTTAAAATCTTCTGAAGCAAAACTCTCCTTAGGAAAAATGCACCAGGAAGGAAAGAGTACTTCCTCTAAATTTTATTGATAAAGAAGAGAAAAATAACATAAAACATGGGGAGACTAGTCCAAAACTCACGAGCATAAATATTAATTTAACTTGAAAAAAATAAAAACAAACCTACAAAGGTGCGCAATAGCATCACTATAACAACGTGTCTCATCCCAATCAGGTCGGCATCAGAGTCGCTAACAATCATTTGCAACACACCAAAAATAGGAGGCAAAAGTCGAACCCAGCGCCTCATCATGGGACAGAGGAGCTAACAAAACCTGTAGTTAGACAAACCTAGTCTATTTTTGAAAAAGTCTTCCGCAATGAAACTCGGGATGAGATTCCAATATTAGCATTATCATTAATACAATTATTTCTCCATGATTTTCTATCCAAGTGTCTTTATCCTTTCACTCATTATCATCTCTGAAGACAAAACTAGTTTCTCTAGTCACCAATCTAATCCCTTTTACTCATAAGAGATGGATCTACCAACTGATTGAAGATAAAAATATGCTTGAGCTATTTTCTCTGTTTTGAAAACTTCCATCTTGAAGAGGTAATAAAAAAAAAATAATTGGTTTTGATTATTCACACTACGAGAAAAGTAACATTGCCTCATTAATAAAATAGCAATTTAATGCTAACTTTGACTATTATTAGTAGTGACAAACATGAAAGTGCCTAAATAAATAAACACTAGCGTCAGTCATGCAACAACTAAATTTGACGCTGATGAGGTGACGACTTACGCTAATTTTAGCATCACCTAAAAGTCCATGGTTCCTTAATTGACATAAGCTAATCATACTACAGCTGGGAAAACACATGCTTGACACACTCATTCAAAACTCAGAAGTAACAAACAAAAACATCATAAGAAGAGAGTATCATAGATAGTCATAATAATAGGAGCACAAAAATTAACTACTTACTACTAGCTATAGCATGTAGTAAGGGAGAGTTCCATAGAGAGAAAATCTTGTATACCATTTGAGAATGTAAGATTCATAAAGAGATCCTCAGAGATTGAGAGAAACACTTTGTAATCCTACTTTTATAGTGGAGATCTTTTAACTGGACCAAATTTTGTGGTCTCTCCCGAGAGGATTTTTCCACGTAAAAAATATAGTGTCATTCTTCTTCTCTTCACTATTTTGTTTTTACGATTCCGCATAGTGCCTATTCTGCGTTCACAGAGGAAGGAGCAAGCATAATAAACATATAAACATGAGTTCTTCAGATCTTATCTTCATGTTTTGCTGAAATTAGGAATTAGGCATTCAAAGAAATATCGAACCTTACAAGCTTCAAGCTCACACTATTTGTGAAATTGGTAGAACATATATTAGGGGAGGAATAAGATACCATTTTCACTCCTACAAAGCAGAAGGACATTGACCTATGTAGTTACGAAGAGATAAACCACCATACTGAAGAACAAAAACAATAAGCTAAACCAGTATTTGCTTCTTATTTTGAAGAAAAACTGAACTGTCACTTGGAATATAACTTCTTTCTTAGGCAAAAAGTTCAAATATTCAGCTTTTATGAACTGAACTGCCCAAATTGTTAAAGGCCTCTATTTAACAGGTACTTCAATATAATAACATCATAACTTCAATAATTTGAAAGGAATTCAATTGTCCACATGAGTTGCAGTTATGACCATGAAGTAAGAAACAGTGTGGCAGCTTATTTTGACATCAGGAAACAGTGTCTTCAGTCTTCACCTCTCCAACAAGTTCTGCTCTAGGAATTTTCTTCACCATATTAGGGGAGAAAGTATTATACCTAAATAAATAGTAAATTGAATCACATATCATTATAGAGAAGTTTGATTAACATTATTATACACTGTTCAAAATAGCATTAATATTCTAATGTTTTAGAATATGAGAATTCAACATCAGTTAAGATCACTTAGAAGGATGTTTATGTAGCAACTAATAATCTCAGTGCTTCATATTTTTTTCAGAGATGCATGCATGCATACATACACAAGATTAAAATAACAAGTGAGGGATAGAATGATATATCCAATGGAACAACTTTCATAGTCCAAATGACACGCACTCAGAGATTAATGTAAATATTAGTCTGATAAGAAGATACAAGTTACACAACCCAGAAACAATGAAGAAACCTACCTAACTGACAGCAGAAGATGGTTCCCCTATGGTTCACTGCATTCCGCAAGAGTGCGAGTGGATCGGAAGAAGATAAGCAACTATACTGTTAAATAATACCAATACCAGAAAAACATAACATATGTCACTATTGTAATCCAAGACTCTAGGATCTAGGCGGCGACACAAGACTCTCATGGTAAACATTGTAATCCATTTTGAACCTACATCTACTCAAAATTCTTGGAAGACAAAACATATTAGTATTTGGCTCGTACAACAGTAATTCAGAGAAAGAAAAATTTCTGGGCACGAGACCACCATTTTGCGAAATGCATAACGGCGCAGAATAAGTCAACTTCTGATGAGGTTTCACCACCATTAATTTAGTCCAAGACTCAAAAACTCCATACTCTTTCATCAACCACACAACCCCTCCAGTTTCATAAGAGCTAAAACACACAGAAAGACAGTTCTTCAAGACATCCAACACAGGATCACATGTGTTCTAAAGCTCACCATCATTATCATATTGTTTTTTAGGTAGTAAAACTTCACTGTAAGTCTCCTTCTCCAAATCAAAGGAAATAATGACCCACTTATTAGAACTAACATCACTCTTTTCTACCCAATTTAGAGTGTTACTCACAAATTTCCCTGATGACCACCATGGCCATCTCCTTGATTTCCAAGATAAAGTATATGGGAAATTCTGAATAGCTCTCCAACAAGGATTTTCATTTTCACCAAAGGTATAAACTTTGGTCACTAATTTAAATAAACCACCATACACCAAAGCTAGTACGAAACCTACCAGCACCTTGTACTTGTCATTAACAGGATCATAGCCAAATCCATGGTATGCGACAGCTCCTTCAACAATTGGAGATGTTTCGGATGTCAATCTAGTTAATGGGTTCCACAATTGGACATAACCATAACAACCATGATGATCATCGGTACGAGTATACAAACAAATCAACCCATTGCATGAACCTAGAATACGGTATCTACGATCATTGCTCAAGCTAAAGGTAAAGGGTTTAATAAGGGGGTTTGATGGTTTTTCCAAGTGTGATTTCAAAGGCCAAGATAAGATTTTTGAACGTTTACTTATGAAGGAAGTGACCAATCGTTGCTGCTGAGTCATGCTTGGATTCGCGGTTGAGGTAAGAAGATGGTGCTTTGCGAATTGGGGATCAGATATTAGGGTTTTCCATGTTTTGCAAACACACTTGAGTTGAAGAAGTGATCTAGCCGGAACTCTCACGAGAATCTCGATGATAAGATCGTCTGGCAAGATCGGCGCCGATGGTTGCTGGGAAAGTGTTTCGTCGTCGTCCATCGCTGTGGTTTCGTGCACCGGTTCAGTCGAAACGGAATCGTTTAGATGGCCAAGGAGACACATCGCTGAACAAAAGAGATCCTCGGCACGATGGCGAGTTCAGAAGACGCCAAAGAAAGCGCAGAGTCAAGCTGCGGTGCAAATGATGATTTCGCGACAGCAGATCTCAAACCGGGAGACTCGCCGAGTGAATCCTCCGCCTCCCTTACCACTAGAGTGTCAATGGGTCGGGTTTGGGCCGGCCGCCTGCGCCCATCTCGGGCCAAACGATGATATACGGGCGAAGGCCGCCACCAATATTCGGATGGTTTTGAAAATGAAGGCGCCAGCTCGCCCAACACAAAACCCATGGGCCAATGGGGGCCAAATTTTAATGGGCCACAAATCATTGACTTTTTAAAATTTTGTATAAATCAAAATTTAATTTCCAACCACTATGTCTGTAACTTCAAACACAAACGCTGAACTTCAGATATCGAGTTGATTTCATATATATGAAAAAAAGGTGGAAAGTTGATATAATCGTGATTAAATTCTCATGATATTACCGACTAAAATTTGAGTTACCAAATCTTATTCGCTTTGCTCTAATTTATTTGTTTCTTGAGTGTGATTCATTAGGATTAGGATTAGGATTAGGATTAGATTAGGATGTTGATTGCCTTTATATACCGAATTGGTATTTTTTTGAAATAGGACAATATCAATAGAGAATAAGACAAAGGCATCTCGAACGCTTATGGATCGGATTTGGTGGTGGTGTTTTTTTAGTCGAATCGCGAGAATTTATGAATGGAGTTGCAGAATCGGTTTGAATAAGAAGGCGACGATCCATTAAGCTCCAAAATCGGCGTGGAATAAATAATTGACTTGTCATATTTTGATTGGATAATGAAAAAAAAAGCATGTATAACACTTGTCATATTTTAAAATAAAAAAACAAAAGCAAAAAACAACGGCCCAAACCCATGGGCCCATGGGTAGTCGCCGCCCCAATAACACCATCGCCGGGCCAATCGGCCAAAAACATACCGCTGATTTTGGGCTACTATTTTTAGAGCCCAAGCCCGCCTAAAAGTCGGGCCATTGGTCACCCATTGGTCGTCGCCCAAATTGATGACTCTACTTACCACGTCGCAATTTCAGAGCCGAGGTGGCCCCGGTGAGGTGGCTCGCATACGTGTCAATACATGTCACCTACAAATGTTGCCACGTCATTAATGTTTAACTCTGTTAAGAGTAAATGTAACAGCAGGGACTAAACACTACTAAAAACAAAAATTAGAGATGCCCAAAATCCTCTCTAAATAGCCAAAATCATCACTAAATGATTTAGAGAGGAATTTGCGACTAACCAAGATTCAATCAACAATTTTGGCGTCACAAAATTTTTAGAGAGGGATCGATAATCCTCTCTAATAGCGAGGAGAAATCCGTCGCTATGAGAGGAAACGAGCCCGTCTCTAATAGCAAGGAAACAAACACGCGTCTCTAATAGAGAGGAACACACACGTCGTCGCTAATAGTGAGGAAAATATCCCTCGCTAATAGAGAGGAATATTTTCCGTCGCTAACAGTGAGGGAACAATTTCCTCTCTAATATTGACAGATTTAAACAGAATTATTTTTACAAATACCAATTGTTTTAATTTATCTATTTCCACCAAATACCAATTATTTTAATTTATCTATTTCCACCTATATTAGAAAACCTTTTGATCTCAAAGGAGTGGCTCTTTTAAAACATAGGCTACAAAATTTTTAAAAAACACAAACATCTATTACTAATAATAAAGCACTACAAACATAAAATTCCACCAATTTATTAAACTTGAAAGTTATACAAATTTCTTAAAAGTACTAGATGTTTCTTAATATGATTAAAAATGACTCCACTAGGAATCGAACCCAGAATCTCTGATTCCGTAGACCAGCGCCTTATCCATTGGGTCATGGAGTCAGATTTCAAGTTTTAGGCATTAACCACAAGGAGAATCAAGATTGAATTTGGAGCTTATTTGACAAAATATATTCAATCAATCTGATGTCAATATCAGTTGGTAGCTATTAACAATTTTTTACACATGAGACCAATAGACCAGAACAAAGGGAATTCAAGACTAAAACAAAACATTTCATGTAAACTAAGCATTTTTCCAAATATATATTAGATAAAATCAAGCTCATAAAAACATAAATTTCCATGTAGTTGCAACTAACATAAAAGATCTTAAGAGAACTCACACAGTCCAAGCTAGAGGAAATCCAGTGTAGTTAAGCCTCAAGACTTCAAATGGGCTATACCCTAAAGGAAAACCAGGTGAACTCTCATAGCATGAAATAGTTCAGTGAGTGATATGCCTATACCCTAAAGGCAAAACCAAGATCTCCTCAATTTCTCGAAAAGGAAAGAAATGAACAATATCTTGGAAAGAAATGTAGCATGTTCGGAGGTACAGTGAGTGCACATATAATTTCCAAGTGAAATAAGAATGCTAAAATACACATTTAATTTACATACTTGCATACATCAAGAAGATATCCTTACATTTCACAGTAGGAAGCAAATACACAGTATACCTAAAAAGGAAGAATGTTCCACACTTGAGAACTTATCCACCCATCTTTAACAACATTTCAAAAGAGAAAGCAAAGAAATCAGTATGAAGCTAGTTGCTAAAATCTTTATTTGGATAAAGTAGAAACTTGTAGGACAAACATAAATTTGCAAGAAAAGAAGAAGAAACGAGAAATAATATGGGATTGGTCAAATTTTCATCGTAAGAGCGAGAAATTTTACCTTCTTTGGATGCAAGATAGTCGAGTCCTTTGCAAGCAAAGCACACACCTTGTAAATGTACAAAAATAAGGCAGAGGTAAATATGCGACTACCTTGCATTTTCATATTATATACTAAACCAATAGAGGTATTATTTTGTTTTGATTTTGATTAAGAAGATTATCAAAAGCAATGACCAATAGAGGTATTAATTAGTTTCAAATTAATTAAGAAAATAGATGCCCTTATGTTTCCAATAGTCGTTATAATTACATAAAACACCAAAATATATAACAGCTTCCGCCCTTGAGCCAATTGTATGCATGCTCTCGAATGTAGGATATATCTAATATCGAATATCTAATGCCTCGAGTACCTTTGAGCGATTATATACTATGATAATGCATTCGAGAGAGGGCATAAGATATCTCGCACAATGCACATTTCTATTGAAGAATAAAGCACATAACATAAACTTGGTAATAAAGAAAGTGTTAGAACCTGGCAATAATGGATTTGTACATCTGTTGAGCACTTGAGCTCCAATATAATTCCCCTCCTCTACAACTTTCTCCAATTTATCAATATTCTACATTCCACATCGATTTTATCAAATGAGAAACAATTTAGCTATTGAAAATAACATACTATGTAAAGAAAG
The DNA here is from genome assembly GCA_020916435.1 of Oxytropis ochrocephala. Lineage (NCBI taxonomy): Eukaryota > Viridiplantae > Streptophyta > Magnoliopsida > Fabales > Fabaceae > Oxytropis > Oxytropis ochrocephala. The sequence continues at coordinate 106,812,450 of CM037090.1, read as the reverse complement.
TGTTAGAACCTGGCAATAATGGATTTGTACATCTGTTGAGCACTTGAGCTCCAATATAATTCACCATCATAGTGACACAGTGAAGTATTTATACACTATTTTCAACTTATGAGATGTCTCTAGTAGCAAGATATAAATCAGCAACAGAGATCACTGACTATATATGCTTTCATTTGTAAAGCACTCATATTAGTGGTTGTAAGAATGAAAATATTTATCCATGTAGAAGTCACTGTAACAGAAAAAACAGCTATAACAAGAAGAAAAAAGTTGAAGGGTCAATATCATGATAAGTTAAACTACATAACAAGTGAACACATATATGCTCATAAGTAGAATGGCTATGTCAACCATCGTATTAGAGGCAAACTGCATGTGAATGCAATTTGAATTTCGAGAGAATTTAATCAATACCGAAGAAAATTTTGCATAGAAATTTAATCAACAGAGAATTTTATGTGTGAAGGAACAAAACTATGAAATTTAATCAATACCAAGAGAATTTTGCATGCAGAAGGAACAAAACTGCATGTAAATTTAATCAATACCAGTAGAATTCTCCCTTCATCTTTGTTAGGCATGAGATAGAAAAACATAAGTTTCAAGAAACCTACCTCACCTCAAGATTACTTGGAATTGGAATTTCTCTTTATTTCTTGATCATTTATTTACCCCAGTCGACAACCATCACTCTCCAAATGAAATCGAATGAAAAAACTCAAAGGTAGCAGAGAGAACAAAGAACACAAATGGAACCGAGAATGAGAGAGGAAATGAAGAGGTCAACGAACACGCATAATGAACAAACCAGAGGAACGAACAATAAAGAGGATTAAAAGCCTAATCAAACATACCCGTAGCTAGTAACTAGATAATCTGAGAGAGGGTCCTTATGTCGCTAAGTTTCCTCACGAGTTCCTCGGATATGCGTGTTCTTTGCAAAATTCTCTTGGTATTGATTAAATTTCATTCTGAGTTAGGGTATTTGCAATTGCAACAAACTAGAATGTTAAACAATAAGAAGAGATTAACATACCTGATATTAAAATCGTCACCTGAGAGAAGCAGAATCGCTCAAGAGAGAAGAAGAATCGTTGATGAAGGGGAGAGAATCGCACTTCGCAGAAGAGATTTGCACTTCACAGTTCTAATGAAGAGACTAAAACGTTAGGGTTCAAACATTAGGGTTCAAATAGGTAGGGTTTTGGTGGCGACGGTGAGTAGTTGGTGGCGACGGTGAGTGGTGGTGGTGACTGGTGAGTGGCGATGGCGAGAGGGTGAGGTTGAGTGCGGTGGCTGAGAGCGAGATCGAGAGGGTGAGGGTTTTGCGTGAGATTACTGTTGAATAAAGAAAAGTAAAAAAGAAAAAAAAAGTGAGTCAGTGGGTTAACTAAAAAAAGTAAAAAATAAATAAAAAAAATGAGAAGTTAGTGAGAGGGAAGTGGAAAAAAGGAAGCGGGAGTTGAATTTGTTTTTTAGTGACGAATTTTAAGTTCCTCACTATTAGTGACGAATCTTTAATTCGTCTCTAAACTCCATTTTGAGATTTTGTGATGAATTAGTGACGAATTTCAAGTTCCTCACTATTAGTGACGAATCTTTAATTCGTCTCTAAACTCCATTTTGAGATTTTGTGACGAATTTAGAGAGGGAATCTTTAGTGAGGGATATTTTTCATCCCTACATTCGTCACAAAAATAAAATAGCAATAACTACATATTTTCCTAGCTAAATTCGTCACTAATAGTGAGGAATACTTATCCATCTCAAAAATTCCTCACTAAATATAACTTTTCTAGTATTGTAAAGTAGTAACGTTTACTAATTGCAGGGACTATTTTAAAAATTTTGGAATTGCAGAAACTAAACTGGATTTTCTTGACATTTGCAGGGACTAAAAGTACCTTTTAGCCTTTATTTTCTTTTGAATATTAGCATTCATAATTGCTTTGAAACTTACCAAAAATTAGTGATAAAATATATGAAATTTTTTTAAACTAATTAATGAGATAATATTGTTCTCGGATAAAAGATGAATATATTGATGAATAGGTTTATTACAAAATGGGATCAATCTCAGTAAAGAAGTAAGATGATGTATGTCTGTTATCCGATGTCCTTCTTTCTGTGCCGATATCTCCTTTATGTAACCCCTTGGTCTCTCAAATGTTCTTGGCGGTTATCAGTCTTTGGAGGTCAGTTCTTCAACGGCTAGTTCGATGAAGGACTCATGGGTGCTGCCACTGCCGAGGATGTGGTTGCTGCCACTGCCGAGGTGTGGACGCTGCCACTGCCGAGTATGTGGTCGCTGCCACTGCCGAGGTGTGGACGCTGCCACTGCCGAGTATGTGGTCGCTGCCACTGTCGAGGTGTGGACGCTGCCACTGCCGAGCATGTGGTGGCTACCACTACCGAGGTGTGGACGCTGCCACTGAGTGCATGTGGACGCTGCCACTGCCGAGCATGTGGTCGCTGCCACTGCCGAGGGGTGGACGCTGCCACTGAGTGCATGTGGACGCTGCCACTGCCGAGCATCTTACTCTCCAGCTCCCAAGTTGCATTCTCGCCGGCAGCTCCCAGCCAAACTACCTTTACCAAACCGATCTCTTTCCCCCTTAAAGTCTTCACTTCTCGGCCTTCAATTCTGATCGGCATTGTCTCCACAGTTAGGTTGTCTCTCACTTGCACATTATCCATTTGAATGACATGAGACGGGTCTGGCACATACTTCCTTAGCTGAGACACATGGAACACATCATGTAAATTTGATAGATTTGGTGGCAAAGCCACTCGGTAAGCCACCTTCCCAACTCTCTCCAAAATCTGGTATGGACCAATAAAACAGGGGGACAACTTCTTGGACTTCAATGCTCTACCAACACCAGTCACCGGGGTGACTCTCAAGAACGCATGATCACCGGCTTGAAATTCCAAATCTTTCCTCCTCTTGTCATGATAACTCTTCTGCCTACTCTGTGATGCTTTCATCTTCTCTTGAATCGGCTTCACCTTCTCAGTGGTCTCTCGAACGATCTCGGGTCCGAGCACCACACTCTCCCTGCACTCGGACTCAACACAACTGAGTCCTACACCTCCACCATACAACGCCTCAAAGGGTGTCATCCCAATACTAGAATGATAGCTATTATTATAGATAAATTCAATTAAAGGAAGATAAGAATCCCACGCACCACCATGCTCAAGGACACAAGCCCTTAACAAATCTTCTAACGACTGGATGGTCCTCTCGGACTGACCATCAGTCTGTGGGTGATACGCCGAGCTCAAACGCAGCTTAGAACCCAACGCCTCTTGCAAACTTTTCCAAAATTCCGATGTAAACCTAGGATCCCTGTCTGAAATAATGCTTGAAGGAACTCCATGAAGCTTCACAATCTCTCTAATGTAAATTTATGCTAACCTCGGCACCGGATACGTGATGTTAATAGGGACGAAGTGAGACGACTTAGTCAGCCTATCAACAATCACCCAAATGGCATCGCCTTCTTCACCGCACTTCTGCAAACCAGTTACAAAGTCCATAGAAATGCTATCCCACTTCCACTCCGGAATCTGCAATGGCTGCATCAACCTTGCCGGCTTCTGATGCTCCACCTTATACTTCTGACAAATCAAACAAGCGTAAACGAACCGAGCTACATCCCTCTTCATACCCTACCACCAAAATAACCGCTTCAAGTCTTGATACATATTTGTAGCTCCTGGGTGAATACTCAATCTACTTCGATGACATTCTTCCAGAATTGCCTTCTTAATCTCCTCTTCATCAGGAATGCAAATCCGATTACGATACCTCAATAAACCTTGCGCATCCAACTCAAAATCTTTATTTTCAGCTCGGCCAATTCCCACTGCTAAATCAACAAGCTTGACATCTAGCTTCTGCGCCTCCCTGATGTTAACCAAGAACTCATTAGTAATTTTCAGCATCCCCAACTTAACACTCCGAGGTGTTACTTCACAAACTAAGCTCAAATCTCTGAATTGCTCAATTAATTCCAGTTCCTTAACCATCATTGATGACACATGCAAAGATTTCCGACTCAAGGCATCGGCTACAACATTAGTCTTTCCTGGATGATAAGTCAGACCGAAGTCATAGTCCTTCAACAGCTCCAACCACCTCCTCTGCCTCATGTTCAGCTCCTTCTGATCAAACAAATACTGTAAACCCTTATGATCACTAAATACTTCAAACCTAGAGCCATACAGATAATGCCTCCAAATCTTCAGAAACACCACAAGAAGAAGCTCCAAATCATGTGTAGGGTAGTTCTTCTCATGAATTCTCAATTGTCTTGAAGCATAAGCAACTACCTTACCATTCTGCATCAGTACACAGCCCAAACCCATCTTAGACGCATCACAATATACCACAAAAGGTTCACTTGGATTAGGCAACGTCAAGATTGGAGATGTCGTCAACCTCTTCTTCAACTCCCTGAAACTTTCCTCACATCGATCATCCCAAACAAACGCCTTTCCCTTGCAAGTCAACTGAGTCAACGGTAGCGCTAACTTGGAAAAACCTTCAATGAATCTTCTGTAATAGCCGGCCAACCCCAGAAAGCTTCTTATCTCAGTGACCGACTTGGGAGTCTCCCACTGCAACACAACCTCAATCTTCGAAGGATCAACTGCAATACCATCACCGGTAATTACATGACCAAGGAAATTTACTTCTCTCAACCAGAACTCACACTTTGATAGCTTCGCATACAACTTCCTATCCCTTAAGACCCCCAACACTAACCTCAAGTGCTCGGCATGCTCCTCCTCGGACTTAGAGTAAACCAAAATATCATTAATGAAAACTACCACAAACCGATCTAGGTACTCATGAAAAATACGATTCATATACTCCATGAATACCCCAGGAGCATTCGTAACACCAAATGGCATCACTGAATACTCGTAGTGTCCATACCGAGTTCTAAACGCCGTCTTAGGAATATCTTCATCCTTCACTTTGATTTGATGGTAACCCGACCTCAGATCAATCTTAGAAAATACTTGTGCACCCACCAATTGGTCCATCAAATCATCAATCCTTGGGAGCGGATACTTGTTCTTGATTGTCACTTTATTCAATTGCTGATAATCCACACAGAGCCTCATGCTCCCATCCTTCTTCTTCACTAGCAACACTGGAGCTCCCCAAGGTGACACACTTGGCCTTACAAACTTCTTCTCAAGCAAACCCTCAAGCTGCTTCTTCAACTCGGACAACTCGGATGCAGACATCCTATAAGGTTCCATAGACACCGGCCTTGTACCAGGTACCAAATCAATAGCATACTCGACCTCTCTCTCAGGCGGCACATCAGGAATCTCGTCAGGAAATACTTCAAGAAACTCTCGCACCACCGGCACTTCGTCAATCTTAGCTTGATCCTCTGCAGACAACGACGCCCTCAACGCAAACAACACAGCTCCTTCCTTCATTACCTTGCGCAGCTGTCCAGTAGGCAATAGAACAGACTCTTCCACCTCGGAAGAAGAGAAACTTACAGACCTACTATCGCAATTGATATGAACTTGGTTATCCACTAACCAGTCCATACCAAGGATGACGTCCATCCCATCCAATGGCAGACAAATTAAATCAACAATGAAGTCTCTGCCAAGAGGCGACAGAGAGGCACTTCGCACACACGAGAGAGGTAGTCACCGAACCCTTAGCTGGAGTATCGATAACCATCTCCCTCATCAAAGAAGACAATACTAAATCCAATTTCTTAACACATAGCAGAAATGAAAGAATGCGTGGCACCGGTATCAACAATTGCAACCAAAGGAATACCAGTAATAAAACACGTACCTCTGATCTCGTTAACCACCTCGGACCCAGCAAGAGCAAACACCTTTCCAACACCCTTCTCTTTCTTTGGCTTAGGGCACCTCGGGCTAATATGCCCCACCTCCCCACAGTTGAAACAAACAACATCTTTCTTCTCACAATTAGCAGCCACGTGACCTTCTTTGCCACACTTGAAACACTTGTTAACTGGGCAATCAAAACTCTTATGTCCGGGCTTACTACACTTGTAGCACACAATGTTCGCAGGGGCATCTCCCCCACTCGACCTCTTGCCTGAACCAGCTTTCCACTTGCCCTTACCCTTTCCACCAGAAACTTCGTAGGGCTTCGCACGATACTGAGAACTTTGCTTCTCGCTCACAACCTTATAAGTAGCATTGCTATCTTCCTCAAATATCCTACAGCTGTCAACCAAATCAGCAAACACTCGAATCTTTTGATAACCAATGGCCTTCTTGATGTCCGGCCTCAAACCATTTTCAAATTTAATACATTTTGAGAACTCGGCAGTAGCTCCAGTGTAGTGAGGGTAAAACTTCACCAACTCTGCAAACTTCGCCGCATACTCGGCTACTGATTTGTTCCCCTGCTTCAGCTCTAAAAATTCCATTTCCTTCTTACCCCTCACATCCTCAGGGTAGTACTTCCTCATAAACTCCCTCTTGAAGATATCCCAGGTGATCTCTTCTTCAGCAGTCTCCAATCTCTGCAGAACTTCCAGTCATCGGCCTCCTCGGCTAGCATGTGAGTGCCATACCTCACCTTCTGCGCAGTCGTACAGTCCATAACTCGAAAGATCCTCTCAATCTCCTTTAACCAGGCAAGAGCTCCATCGGGATCATACCTCCCCTTGAAAGTAGGAAGGTTCTCCCTTTGGAAAGTAGCTAGCCTACGGGCTCCTGCATCCTCGGCAGCTTGCTGAGGCTGATTCCCCAAAGCAGTTGCCATCGCCTCCAACGCAGCAGCTATGACAGCGTCATTCCTCCCAGCTCTTCCAGCCATTACACTAAACATATAAACAAAATCTATTCAGAACGAGCCACAAGACTCAAGGATTTGGAAACTCAAGACTCAACACTTGGTCGGACAGACCGAACTTTTGCTCTGATACCACTAATGTAACACCCCCTTCTAATTAACTACTATTTAATTAATAAAATCAGAGTTTTCAAAAATCACTCACAAGAGAGTGCTACATTTGATTAAGAAAAACAAAACAAACAGCAATGGCGCAAATCAACGGTGAACATTAAGACATATAACACCTCGGCCAAAAGGGACGAGCCCACAAAATCACATGTTTTTAGTTTACAACACAGCGGAATATAACATGTTTAATAACAGAGTCAAGTTATAGTTCAAAGACTAAATCAAAAGACCACTATACTACTCGGCCCCCAGTGCTACACTATCAGAGCAAGACGCCAAAGCTACACTGAGTAAGGACAGACCTCTACTCGGGAACACCTGCAAGTTGCCAACATAAGAAGCAACATAAAAGCAGTAGGGTGAGTCTCTAAACACATATAATAGGGTTTATGACAGACATCATGCTAAAGAAACACCTAAAAACACCTCGGCCCACATAGACAATACAACTCATCAAATCATAACAACTCAGCTCATGAACAACAAGAACACATCACCTATTGCATGATTATATGCATGAATGCAACCCAACTCCATGAGCATATGCATGAATGGATCCATTAAGACCGTCTTCTGCTCATCGCTAAGACCGAAGTCTTCTGCTCGTCGCTAAGACCGAAGTCTTCTGCTCATCGCTAAATGCACATGGTTTATGCGACACCATGAACAATGCACCATAACACAGCATATACATCATAATGAGAAATAATGCATACTCACCAATAAGTAATAGACTCACAATTGTTATTAATTATTTCACCAACCAATAAGACTGAAGTCTTCTGCTCATCAATAAGACCGAAGTCTTCTGCTCATCAATACTCAGTTTCCCATTAGGGACCTCACCAATTAACCCACCTCCAATTATAGCTCTAAGGCTAACATCATACAGACGTCATCAACGACACTAAGGCTGACATCTCTACATCGGCCAACAGCTCTAAGGCTAACGCCAGCTCACCAGACACCTCTACACCAATTTATTGGACTAAACAGTCATTACGAGGACCACAACGTCACTTAGGACTAAAACGTCACCTAAGGACTAAACTGGCTCCATCGTTCAGCCACTTAGGCTTACTCGGCACCAAATAGCGCTCACAATTGCGCTGGCAAGAAACCACGCTATATATCGGCGTAGAAACCAAAGACTCTCAAGACACTCACTGGCACCTCTAAGGCTACACAAAGACTCCTAAGACACTATATCGCACCTCGGTTCACTACACTTCGTCACACTAAGCTTCGATACACCTGTCATTCAACACCTATACCTCGGTAGAATTACACTATAACTCAAACGACTGCACTTCAGCAACTATACTTAGGCATTTTTATACACTGCACCTCGACATCTACACCTCGGTATACGCAAGGTACACCTCGGCAAGTACAAGTCGACACCTACGCTTAGTCTCAGACACCCTTACACTACGTCACCTATACTTCATCACACACCTCGTCACCTATGACCCGTTACTTACGCTTTGACACTTACGATCATCACTTATGCTTCGACACACTTGTGGGTAGGCAACTGCACCTCGGCTCCTATGTCTCTCTATGCGCCTAACCTGCCTCTTCCTCCTCTCTTTGGTTCTCACCCTATGATCAACCTAAGCACAACTATTGTACAAGTTTTCCTTTGAAACTAGTCCAACACTCATCTGGATATTATACGCAGGTAACAACGGCAACAATAGCTCACTGGGACTGAGAGTTTCTCAGCTCCCATTTCTCTCCTTGGTCTCTCATATGATCAACTCATCAACAACCCATCACCAATTCACCAAAGTGAAGCAAACACAACCAAAACACGCATCAAGCAACACACACACAACTCAGAATTCATTTCTAGAGTCTACTCACACACAACACTCATCATATATACAATATTATAGGTGAAAGAGAGCCCCCTAACCTTAATGAGTTGAAGAAGTAGTACTCTCCTTACCAAAGCCTTCCCGATCCACAAATAATCAGCTCCTCCTCCTTGATCTTGAGCTCTTCCACGTCAAGATTCTTCTTCTTCTCTCTAAAAGCTATCTCACCTACCACCTTCTCTCTCTTACTTTCCCTTTGACTTTTCTTAGATTTTGTTGGAATAAATGTCTCCCTCTCCTTCGAAACTTCCATTTAAGACATGCATATGGGTTTCCAATGGGTAATGGGCCTCTAATCCCACCTTCTCCATTACTTAAACACCTCCTAAATGAAATAAAACTTCTAAATTAATTACTTGACTTAATTAAAATGTTGTAAGCCTTAAATAACTCAATTAAATAAATAATTGAACTATTTTGGGGCGTTACAGTCGCTGCCACTGCCGAGGTGTGGACGCTGCCACTGAGTGCATGTGGAAGCTGCCACTGCCGAGTACGTCGTCGCCGCCACTGTCGAGCATGTGGTCGATGTCACTGCCGAGGTGTGGACGCTGCCACTGAGTGCATGTGGTCGCTGCCACTGCCGAGGTGTGGACGCTGCCACTGCCGAGTATGTGGTCGCCGCCATCGCCGAGTGTGGACGCCGCCATCGCCGAGCATGTGGTCGCTGCCACTGCTGAGGTGTGGACGCTGCCACTGAGTGCATGTGGACGCTGCCACTGCCGAGCATGTGGTCGCTGCCACTGCCGAGGTGTGGACGCTGCCACTGAGTGCATGTGGACGCTGCCACTGCCGAGCATATGGTCGCTGCCACTGCCGAGGTGTGGACGCTGCCACTGAGTGCATGTGGACGCTGCCACTGCCGAGGTGTGGACACTACCACTGAGTGCATGTGGACGCTGCCACTGCCGAGCATGTGGTATCTGCCACTGCCGAGGTGTGGACGCTGCCACTGCCGAGTATGTGGTCGTTGCCACTGCCGAGCATGTGGTCGCTGCCACTGCCGAGGTGTGGACGCTGCCACTGAGTGCATGGGGACGCTGCCACTGCCGAGGTGTGGACGCTGCCACTGAGTGCATGTGGACGCTGCCACTGCCGAGCATGTGGTCGCTGTCACTGCCGAGGTGTGGACGCTGCCACTGCCGAATATGTGAGCACGTGGACGCTGCCACTACCGAGCACGTGGACGCTGCCACTGCCGAGTATGTGAGCACTTGGACGCTGCCACTGCCGAGTATGTGGTCGCTGCCACTCATGTGGGGACGCGATTCAATTGATCGAGACTCGGCCGACCCCCGAAGTCTACCTGGATCTTGCTCGTCTTAGGAGGTGTGATCATTCTTAGGTCGCTTAACAAGCATGGTCGTAATGTGCTCAAGAACGGCTTCATTATGCAAATTGAAGACCGAACTATGTTTCAGCGAGATCCACAAATTCTCTACCCCTTAGCATAACGTAAACACCTCGACGTGTGATAGTGTCTGACCACTAGCTCAAGAACATATATCGAGTTCGTAGCCGTCCTCACTTTCGAGATAGGGTGCTGAACTTGCATCGGAAATTCGCACGAAAGTGGCGAACCGAACTCGCTGATAGTTGGCTGGCTCGGGTGGAAGCTGAAGGGAAGAACCGACCTGTGAATCTCGATTCGAAGCAGTGAGTTCACACAGATCAGTTTGGAATCGTCGCTCAGGCCCCAATCGACTGAAATGGTGATGCACATGAGGCCCTTCACCAACGAGTATCTCTCAAATGCCTTTGCTGATTTCGATATCGGTATTGAACGGCATGCACCATGTGTGGAATCTTCGATCTGAGACTAGTGAACAAGTAATGTTCCGTAATAAATCGAGATGAGGCCCGCGTCTGGGGCCTGTCGCGTGGAGCCATAGTCGAGGTAGGATAGCGCTCGGGCCTCCCACTGTGGTCGCCAATTGATCGTACCTTAGACCAATGAAGTGTTGTTGTTCGTGGCTCCTTCGCTCGGTCGTTGATGAGGAATAAGGACCGGCCTTGAGAGCACCTCGAGTGGTACCGCAAAGACACTCCGACGCCGAGTCGGTGGTGTGTGCTCGGCAGATTCACAAGGTAGAGAACTCACCAAGCCACATGCGAGTGGCGATTTATCTTCGTTGAGGAAGCGGTGCCCCGACCGAACGATGCGCAATGGCCGGGAGCGAGACTTGCGCCGCAAGGTCGTTCGACTGGGCCTTATTGGGCCGGCCATGGTGAGATGGGTCGCTGGCCCATGTAGTACTCCGAAGGTCCGCTTGCTCCAGACTGCTCTTTTCGGGCCTTTTGGCCCACTCCGGAACAATAGCACAAAATGGCAAAATGCCTACAATTGTGACGGAAAAAAGTCACTGGAGTTCCCATGCTTTTGGATCTGGAACTTTGAGGCCTAGTCATTGGTTGAATCTGAAATTGATCAACATTGATCTGTCAATCTGAACCGAACGAACACCGCAACAAGAAGAGAAATCAAATACACCGCATGAAGACGACGAACACCATTAATGTCGCACGAAGACGACTAATCAAGAAAAAAATACAAAATAAAATGTAGATACATGTGGAAACCATTTATTCGAATATAAAAGACGAGAAAAAACAATATAGAGGGGTGATTCCAGGTCAAAAACTGACCTAAAACCACCTCCTTTTGGTAAGTGAGCAAGAAAGAAGATAATAGTAGAGAGAAAGCTGAGAGAGACGACTAGGGTTTCAAGAGGAGAGAATTATATTTTTGGTATATTTTTGTTTTTTCATTTTTTGTATTTTTTATTTTGCTTTTGAAGTTTTTGTAATGAATTCTGGTCAGCTTAAATTAATCAACTAAGTACGTACGTTTTTTCCAATTTTTTTTTTTTGTTTTATTATTAGTTTTTGTTGGCAATTGTTTTAGTAAATAAATTGGGCAAAGATAACAAATTGTTTTGGAAAAATAGTCGAGAGTCTACAGCAAAATTATTTGGTAGCCTCTAATTCCTTACGAAGAAATAATTAGCCAAACAAACAGGGTAAAAATTAAAGACGACATCGAATTTCTCGAGAGATTTTAATGAGCACTCTCTAAATATAAAGGCCAGTATACTCTTATGTGCCCCTTAATACAACAAAAATGTTTATCTAAAAAAACGACGTGCTTAAGTGATTAAAAGTTAAAACTCAAATGCTTGCGATGATTATATTTTTGCAAATTGTTTGAAAAAAATTCGAAATAATATCAAATAAAGTTGGTTGTTCACACAACCCTTCCCAAAGTTATGTTGCTTGGAAACGGTATTCAACATCAATCAATCATCAATGTATTAATCTATTAGTCTAATGTTAAGGAACTCTTTAGAATATTTTTCATTTTTAAATATGAAGATAACACTATTTAACTTTTATCACTAATATTTCACGTATTTATATTTGGATAACTCAATACTCACATTGTCCCATATTACTTTTTTTTGACACATTGTCCCATATTACATGATGTTTTAGGATACCAATAGATTTGTAATAATTATTTCCTTATACACTTGAAGCTTTAACATAGTTTTCTTTTTTCAATAGTACTTGATTATTAAGAGAGAGATATGGAGTAACAAGGTGCATATTTGGAAAGTATGAGATGATTATCTTTATTTTTAGTGAATAGTAGATGAAATTTAATGGATAATGGATGAGTTAGTTGATAAGAATTGATGTGTTTTCAGAAAACTAAGCGGTTGAATCCAAATTGATAAATGTAAAATGATATAAAAATATATATTTATTTAATTCATGATTACATTTATTTAATAAGGTTAGAGAAGAAATTTAAGAAAAATAACAAAGGTAAAAATGTCAAAAAAAAGTGAGACGCTATCCGCTATTCGCTAGCGTTTTTTGAAACGCTACTTGAAGTAGTGTTTGAAAAAACGCTAAATGCTACCCGAAAAATGCTAAACACTAAGATTTCTTACAAACACGCCAGATTTTCACCCGCATTACTTTATCCGCTATCCGCTAAATGGACGACGCGCCAAAGAGAGCCTAAATAGAGGAATCAATGGTACATAAACTAGGGAGGGGGGACCGCTGTGCATAGTCTCTGGCCCTCTGCCATGCAATTTTTATTATTTTGTACTTTTTTGTTTTTGCCTGTAATAATATTTAATTCAATTTTTTTTGTTTTTTTTTTGTTTTTTTGTTTTTAATTTTTTTGTAATGAACACCGGACAACTTAAACTAATAAATTAAATTATTTTTTTTGTATTTCTGATATTTTTATTTTCTGTTTTATTATTAAATTTTTTGGCAATTTGGTTAATACATAATAAGAAAAACAAGTTGTTTTGGATAAATAATCCAGAGCTTATCGGATCCGGAGTTTACAACAAAATTATTTGGTATTTACCCTTTAATTCCTTAAGAAGAAATTAATTAGACAAACTCTGGAAGACGCCACACTTAAGTAGACAATAAAATTAATTAGACAAACAAACGAGCTAAAACGTAAGACGCCACACCTAATGTATTTTTGGGGAGGGAAGGGTGGGGAAGGCATATTTTTTAATTTAAAATTGAGAATGCTATAAAATGTCTCTAAACTTAAATCAAGTGTGATTAAAAATGTTATATTGATATCTATCAATTTGTTCTTTTAACTTTTTAAAATCTTAGATACATATTAAAATATAGACTAATTTTTTTCAAATCCACTCATCCCTTCCCCTTGCAAAACCCCCTCCCAAACATACCCTAAGTGATTAAAAGTTAAAACTCAGATGTGTGCAATGATTATATTGTTGTAAGTTTTTTTTAAAAAAAATATATTAAAAGAATACCAAGTAAAGTTAGGTGTTGACACAACCATTCATTGATTACCATCACATTCAAGCGCTCTTGGATAATTTTTTCCTTATTATACTCTTGAAACTATGTTGTTTTCTTTTTTCAATACTTAATTATTAAGAGAGAGGTGAGGTACAAGGTGCATATTAGGAAAATATGAGCTAATTGTCTTGAATTCTAGACTATCAAAAGTTTTTCTTAAATATCAAATAAAATGAGACAGAGCTAGTTAATTAGTCATTCCATTTAACCACTATTCTCATTGGCCCATAATATTTGTTGTTTTAACCTTTACTTTTGTGCCAAAATGATTAATGTTTTACAAATTCAAGATTAAATTAATTACTTTCTTCCGACTATACCCTTGATATTTATGGTTGAGCTTTTACTAGGGACCAATATCTAAACCAATAGCACACCACTCATCATTGAAAATGCCGGGAAAGGATTCTCTCATATTATTTTCTATCATGTTCAATCTCAATCACTCATTTAATATGTACAAGAGAGAGAAAGTAAGTCTATAAAGTATTAAGAAAATAGAAACAAGAGAATCTAATGATGGAGATTAAAAACACGACCCCCTCATTCCGAATAACGCTTGCATCCTATATCTTACTGCGGCTGTCTCGGAGAGAGACTTGGTGAAATAGACATGTCTGTGAAGATGCAGACTACATGCACCTGGACAGAAAGACCCTGATGACTTTCCCTTCTCCTATGAACTAAAAAAGCATTCCAACTCAGTTTCAGCTGAATTGGTTGAATTAGATCGATCCCGAGCGAGTCCTTAACATGTGGCGACAATGGAGATAGAACGAATCGCGCTTTTACCACTAAACTATACCCACTACAATACCATTATTGTATATGAAAGGATCTTTTGTCGAAACTTCTTCTATTGGAATTATATCGTATACTTAATATATTCAAAATATATATATATATATATATAGATAGTCTATAAATAGATTTTCGAAAGACTTATGCATATTTCTTGGCTCTAATCCTCGGGGCACCATATGGCATATCCCTAGGTAGACAACTAGTTCTGGGTATAGTGATGTAGATCCAACATTCTATTAACTCGTGGGATCCGAGCGGTCCAGGGAGGACCACCGTGGCTCCTCTCCTCTCGAGAATTCATACATCCCTTGGCCATAATTTACAAGAACATTCTAATATTAGTACCCGCTCTACAATCCCATTGGCTAATGATGCACGTAAGTATGATGAAATTGGGATATGCAGCTCTTTTATGTGGATCTTTATTATCAGTGGCTATTTTAGTCATTACATGTTATGATGAGGATGATTTGAATTCGAATCGATTTTGAAAAAATTCATTACATTGATATTTATTTATCAAATTCAATAATAATCATTTTTTCACTATACTCTATTCACTAGTCCAATTTTTTGTTCCTTAATGAGTTGCTATGAACAACAAATTGATCTATGTACATGTATCTTTACCAATTAACCAATTTCTAAATGCTGGAGTAGATCCCAAAGAGATCCCACTTCCTCATGAATTTTTCTTTAATCGAGATCTTTATAATTTTCCAAGGTAAAAGAGCCCCTGACCAATTGGAAACAAAAATAAATAGAAACAGAGTTCCAATAAATGGAACCCACGGACCATATTCTTCTCCAACATGAGGGAATCCATTCACGAAAATGCCCACTATCATGTAAATATCAGTTGATTATTGTGGTTTCTAATACATTAAATGATTATTTTACTCTACATATATAGTAATAATTTTTTTATTACACGTGCAATAACCAAAACACCATATAATATGGAATGGAGAGAGTACTACACTAAGAACATTTTAATCAATAATCATTTTCTTAAGACCCATACAGACTGCACGTGTGTTTCATTCAGACGTATTTCTATCATTGACAATGAACCAAATACCCATCAACTAGGAAAGTTGTTTCATTCAGAATCTGAAAGTGCATTTAACTTATAAAACTAATCAAATCAAGTATACATTCTATTGTACAAATTATAAGTAGATACAAAAGCATACAATGATGGTTGAGGTTAAGACTTGTTAAAGATGAATCACGGGGACAGTTGAGCCTTTTCCAAAAATATAAAAGCGCTGCAGTCACGAGTGGTCTTTAATTTCAGGATATTAACACCATCCAGAGATTCCCCACAAAAATAGTCCATCCTCTGATTTGTTTGAGACGAATCTTCGTTAATATAAAATTCATAGCGTGAATGTCATGGTTCATGTAACATCAAAGCATCATAGAGCCTAGAATCATTGCCACCTGCAGATCCTGGTTGTCTATGAAGCACCAACTCTGTAAACTTCAAAATTGCCAAAATCTATGGAGTATCCACATTATGTCCACACTCTATCGTTGATCTTCAGTTTTGAACATGACGAGTTCACTTTCTTGAGATAGGCTCTTGTACTTCAAATTGTTAGGGAGCCATCTGTGCAGTCTCTCTGGCCAGAGCCTGACATCGAAGAGGGGAGGAGTGAATTTGGTCAGTTAATTCAAATTAAATGTGTTTGGGTAGAAAAGAAGCAGAGGTAATGGTGGTAATGTAGGTCTCACCATCTACAAATTTATTGAGACCAATGTAAATTTTAACCAATCATGGGGAGTGTTGAAAATAATGTGTTAGAGAGTGCGTTGTTAAACTTATTTTTCATAAATAATAATGAGTATCACATTTTATTAGATGAAAAAAGTAAATAAGAACCTCAAGAACTTTGGACCTTCTGAATCAAATTAACCCCAAATTAAGTGCTCATCAAATAACTGCCACTTCACAAACGTAATCCCACACAATTAAGGAGAACTGGTTCAAAACATAATATGGCCAGTTAGATAAGATTTGTGTAAATGGATGGCTTTGCATTATGACATGGATATTAGCCTATGTTGCCGATCACAGACTACTTTCTGCACTCACCACACGTTCATTGTGTCCTTTAACCTTCCCGTTAAAGCAAGTAAAGTATGCAAGATGAATGATGGAATTCCCAAGTCGGTGCGAAGTGGTAATAAAAACAGAAGAAATGAGCCAAAGCTCTTGCAATAGAATAACCAGAGCTTCAGCTCCTCAGAGAAATGATATACCTTCCTCTGCCCAAAATAACAACCAACGCGATCAGCTGATTCCTACAGTCCCCCCTCCCCCTACTATCTATGCTGCTTTGTGTAACAACCTTGCCCACTCAGGAGCTAAACAATTCTCATTATTCTTTCTATCCTAAATCTTTCTTCTTAAGTCTAGACTTGACCAATCTAGTGGTTTCATTTTTTGGGATATCTGGGTTACTAGAAATGGATTGGGGGGTTGTAGTCGACCGTATCCAATCCCTTTCTTGGCGTTGGCTTCTTTCGAGGGGCGCCATCCCCTCCATGCTTATTTTACTGATGGTTTGTGTTTTTGGTGGGATATATTACTATACGCAGACCATTGTTCATCATAGCTGGTGTAGCTTTCCTTGGTGTACATTCTTCGACTAATTGGTCGTGTGTATGGGTTGGAGTACCCATACTACTCCCCTATGAATACAATATTTTTCTATTTAAAAAAAAAATTTGACCATAAATTTCTCAAGCTATATGATTACTCGTAAGCTAATTAATTGTTTTCCTATGTGATACTGATAGTATGACATCCACCATATTCGCTGAGCAACCTTAACTAAGATAAGGAGGTTGGAGGAATAGGAGAGAACAAAAGCGGAGTAAGTTTTAAGATATATAAGTATTATGTAAGAAGCAGCATGGCATATGCAAATGAAAAAGCTACGCTGTCAGGCTAACACAATTAGACTGGCCATGGAAGTGCACAAGAAAACTCGGAGTATATGACGAGGATAGTTCAATTAGCCTGGCATAGAAAGTTAAGGACACAAAGTAGAGATGATAAATTTTGTTGGAAACCAAAAAGAAAATAGAATAGAATCAGGATTTACTTTTCAAGTCTTTCACAAATTGCCCGATTTAACAGAAGAATTGAGGCCATATGCAATAGAGTTAAAGAGGCCCTGCAATTAGTAGACACAGTGAGAAATCTAAGCAAGATGCAATAATAGTACTTTCACAATGTAGCACTTCATGTTCATTCTTAACTCGACATCAAATCTGAACCAACGGATACCAACTACATAAACTTGAAAAGCATAAGATTATTTCAGCAAAATGGAAAGTGGCTAACTGCAGTAAAGCCACGTAATTCCATTGTATACAATCTAAAAGTTCTTAATTTGTCATATCCTCTTCCAAAACAAATGCAATTTTGTCAATGTCTACTAATATTTAAAATTGCAATAATTAACCGTTTGTCAAAAAAAAAATTGCAATAATTAACCTACTAGTTTACATATGTTAATTCAAAGAAAAATCATGGACCAATCACATATTTAAATTGCAATTATTATATCAAAACACTACAAAACCTTGACAAACATTAAACTTTTCGCACTCTGGATAACCAAAAACTGAGAAATACCCCTAATGAACCAGAAGAATGTTAATATATGGGTCCCAAGAGATAAATGGAACTGACAAAAGATTGTAAATAAGGATTTATTAATGAATGATGATGACCACCCTAAGTTTCCAGGTAAGTTATAAAAATTCAATGAATGGAAAAATAGAGTTGAAAACAGTATGGTACGTGTAGATACCATAAGGGCTGCCATCCCAACATCAAGAAGTGAGAGCCAAAAGATCTTGTTGTTGGGCTCAAAAATCATGAATTCGGTTAATAGTGCCAAAAGCCCATGATCCTATTAGAATTAACGGATAGTATCCCCAGCGATTCAAAGCCTGAAATGCAAAATCCAAATCACTAAAGTATTGTTCATTGCAACATAGATGCTAGAGGTAACAACACATTTATCACCTTAAGCAATGGGTTTATGCATGGAAATAAACTTACTCATGAAAATCCAAGCAAAAATATTTTAAGCTCTAAACAACATTAGAAATCACATAAAAGCATGTTTATGTAATTTTATATCAAGGAAAATATGTGAGAAATACATTATGATTGAAACATCTGTGAAAATTTCCTGCAATTCCAAAATAGAGTGATCCCTATTTATACTTGTACTACACTTGTAACACTAATTGAATAAGAAAATGAATCGCGAAAAGATAGACAACAAAGATTGAGGAATTTATGGAGGGAGACTAGGTTTTCTTTCTTTACGCTGCACCGTCATGAAAAGCAGTTTGCCGCTTAGAGTTATATGATTAATCCTAAATAGGAAGTCTGCTACTTTGAAGCCCTACGTAGTAGAACGGTATGCATTGGTTTACAAGCTCCCATTGGCATTGCCTCAATTCCATAATTCATCCTATTTTCAGTGTTTCACAGTTGAATAAGGCTATAGGTACAATACATACACAGTAAAGCTTCCTTTGCGGTGGCTGGAGGTTGAGTTGGATGAAGGAGATGGACCAGAAACGGTATTAACCAGTATAGAAGTGGTCAAGCATAGACAAACTTATATGCAGTGGTTGGTTAAGTGGAAGAACAGACTCCTGGATGACAACCTCGGATAAAGGGTTTGTCGTGGATGACAAAACCTCGGAGAAAGGGTTTGTTGTGGATGACAAAACTATGAAATGATGTGTCTGGTTGCATGGGGTAACAATAGCAATGACGGCAGCACTGTTGTTAAAAAAACGGAAAAACATGCAACGCGAATCTGGGTTAATGAGTCAATGACAGAGATGGTGGGAGTATTGTTTAGAAAAAGGCCACTGACAAACAGGAAAGAGAGAGTGCCCGAAGGAAAATACAGCAAGAGAGATACTAATCAGAAGGAAGGAAATAATCCTCAAAATACCGTGGAACTCGAGACTTTAAGAAACTTGATAGTGGAATACTGATAAGACAACTCATGGAAGATAGTAAAATACCATTGTAAATTTGTAAAAGCATGCTAAAACTATAGGATTTTCTCCTTTCAGCCATAAATAGAGGGAAGGAACATAGAATAGACACTAAATACTCTATAGTTGATATTTATATTATATGGTGGTTAATATGGGAATATCTTATGAGGTACTGTTCATATATTCTAACAGAAACAATAAACAAAAACAGTATAAATACCCGCATGTTGTCTCTTGTATCTGAGACATAAGCTTGGCCTGACATGCCAACTGCCATCTGAATTTTGCCAAGAAACAGAAAACAAGGTCTCAGAAAGTGCCTAAACAAGCATTTTGTTCTGTTTGAAAAAGAATCAGAAAAATTAGATACATACTCGAGTTGCGTTATTCAGCATGCGATTACTTGCAAGTATGTAAACCCATTATATAAAATTGCACCCCAAAGTGGCATGTAAAATGTTACAAAATGAACTGCCTGCATAGAAAGAGGAACTTGTTTTTAGATCACAAGTAAAACAAAAATTAGTAGACTGAACATATTTTATATTCTAACAGAGTATTTTGATAAACAAAATGCAGTAGAATGTAATCCACTATTGCATAAAATTTGGAGGTGTCTTTTGGACAAAGACATAATGAGAAGATTCCCAAGGCCTTAACAAAAAGTTGATAAAATAACTTCTATATTTCTGTAAAAATCCTTGCATGAATTTCACAGCTGTTATCTTTAGCTTCTCTACATGTTACTCAGACTCTACATATTTGATTTGGTAGAATAAAGAAACCCAACATTCCTTTCCTAGGTGAGAGAGAGAGAGAGAGAGTTGGGGTCAAAGCCTAATGATTTGTTTTTGCTAAAACAGCTTAATAGGGAGGACACAATGTCGTTACAAATCAGTCACATAAGCCATCAACACTTTTCCCTCCTATGGAAGAAAACTTCCATGTTTTAGAAAAGTCACTTTAATTCTTAGATTTAAAAGGGGAGAAAATTCCCCCCCCCCCCATTGCAGGTGCCTTTGTTGGTTAATTAAAACCTCATTATAAACCATAAGTAAAATGAGAGAGAAATGAGGGGGAGGGGGGATTTCCAGAATATTTCATGAATTATAAAAAAAAAACATGTAGCATGTGTTCCTAATACTACTTGCCTTCCCTGTGAGACCTGTTTGAGTCCAACACCATGCACCAAAATGACTATGGTTATTGCCGAAGGAGCGCATAACTGTCATAACCAGGGAAGTACCTATCAAAAGTAAAACCTACATCAAATTAGCTCTTGCAAGTCCTGCTCTTGGTACGTAACTAACGCCAGCATTACTTTTCTCTAGAAATTCATTTTCAAATTAAAAGTCACAGATTGGAATTGGGATGTCACGGGACATGGAGATTATTGCAAAAATAGGCCATTTCTTAATGCTAGAATATCAAAATCTTATTAATTCATAGATGCATACCCCAGACATATAAGTGAAACATGGCCTCCAAATCTTCAACATCTGTTTTGTGTTTTACAACAGTACGGTGCAGGGTAAAAGCAATTGTTGTAGTCCATAGGAAAGATGCCACACAGAAGAAATGTGTGCTATAGCCCTGAGCATAGCAAAAGAAACTTCTGGATGGGTCCCTGTTACAAAATGAAACCTCTATCAATCACATGATGAACAGCTTCAGCTGGTACATACATTTCAAGAAAATTACACTTGATCTAGCAACAGTATACCCTATTATGCTGAAGAAACTGCAAAGCATATCCTGCAACAGCCGAAAACATCATAAAAGAGCATTATGACTGAGGAAGAAGAAAACAAGATAAAATCAATGCAACAGCTGACCATCTAATGCAAAGGAACAGACACATGGTTCCTGACTGAAATGCCAAGGACCGCTTTACCAATCGTAAAACAGCATTACAAATACAAATTAAAGTGGCCAATGGACAAATAACATAAACGATTACATATATTGGTTTCTTTATTTGAAAAGTTTACAAATAATCAAACAGTTTTCATCAACAAAAGTTAGTGTCTACAACCACAAATACAATTGAAGTCAATAAGAAGCAGGAAATAACTGATGACTTACAACAAAATAACTAGCTCACTAGGCATAAACAATATGCCTAATCATACTAACTGCAATTTATTTTTCTGCAAAGTAGGTCTAAATTCTAAAATCTGGTGAGGGAAGTTAGACTAAGGTCGAGCAAAGCGTTCTCGCTGAGATTCAATCCAAGGTTCAATCAGTCCTTCAACAAACTTGGTGTAATTTAAGCTAATGTTACTGACCGTTCCACTCCTAGTTCTAGTTCTACTTCTAGTTAGAAACTACAATAGAAATTTAGCAAATTCCTTAAACCTATCTTCAGCATACGGAATAACATCAAACTGAGAAAGCTCCAACTAGAGTTAAATTCAATGATTACGTCAATGAGAAGCAGCAACTAGAAATTTAAGTAAGTAAATTGCGAAGAGTTAAATTAACAAATCAATAATTCAAACCAATTTTAAAAAGAATAATTGATAGGAAAGTAGGAAACATATAGGGTTTTAGATCTGCGAAGAAAAGGATGCATACAGAGAAGGCGAGATAGAAAACGAGCTTGAAAGAAAACTTGCGGAGTTCCTTGAAGAGGAGGTAGCAGAGTACAATGAAGCTAGACCCGGCCAACGAGAGGCTCGACGCACTGGCGTTCACTGCCGAAAGAATCAAGCGTTCGTGCGCCGTAAGAGCGCCGCCGGCTGCGGCCGAGGTCGCCATTACGTAGGACGAGTTTCGCGATCGCCGATCACCTAATCGTTAGCAGTTCCGATTAAACTTCCAATTAAGTGATTCACTGGTCACTGATGATGATGGGGACAAAGGTCTGACTGAAACGTTTTTTTCAATTTTTATTTTGGGTTGTTTTTTTTAAACCCCACTCCCACATATTTACTTATTGCATGTTGACCCGGAAAATTCAATATCGTATATATGTCCTTTGAGACGTATGTATGATTGAAATAGTAAAAGTTTCGTTGACTACTCATCGTATATAGCATATATATGATTGGGGATTAAATAATCAATCGTATGTATGTTTGTGCCATGTATATACGACGTCAGAATTGTGTCATCATCATATATACGTGGTAACGGAGGTATATACTATGTGTTATATTTTGGGATTTTTTTTTACTGATTTTTTTTTGTTTTCTTGAAACAAATATTCACCCGCCTGCTGCAGATGCAGACTCTCAGTTGGCACCTTTCGATATCGATACTATAGCGGCGTTTACCACGGATACGGTATATTTTTCATTCTAATTTTTGTTAATGAAATTTGATAAATTTTTAATTAAATACTTAAGTACGAAACATTTATCTATTTTGTAGGTATTTTCTACACGCGAGGCTGTGGAAGAGTGGGCGAAAGCGGTTGGTAGAAGCATTGGTGTAGTGGTTATAAAAGTGAGATCAGACAAATCTGGTAAGAGGGGCATCGAGATTAAATTTTTTTGACACGTGTTTACTATTTTTATCGTAGATTAAATTTTTTGACACGTGTTTAGTATTTTTATCGGTTACTTAAAATTTTTTGACACGTGTTTAGTATTTTTATCGGTTACTTAATTTTTTTTGACACATGTTTACTATTTTTATCGTAGATTAAATTTTTTTGACACGTGTTTAGTATTTTTATCGTAGATTAATTTTTTTGACACGTGTTTACTATTTTTATCGGTTACTTAATTTTTTTTGACACGTGTTTAGTATTTTTATCGGTTACTTAAATTTTTTTGACACTTCTTTGTTATTTAAGAGCGGAGTCATTGCATTGGAGTTTGAAGAGAAAATTGAAGACTTCTAGGGGTGATCTATCTAAATGTTTTATTTCTATTGATGACATACTGACAATTCATTTTGATCAAATCATCAGGTCTTTTCAAAGAAGCATTAACAGAATTGAAGTCAACTCCAATATTCCACTGTTTAAAAATCTTCAAGGTCTTGTTTCCTTAAATGCATTGGGTCACATGGTTAAAGAGTTTCAAAGATCGACATCTGAGGTTGGATATGACAGAGGTCGGTGTGGGTGCATTAAAAGGAAGACACATCTTCTTCCTTGTGCTTGTGAGATAGGTATTTTTCATGCTTCCGGTACTTCTATTCCGTTGAATGGTGTTGATGATCACTGGAAACAATTGAGCTTGGATGCAGTAGATGATAAATCCACCCAGGATAAATCATCTGGCTGTGATATTTCTTATCAGTTTGAGGCTATCTTGGCAAGATTTAATAAAGTGAGTGAGGAGGAGAAATTTTTTATTAAGAGGCAACTTAAAATGAGATAGCATTCCCTTCTACTTCTTTAATGGTTCCACCTAAATCTAAAGTCAAAACAAAAGATGCACCAAAGAAGAAAAAAAAGAATTTATTTGATGCTAAGTGTGATCTTTCTAAGTGGGAGCATGTAGATGAGAAGGTAAAAATGACTGAAGAATCTGGGACTTCTAATATAAAATCATCACAGCAGTCTTCCAAAAATACTTCACAACGGTCTTCAAAATTATCTCAGGGTGCTTCTAGAGTTTTATCACGCATATCGAGACTAATATCCGCATCGTGGGTTCCATCTCACGTGCACTCTTATGTTCAAAAAGTTGTTGATGTTAAGCCTGTCGGTAATTGTGGTTTTAGAGCATTCGGGATTGGTCTCGATATGGGTGAGGATTCTTGGCCTGTGATTAGGCAAGATTTAATTCAGAAAACCAAGGAAAGGGAGCCACTATATTTGAGCATGTTTGGGCAGAATAGACTGTTAGAGCTTCGCAAAGCATTATCTATTGATTCCTACGGTCCTCAGCTGGAGGCGAAGTGGTTGGATTTGCCAGAGATGGGGTACGTGGTTGCAACAAGTATAATGTGGCACTAGTTCAGTTGTCTTTGAATATGAATTTTACTTATCTGCCTTTGAAAGGTACCTATGGTTCGTCTAAGTATAAAATCATATCTATTCTGAACAAGAGCAATCAACACTGGTTGCATATTTCAATCTCTTCCACCTGTCTGTTGCCTCCTATTGCTCCGCAGTGGTACCATCACCACTCATCAGAGTCTGCTGCATGGTTGAATCTGTATACCGGTCGTTTTACCCCCTGGCAGTCTATGTGTCCTTCCGTGCATCGTCCCACTCTAGGTGATGTGCCTAGATGTGTTGATTTAGCCGATGATTCTATTGACGATTTATAGATTCACACATTTTTCATATTACCATTGCACTTGTATTTATTAGTGTACCGTGTTTTTGTAATTACACGTGTTTAGTTATCCATATCTACACCGTTGATCAAATCACAACCGTTAAAATTAAAACCATTGATCAAATCTCAACCGTTAATATTAAAATCGTTGATCAAATCACAACTGTTAACTAAATTTAGGGCCATCGTATATATATACCCTTGGTGGAACATATATACGATGTTATATATATTAGGCATCGTATATGCACCCACAAAACATATATATGATTGACTTCAAACAGATCAATCGTATATACGTCCAATACACATATATACGATGTCTAAGTATATAACATCGTATATATGTTCATAAAATATATATACAATTGGTGAATTTTTTTTTAAAAAAATACGTTTTTTGAAGGGCATTTTGGGATTTACATATAATGTGGGAGTATGAAGGAAGGGGGTGGGGGTTAAAATAAAAACCTTTTATTTTTGGTTGTAAAACAATGGTAAGAATATTCTCATTGGTCGGGTGATAAGTTAGGACAATAGTGAAACCGGTGCTTAGCTAAAAAAAAGTGAAACTTGTGTTTAGAGAACCGATCTGGTTCACTGTCGAAAACTAGAATTTCTCAGAATCGGTCAAATCGGGTCTGAACCGATAAAAATTGGATGTGTGGAACCCGGTTGAACCGGTCTGTTTTAAAAAAAAATCAAAATAATCTAATTTTAAATTCAATAAAATTATTTTTTATTTAAATAAAATGCCAATGTCAAGTTATAAAATTACATACATATATATATATATATATATATATATATATATATATATAGTTTTTTTTATTTATCCTTTTAATTAATATTTAGTCTTATAAAATACATATAATAATTATTTAATCTTAGTTTATAATTTAGTTATATCTAAAATTTATCACTTAATATACTATATAATTAGTGCCTTCACTGGTTCACTGATCGATCCGGTTCAAGCATGGTTGGATCATTGAACCTTAAACCAGTGCCTTCACCGGTTCAATGATCGGTCTGGTTTTCCAAACATTGGGTGAAACCCTAACCTA
Organism: Oxytropis ochrocephala; assembly: GCA_020916435.1. Taxonomy (NCBI): domain Eukaryota; kingdom Viridiplantae; phylum Streptophyta; class Magnoliopsida; order Fabales; family Fabaceae; genus Oxytropis; species Oxytropis ochrocephala. The sequence goes on along the minus strand of CM037090.1, from coordinate 106,786,544 downwards.
TATTTTTTTACTAATAAAAAATATCAAAAACAATACATTCAACATTCCTAAAATTGAGAAGGGTGAATATGTAAAAACAACATTTTTTATGGATACTTGGTTAATAGCATAAAAATAAAAACTGCATAAATGTTATAAAATTATAGTGACTAGAATACCCTTGTCTCTAGTGTTGTAACGTTAATACTTAAAAGATTGATTGAATATGTAATGGATCAAAACTGATATGCCAATTTGAACAAAACAAAAACTGCAACAAGACAAGAAAACAAACAATATTGCAAAAAGACAACTGACAAAACAACATCGCACTCAAATGGAGAAATCAATAAAAAACGCAAAATAAAAACTAAATATATGTAGAAATCACCTATTTAGATAAAAGAGAAGAAAAGGCAATGCATGCCCAAAAAAGTTCCGTAACCATCCATTGATAAATTGACATGAAGGAGAAAATTAGGAAAATTTGTGAAAATTAGTGAAAATCCGAAACAATGCAGAAATCACCTAAATAGTCAAGTCCATGTTCTACACGATATTTAAAAAATACATTAAATTATATATTAAAATATCTAAATTAAAATTGCAACCGCAAGCAAAGTCGATCATCAAACAGAATCAAAATTGCAGAAATTGAAAACGAAACAGAATCGAAGATGAAATCAAGGACGATTCATAAACAAAATATCGCAGTGCAGAAATGAATGTGAACAAGAAAGACTCAAAACTGAGAAAGAAAAGGAATAGGAAAACTGGAAAAAAAGAAGAAGAAAAGAATGGAAGAAAAAAAGAAACTAGTAAAATAATAGAGAACCTGCAGCGGAATTAGCTTTAAGGTGGATATCATGTTTGCTCTGATACCACCATGTTGAAGAACATGACATCCATTGAAGGTTATAGAGAAAATCTCTAAAAAGACTCTAATATTATTAAAGGTAGAAGTGATAAAAAATGAGAAAGGATAAATGTAAAAATCATTTTACATTTAAACTTTTTGAGAATCATGGGTAAAGAGTAGCTAATTCCATATCTGATGCATCGGAATGAGACTATATGCCTTGAAGCAATGGCATTGAACTTTCGAATCGTGAGAGAAGAAGAGTAATGGTAAAATGTATTGGAAAAGAAAATAACTTTAATTGTGATATAATAGTGATGAAAAATCTTATCCATAGGAAATCTAAGAGGTGCAAATTAAGAAGACAAAATAAAAGGTGTAAATAAGAGGTGGAAATATGGTATGAAAAGATGAGCAACAGAAATTCCCTCAAGTAAATTACCTTATACTCGTATCCCCGTGCACAGCACGGGCATATGGTCTAGTTCAATTAGATATTTGTTCTCAAGAGGAAAATTATACCAAAATACGCTTGCCCACACTAGATGTGGGCGTATTTTGAGATTTTGAAAATTGTCATTTTTCAAAAGTGTGAGAGACACTTTTTCAAAGAAAAATGCCACTAATCAAAGTCTATCTTTAGCTTCTTTTTGATTTTCCAACATTTTGGGTCAATGGTTACTATTAGTTAAATGTATTAAAATTCTTTTGTAAAAATAAATAAATCTACTCTTATATATGCGGCTTGGAGCCTTGCGCGCCAAAATGCCGTTTTTTTTTTTTTTTTTTGTTTTTTTTTTGTTTTTTTTTGTTTTTTTTCAGATTTTTGTTCCTTTTTTTTCCTTTTTTATCTTTTATTTTTTAATGTTTTGTCTTTTTTTTATATTTTTTTTGTAAATCAAGGTATCCTCCAAGTGATTGTGGAGACTAATCTATTGAGGTATCAGAGATCCATTTAAGGGGTTGAGCTCTCTCAAAAAATGTTTTTTCATACGTATCAGTCAGTGATAGAACCCATGACCAAATGGTTAAGGGACCCTCTTTTTTATATTTTAAAACTCTCCCTCTGACCTTGGTTAAGCTGGAAGAGACCCCTACCATCTCATCCAAGTACTCTTGGGCCTCTAAAATTTAATAGGTTTAAATATGTGAAGTTTTTCTTAAATAATTAATTGGATAAAAAATGCTAAACAGTGTGTTTTTGGGTACTTTAGTGTTTATAATTTTTTTAACTATACAAATACTCAAAGTTCGTTTCTCTATAACTGATTTAGTGAGAAAAAAAATATAACTTTGTGAGACTAACCTGTGCAACTTACCATTTTACTAATTACCACTTTAAAAAATCAATTTCTTTTTATACTTTTTCTTTTTGTATTTTTTAGAACTGTATTTTTATGAACTTTTTAAAAATTAATTTTTTTATACTTCTTCTATTTATATTTTTTAGAACCATATTCTTTTGAAGTTGAAATATATTTTGAATTCGTTTAGTTCGGTTACTATCAACGGATGTTTAATTTCAACGTTTTTGTTAATATTCTTATTAAATTTTATAATCTTATTTAATTCATGAGTTATAAATTTTTCTTATTCACAGTTATTTGACTATATATTTTACAAACTAACACCATTAGTCCACTGACATAAACTACCCTAGGATTTAGAGTTGACTCAATGCTCCCAAGTTTGATTCCCGCAGTGAACAAACTTTGTACAGTTAAAAAAATCAAGCATGAACATTTTTAAGGAGGCTTTTGCTAATAATTGCGTAAAAATTTTATTACTCATTTACACGAAGGAATTTAGTCAATCCTGTGTAACATTTATAAGGAGGCTTGTGCTAATAAATTGCATATTTACTCATTGTTGGAGTTGTTTTCATTTTTTTGTTTGCTTTTTTTTATTCACTTCTTTCTTTACTTTTTTGTTTGTTTTTTCTCCAATTTTTTTGGTTTTGTTTTTTGTTTTTTCTTCTTTTATTTTTTTTGTTCACATGTTATTGGTATGCAGTTTCCATCGACTTTGTTAACGATTAATCTACGTTAGGGAGTCTGGCTGACCATGATTATCTGGCTTTGTTGTTCCGTGTGGTTCTCCCCTAATAGAGTTTTTACCACATGCATGCAAGGTTATTTTTTTTCTTTTTTATATTTTAAGGGGTACTTTACTGTATACTTTTTTTTTTCTTCTTTCGTATTTTAATTTTTACTTTTTTATCTTTTTTATACCGTAGTATTTTACTGTATGAAAAAAAATTTAGATGCTTAAATATGCGAACTTTATTTTTCAATAACGGATTAGGTCAAAAAGAAATTTAATTTCATGACAAAATTTGTAAAGTTGAGATGCTTGATAGTGTGTTTTGTTGTGCTTTGTGGTTCTGAAAAAATTTAATGGTTGAAATACACAAAGTTTATTCCTCAATAACTGGTTCGGTGAAAAAAAATCGTGCTAAACTACGTAAAGTGTGATACTAAGTAGTATATTTTAGGGAGTACTTTATATATTTTTGTTTTATATATATATATATATATTAAGGAGTACTTTACATTCTTGAAAAATTTAAGATGTTTAAATATGTGAAGTTTATTCTTAAATAATCAATTGGGTTGAAAAAAAGTTTCATTTTATGACAAAATACGTAAAGTAAGATGCTAAACAGGGTGATTTGGTGGACATTATGGTTCAGAATAAATTTTAGTTGTTGAAATACACAAAGTTTGTTCTTCAATATAGCTGGTTTGGTTAAAAAAATTGTGACCAAATACGTAAAGTGCTTTATGGTAATAATTTAATTTTTATTCACAAGAACTTCAACCACATTTACGAAAGAACCTCACATCATATTCTTTCAACTTTCTACTATCAAGTATTGCGTTGCTTCTATTTTATTGGTGATTTTCATACAACTCTACATGATACCGGCCATGTGTGTCACTTTCTAATTGTGTTGTATTCTTTTATTTCTAATTATGAGTTAAGTTTTTATTTTTGCATTTGATAAATATGGATTATCTTATTAAGTTTTTAGACATTTTCTTCTTACTATCTATGGATGGTTAATTCCAACATCATTGTTAGTGTTCTTTTTTAATTTATAGTCTTCTTATTTATTTTATAGTCATAATATTTTTTTTTTTCACAGTTATTTGACTGTATATTTTACAAACCAACACCATTGGTCCACTGACATAAGCTACCCTAAGACACAAGGTCGACTTAGTGCTCTCGAGTTCGATTCCCGCAGCGGATTAGCTCTGTATAGTTAAAAAAAGAAACCAAGTATGAATGTTTAAGAGGTGATTTGTTAATAAATGCGTAAAAAATTTATCACTCATTTACACGAAGGAATTTAGTCAATCCCGTGCATCGCACGGTTTTATGTGCTAGTAAGTAATTAAATAGCATTCGAGTATTATAGTTTACAAAATTATCTTTAAATTGTATGCGGCTTGGTTATATCTTCCCAACAGAGTTTTACCGATGACTAATCTACATTTTTTATATATTTTTATATTTTAAAGTGGGATGCTAAATAGTGTGCTTTAGTGTACTTGATGGGGACAAAATTATTTTGTAGCAAAACGCGTAACGCGAAATGTTAGATAGTGTATTTTGGGTTACTTTAGTATTCTGAAATTTTTTAACTATTGAAATACTTCGTTTGCCAATAATCTATTTGACGGAAAAATAATTTGGTGGCAAAATACATAAAGTGTGGTTCTAGGTTCGATTGCCACGTACACGAACGGAATTTGGAAATTCACTTCATATTTCCCCTTCTGTGTCAACGTAAAGCTTCTCCAAGTGTTTTATTTATCCACATTTTGTAAAATGCATATTATTTTTCCCTACCCTTCTCTTCCTAGCCAATCAATCTAAATTAATTCTTTGGAATACTATGGTCCTATATATATCAAAGTTCCTTTCTACATTTACTCATTCAACAAATACCGTTTTCTCCTGGGTCATCAAGCTTGAAGGTCTGTGTGATGTTTGTTTTTCTGTTTATTTAGCTTCTTCACTTGTGTTCTTCTAATAGTAACTATATGTTCCAATTTATTGTCTGTACATGCGGCAATGAGCCGTTCTCCACCCCAACGTGTTTCTCGATCGTACCATTTCAGCCTAGCAATCAAGTTTGAACACTTTAAGGTTGAATGTGTTCCAGATGTCATAAGTATATTTTTCTTTTAGTTGTTCTCTTTTAAAATTTCCAACAATGTCGTTCCTCACCTATTCCTTTTCCTGTAATATAGTTGGAAGTTAGACTACCATCTCTTTTCTCTATGCAACATAGACACCAACTTTCTGAGTCTGTTGTTCTTTTTGATCACAGTGGTAATGAATTTGAGGTGGCTGTGGTGACGCGCGGTTTTGATGTCTTTCTTACCCAAGGTTGGCGCCATGTTGGCCGTTGTTTGGGATTGAATGATGGAGGGTGGTTGAAGATGGTCTATGTTATTCCAAGGCGTTTTTATATTGAAGGTCGTGATAGGCTTATGAATCCACCATTTTGCACTTATCTGTTTGAAGGAATAACTGAATTCACAATTAATATATAAGACGCATTCTGGTATTTTCTATACTATAATTTTATTCGTAGATTGGTACTTAAAATAGAATATGAAAATATTATATTCTTTAAAATTTTACCTTAATTCTAAGTTGAAACATACTTCTAGAGTGAAGGCTGGGATTTCTATTGCCAAACAAGTTGAAAACTAAATAGTTCTATTCATTCACATTCTCAATCTGAAAGTATCTTAAAAGACACATCCCAATTTATGTAGCCAAACTCCTGCCGGCTATCTCAATCTAACACATAATTATATTATCTGAACTGATGGAATTAGTAAATTTTCCACTACAATGTTGTTTATTTTTTTCCATACCTATTATTTTGGTTACATACTCCCCAAAATATTAGTCCTTTCATTCTCCTTTCTAAAATCCTTTCTGTCATGTTCACTATCTCCTAGGTAGTTTGCATGTATTAAAACTCTTTATTTGGTTTAATTTGAATTATTTTCTTATGTTTCAATAATTCCTACCTTACAGTTATATATAGCTGATCTGTGCTAACCTTAACAACAAACTTGATTTTCATTATTTCTTCTTATGTGGATCTTTCATAGCTAGGTTTTAAGCTTATTTATAAATATTAAAATGATTTACATTCACTTACTTTTCCAATTTTTACTTTATTTGTTTAAATAGTGTTGATCCATAATATATTGAGATCAGTTCTTCATCTTCGGATGAACATTCATCCTCCACTTTAAACTCCACTGATTTTTCTACACTAGGTGACCCACTGGATATTATGATTTGGGATTGTAAGATTTCTTCGTACATTAGCAAAAGATCTGGTGCAATGGAAGGCTCAATAATTGTTTCTGCTATTTTAAATTTAATATCATATGTTTCTGACTGATTTTTCCCCCTTTCTGTTTAACTACAACCAGTACTTACCTAGAACCATTGCAAGACTCATACCAAATTCTGAGGAAACAATAATACTCCATGACAATTTGTAACACCCTCATATTTCTATCTAGTAGAAATACTAAAGTGTACCTATTTAGCATACATCAGAGATACATTTCCTGCTTAGATTTACAATCTTTACAAGAATAGCGGAAACGATACATAACTTAAAATAAATTCAAGTTATATACATCGAATACAAAGATAACAAGGGTAAACATAAGTAAAACTAGAAGAACTACATCTTCAATTTCCTTCTCGAGCTCTCCATCCACTCGAGCCATAAAGGATCTTCTTTCCCTGTTTCTCTGAAAAACAACAACATTTGTAGGGTGAGACAACTTGTCTCAGTGAGTCTTACCGTGACCCCTTACCTATCACTCGGTCCATTTATAAAACCATAATTAGTAATTCAAAAAGAATTACAATATACAATCAATCATGTGTAATCCGATAAATGAATTACATACGAGTTTATAGTAAGGATCTTAAGGCTAACCTCAGGGACTTTATTGTTGATGGTAGATGGTCCATTCCTGCGGACCTTTCCTCTCAATTCCCACACCTTCATTCGGAAATTCATGCGATTGCTATTCCTTTTGTTTGGACTGAGGATCAATTAATGTGGAATCACTCTGTTTATGGGGATTTGACTTTCAGGGAGTCTTTTCTTTCTCAGAACTCCCCCAGGCAAGTGGTTCCTTGGACCAAGTCCATCTGGAAGCCTTTCATCCCGCCTTCTAAAGGTTTTATCCTTTGGAGAAGTCTTCATAATAAGATGCCAACTGATGACCAACTCTGCTTTAGAGGTTGCTCTGTCGTCTCTATTTGCAGCCTTTGTGGTAATGCTTCTGAGACCTCCCATCATCTCTTCCTCGATTGCCCTTTTGCCCAACGTCTTTGGAGCTGGCTTGGAGGTATCCTGAGTCTCCATATTGATACTGCCTCTTATCAGAACATCTTGTCTTTGACCTCTCATGGTTGGAGCCCCCAATTGCAGGATATTGTCTCTGCTGCGATTGTTAATGTTTTTGGATTATTTGGTATTGTTAGGAATCAAGTGAGATTCAATAATTACGTGATCCCCATTCACTCGGTTATAAATTTAATTATTTCTAATGTCGCCCTGGCTGGGAATGCTTCTAATTCTCCGATGTCGTCCTCTATTGCCGAGTTTAAGATCATCAAATCCTTCAATATCATCGGTAACTATAGAAGCTCTACTAACATTAAAGAGGTTCATTGGATTCCACCTGCGCCCTATATGATTAAGTGTAACACTGATGGTGCGCAGCGGTTGCCCTGGGCCCGCCAGCTTGTGGTGGTATTTTCGAGAGAGCGCGCGTCTTTGCTATTCTTGGTTGTTTCTCCACGTCCATTGGCAACAGTTATGCTCTTCATGCCGAGCTTATTGGGGCCATGTTAGCTATTGAAATTGCTTTTGTTAAAGGTTGGCATCATTTGTGGCTGGAATGCGACTCTCAATTAGTGGTTTCTGCCTTCAAGAATTGTAATATAGTTCCTTGGAAGCTCAGAACTCGTTGGGATAATTGTGTTTATCTGACAAGACAAATGACTTTCGTTTGCACTCATATATAGAGAGCAGGTAACGCGCTTTGGCCGACAAGCTTGCCGCGTATGGCATTAACACAAGTGGTCTTGTCTGGTGGGACTCTCCCCCGAGCTTCATTGTTGATGACTTCTGCAGAAATAGATCTGGCCTGCCTAACTATAGGTTTACTTGATTTCTGTTTAATGCTTTTCGTTTTCTTCTGGATTATTGCTTTTGGTGTGCTGCAAATGATTGTTAGTGATTTTGGTGCCAACCTGGTTGGGATGAGAGTCACTTTAGTGATGCTTTTGCATGCCAGCGTTTACTTCCTTTGGTCTAGACTCTTTGTTCTAGGAGTGGCTTTTTTCCTTCTGATGGTCTTGTTCTTTTTTTCCTGGCTTTTTGTTTTTGGTGTGCTGCAAATGATTGTTAGTGTCTTTGGTGCCAACCTGGTTGGGATGAGAGTCACTATTGTGATGCCTTTGCATGCCATTTTTCAACTTCCTAGGATAAGATTCCTTGTTATAGGAGTGTTACTATTTCCTCTTGGTTGTATTGTTACTTTTCCCATGGGTTTTGGCCTAGTCCCCCCATGTCTCTTGTATATTTTCCACTTTTTATTAATAAATTGTAGGGGGAGTACTCTTTCCTTCTTGATGGTTTTTCCCTAAGGAGGGTTTTCCATCAGAAGGTTTTAACGAGGCTCCATAAACCCTTCTTTTGCAAAAAAAAAAAAAACGAGTTCATAGTCCGATTCTGGATGACTATGTACAACTTAAATTACTTATCTATAGTTCATAGCCCAATTCTTGATGGCTATGCACTATCCTCTTTATTAATCACTTGTGACATGTCACCAACAACCTAAAGAAGCTCGAGTGACAAAATCACAATATACACATTTAAAAGTTTTAGCACATCACCAACTCCGCAAGCTCGAGTGAACCCCCATAGCTAATAGGAGCGCAAATCCTAAGAGCAGCATAAATATATGAACGGGGCCTAGGTCAAGGGCTCATGACTTCCTCACCTAGCATGCTAACAAAAAAAACAGGTCGTCACCCGACTCGATATAATTTATATATCACACCCGCATTGGGCTCCTATACTCGATATAATTTATATATCGAAACATAATTCAATCTATGATATATTATAATGTCAATGAATTCATGAAATCAATTCAATTAACATTTAAGTTATAAAACATTTGGTTCCCAAACGTGCTCTAGGTTTTACGGTTTTTCGAAATATTCATAACATTAACCGCTTAATTCAAAACCACTTGGATATGCATCAAAAAGTTCTAACCAAAATTCGCAGAGCTTCCTCGAAATATGGACATCCCAAAATAATACATTTAATCAGTATAACCAAATCCGGACATCAATTTTGTTCAAAAATCATTAATTCCCGCATCAATTAAAATAGTGGTTTCGTTATAATTCTCAAAACACGAAATTTCCCCAAAAAAAAAAACCGTAATCAACTCAAGTTTGACGAAAACCCGGAATTTCGAAAACCTTTTTAAACCAAGCACACCAACAAAATTTAAAACCCTAAACGTGAGTAAAACTCACCTCTCGTGATGAAAATCACGAAATACCGAAATGTCGGAATGTGCTCACGAACGAGAAAACACACGAACAATCCCCGTATCCTTGAACTCAAACCGAATAACTCCGAAGTCGAAACCCATAAGCTTAATCTACATAACCGCACGATCGTTCCTCGCATAAACTTTACGCTCCGACGACAATGGAATCCGCTCCCAGTCCTTTGAACCTACAATAAATCACAAAACCTCCATGAAATTACTATTCATCGTCTTCAAGCTTCAATTCACTATTCACACATAATCCCAATATGAACCCTAACCTTTTGATTCTTCACAAACCCCAAATTGGACCTCAATATTTGCGCAATCCACCTTAAACTCGCTCCCAAATACCATTCAAAGCTTTCCTTTGAGCTTGAACAACAAAACCTCCATTTTCCACTTAAATTCAAAAATGGCAAAGTGAGAGAGTGTGAGTTGATGATGATGATTTTGGTACCAAATCAAAGAGGATGACGAGGAGATCATTTTTGGTGAAGGAAGAATTGTGTTTTGATGAGTTTAAAGCTCCCATTTTTCCTCTTCTTCCTCCTTACCCATTTCTTCTCTTCTTCTTCTCTTCTTTCCTCTTCTTCTCTCACGGCTCCAATCTCTCTCTCTCTCTTTTTCCTTTTCTTTTTTTTTTCCACAATATAAGTGAGAGATTTGACTTATAGTCAAATGTCCAAAATGCCCTTAATTCATTTTCACTCACTTAAGTCCGTTTTAATCTGATTTCTTACAAAATCGCTACATAGCTTAATTACTAGAGCACTTTAATCCTCTTATTTAATTGATAGACAGTGCTATCTCGTCTGTCCCAAATCCGATATTGGATTTATTTATCACTCCGAATAATAAATCGCTCGTTAGTTTCTTAGATTGATATTAACAAAGTTAGGGATGTTACAATCACCCCAACTTTTAAAAATTTTGTCCTCAAAATTGCGAAGACATAACTCAATGAAATAGATATGGATATCTAGTCCGCATGCCATCTAGCAACTCCCAAATGGTGTCCACTGTGACCATTGGAATAGTTCTCGTCCGAAGTGTCTTTTCGCCTTGTTCCATGTTCCACGGCATCAATAGTTCGAGATACTTTTAATTATCTTATCACCACTTCCAATTCTAATTGTCTTCTTCTTTTGTCAAGATAACCCTTTTGCACGACTTTGGAAGGCTCTCATTCTCTCTCGAATTTGTCGTATCTTCTCTATGGTTTCATGATTCATATCAGATTCCAACTACATCCCATCAATACATTGGAATTCCACGTTTTCTCCCATACATTACCTTAGAAGGCGCCATTCCCATACCGGAATGATAACTAGTATTGTGCGAATCCAACTAATGGAAGATGATCTTCCCATCTCCTTTCATTCTCAAGTATACCATTTCAAGCATGTCCTCAAGTGTCCGAATAGTTCTTTTGCTTGACCATCACTGGGATGATAAGTCAGACTAACGCACGCTTTAATTCCTAAAGCCTCATCTAAAACTTTCCCAAATTGAGAAGTAAACTTTGTTCGCGATCTTGGCGAACCCATAACAAAATCAATAGAGATATCTCCCATTTACACATTGGAACATCCAATGAATGAAATCGACCCACCAGTTTCCGTGCTCTACTTTAACCCTTTGTCAAGTCAAGCACTTGGATACAAATCCGTAATACCCGATTTCCTACCGCCACCCTTACATCTATTTCCAAACATTATACAACTTGGTGGATCCAGGTGAATTGAATACCAACTTCGATGAGCTTCTTAAAATCGACTCTTAACATTAATCACATTGGGTACACAACCCTACCATTGGGAGCGAGATAATACCTTCATTTGCTTTGGTATAATCTTGTAATAATTTTCGAGATTGTAGCTCAACACCAACCTCTGTGGCTTCACCGATTAGATTTCTCAAAGCGTCAAATTCGAACGTGCCTTAACACTATCCGACTCTTCTTTGCCGCCACTTTGAGATTCAATTCTCTAAAAGATCCCAACAATGTCATTTCGTGGATGGTCGGTTCCACTGCAGTGTGAATAGATTTCCTACTCCATGGGTCTCATTTACAACATTGGTTTTCCAAAATAATACTTTAATGAAATGAACAAATTAGACATATTCAGAGGACACAAACTCGCTTTTGGATACTAAACATACCCAAGCTTTTCGATATTTACCAATATCAAAAACATAGCAACCTGTCTTAGACCTTACATCGAGAGACATAGCTCCTAACCTTGAATTTAAAGATAACCCGACCTTAGACAAATCTTTGAAAACACTGCTTTGCACTCGAAGGTCGATTAAGCAAATCACTTATTCTTGGCAAGGATACTTATTCCTAATAGTAACTTTGTTCAACCTGGAGGTAATACATACACGACCTCCCGCTCCCCGTCTTTCTTTTCAACAAGTAACACCGAGCACCCCAACTTGTAGTAAATCGGGAATATCACCTTTCGGTTTTATTTGGTACAGATTATTAGAACTTGGGTTAAACTCACATCGCAGTTGTTCATAATCGACTCACAAATGGGTAAAGGTTATGTAAAAGTTTCTTGAAAAGTTTGAATATGAAATAATTTTCTTACTTACCCATAGGAGTTTATTTCTTTGCTAACCCGAAATACTAATAAAAGTATCTTCACCTCATGACCAGTCTTTGAATTCAATTACTAAATTCGGATGGTCTCACGCAGATGTATGGCTTTTCGTAACCTATAAGTCAACCGACTATTCTCTTGAACCGAGTCTACTATTCATTCACTTAAGTATGAGAAGATCTAAACAATAAAGATCTCTCTCGCTTGATACATAATGACTTTCCTAGTTAAGTAAGACTTACTAGAAATTCTAAACTTTGTTCCACCATGTTGTATTGTTGACTACTCTAGGCGAAACATGCATATTTGGATTAGTCACGGAGTTGAGCTAATTATTATAACATCAAAGAAATAATCAAAATAGAAGGATTCTTCCACGGAATCAAACGGGCACAAGATAATGCTTCCAATGTTGATTCCGAGAACAATTCTCACTATTTTAGTCATTCCTTTGGTCCCACAACCCTCCAACTCCACAAATCTCCAAACATAACAATAACTCCTAGAGTTACCATTTGGTAAGGAATGTGTCTTGCCTAACAAGAAGTCGGTGTTTAACACTTGGATGATTCGGTCTTCCTATAGGACAACGACACTTTCACTACTTTAAGTAATTGAAAGTTCTACCCTTGTAGTATACTAGTATAATGCCTCATTGTTGTTGGCTTTTGAAAACTCTCCTGATTGTTGAAAGGCTATGACTACTATTAACCATTTCCATGAAATAGATCCTTTTGAAAAGTACAATGATCATCATTCTAAACCGGTGTTTAGGTATCTAATCTTTCCATTTCGAAGTCCTCTTTCAACTTCCCAAACCTCAAATGAAGTTATGGTCTACTTCCACTTATGGTAAGGTAGAAATACATTTCAGAATTCAAATGGAAACAGGGTTCACAACCTACTCAGGCATGTAGACATTTTCGTTAGCTTTCCAACGCATCTCGGAACATGAAAATCGGAGTTCCGAATTAAAAGTTATAAATAAAACAAGTCTGAGAACTCGACAAAAATTTCTCAGACTCAAGATTGACTTGTTCATAATCCCAAGGTAATAATAAGGTTATTTCGGTTACCATAACCTACTAATCTCATCTTGAATGGAACTTGGTTCGTAAACCGTAATCGGAACCGACTCCATCAACATTTGGTTCAGAGTATCATCGAAATTGCACTACAGCTTACTAGATCGGATTCATGGCATTTCTAAATGTGGCTTTGAGAAAAAGAACCTGATCAATACTTGCAGTTATCTGAAAGAATGTCTCTAACTGCGACATAAGCTGGGGTTTACTCTAACCATAAGGTAAGGTTATCGTAAAACCGTATTTCAGTAATTGATAGACTGACTAATCAATGGTCAGGATTTCGGGGTTTCAATTAATCTTAACAGATCTTACGATACTGGCTTTATTACTGCCCAAAGGCTTTGCTTAATTGTAGTTCCCTGTAGAACCTACAATAGCTTCCACTGCAATTCTACAATTGCACCGAGTTCATTGGCTGAACAGTCGCCCTTAATTTCCTCGAACCAACTTGGCTGCCCATTGCTTGCTTCAGAACACCATCTGTAGCCCTCTGCTTCCGCTACGTGCTCTGATAAACCGAGAAGGCCAGAATTCCTATAGTTTAGGGTTTGGACATTTTCGGGGCTGAGGCAACTAACTGTCATCGTTCTCAGTAACTCACATGAAACATTGAGTGGATCCTGACTCAATACTTCACAAAATATACTGAAAGGTTCTGACATTTAATTATCCAAGTCCCTAGCTGACTCTATCTAACCCCTTGACCATAAGGTCTCTATGTCCGACGAGGTCAAACTGCTCTGATACCAAAATGTAACACCCTCATATTTCTATCTAGTAGAAATACTAAAGTGTACCTATTTAGCATACATCAAAGATACATTTCCTGCTTAGATTTACAATCTTTACAAGAATACCGGAAACGATACATAACTTAAAATAAATTCAAGTTATATACATCGAATACAAAGATAACAAGGGTAAACATAAGTAAAACTAGAAGAACTACATCTTCAATTTCCTTCTCGAGCTCTCCATCCACTCGAGCCATAAAGGATCTTCTTTCCTTGTTTCTCTGAAAAACAACAACATTTGTAGGGTGAGACAACTTGTCTCAGTGAGTCTTACCGTGACCCCTTACCTATCACTCGGTCCATTTATAAAACCATAATTAGTAATTCAAAAAGAATTACAATATACAATCAATCATGTGTAATCCGATAAATGAATTACATACGAGTTCATAGTCCGATCTACGGATGACTATGTACAACTTAAATTACTTATCTATAGTTCATAGCCCAATTCTTGATGGCTATGCACTATCCTCTTTATTAATCACTTGTGACATGTCACCAACAACCTAAAGAAGCTCGAGTGACAAAATCACAATATACACATTTAAAAGTTTTAGCACATCACCAACTCCGCAAGCTCGAGTGAACCCCATAGCTAATAGGAGCGCAAATCCTAAGAGCAAAGATAAATATATGAACGGGGCCTAGGTCAAGGGCTCATGACTTCCCTCACCTAGCATGCTAACAAAAAAAAAAACAGGGTCGTCACCCCGACTCGATATAATTTATATATCACACCCGCATTGGGCTCCTATACTCGATATAATTTATATATCGAAACATAATTCAATCTATGATATATTATAATGTCAATGAATTTATGAAATCAATCCAATCAACATTTAAGTTATAAAACATTTGGTTCCCACACGTGCTCTAGGTTTTACGGTTTTTCGAAATATTCATAACATTAACCGCTTAATTCAAAACCACTTGGATATGCATCAAAAAGTTCTAACCAAAATTCGGCAGAGCTTCCTCTGAAATATGAACATCCCAAAATAATACATTTAACTGTATAACCAGTCCAGACATCAATTTTGTTCAAAAATCATTAATTCCCGCATCAATTAAAATAGTGGTTTCGTTATAATTCTCAAAACACGAAATTTCCCCCAAAAAAAAAACCGTAATCAACTCAAGTTTGACGAAAACCCGGAATTTCGAAAACCTTTTTAAACCAAGCACACCAACAAAATTTAAAACCCTAAACGTGAGTAAAACTCACCTCTCGTGATGAAAATCACGAAATACCGAAATGTCGGAATGTGCTCACGAACGAGAAAACACACGAACAATCCCCGTATCCTCGAACTCAAACCGAATAACTCCGAAGTCGAAACCCATAAGCTTAATCTACATAACCGCACGATCGTTCCTCGCATAAACTTTACGCCCGACGACAATCGAATCCGCTCGATCCTTTGAACCTACAATAAATCACAAAACCTCCATGAAATTACTATTCATCGTCTTCAAGCTTCAATTCACTATTCACACATAATCCCAATATGAACCCTAACCTTTTGATTCTTCACAAACCCCAAATTGGACCTCAATATTTGCGCAATCCACCTTAAACTCGCTCCCAAATACCATTCAAAGCTTTCCTTTGAGCTTGAACAACAAAACCTCCATTTTCCACTTAAATTCAAAAATGGCAAAGTGAGAGAGTGTGAGTTGATGATGATGATTTTGGTACCAAATCGAAGAGGATGAGGAGATCATTTTTGGTGAAGGAAGAATTGTGTTTTGATGAGTTTAAAGCTCCCATTTTTCCTTTTCTTCCTCCTTACCCATTTCTTCTCTTCTTCTTCTCTTCTTTCCTCTTCTTCTCTCACGGCTCCAATCTCTCTCTCTCTTTTTCCTTTTCTTTTTTTTTCCACAATATAAGTGAGAGATTTGACTTATAGTCAAATGTCCAAAATGCCCTTAATTCATTTTCACTCACTTAAGTCCGTTTTAATCCGATTTCTTACAAAATCGCTACATAGCTTAATTACTAGAGCATAATTCTCTTATTTAATTGATAGACAATGCTATCTCGTCTGTCCCAAATCCGATATTGGATTTATTTATCACTCCGAATAATAAATCGCTCGTTAATTTCTTAGATTGATATTTACAAAGTTAGGGATGTTACACAATTCAACTTCAAAGACCTATCAATGCTCACTTCACTCTGCTAAACGTTCTAAGGATGAAAAGTATATATCTGGCAAGACATGGATAGACTTTGTCAAAGAAAATAAACTTAAGGTTGGTGATGTTCTGAAACTCGAGATTGCAGAGTCACCAATCACTATCTTTGTTGACATAGAAAGAAAACTTTCTAAGAAGAAAAACTAATTATGCTGAACCCGCTTTGGTCTTACTCATTGCTGTGTTATGTTTAATTAATGAACTCAATGATCTTATGCTTTGTAATTTAGTTGTACAACTTAACGTTAACGCCTTTGACTATTACTATTGTACTTCCGTCTTGAAATGTGATGTTTAACTTGCCAATTTGGCGTTATGTTTATGCATCAGTTTGAAATTCATAAATTATATATTATAAACCCATAAAATTCATCAAATGCATATATTTTCGACCTATTTTAAATCACTTACTTATTAGTATGCGTTGCTACTATTAGTTACATATTGACTTTTACGTTCCATGTCTTATAAACGACTTTGTTCCTGTTATTCTTTACAACGTATGCGACTTAACATTATTTCCATAAAGTTCAAACCTCAAATGCATCAAAAGACTACTGCATTGATACTCCTTCTTTACATACAACTTATAAATATATTAAAGATGATCAACAAATACCCAACCCGTCCATCGGACGGGTCTTGGGGCTAGTTCTTTTTGTTCTCAGTACAAACAGTCGGGTGGAGTAAAGTGGAGAAATGCGAGTTCAAACCTGTTCCTAGTGTCCACATTGTGTTTTACCGACTATTCTCCAGAGAATTTACAAATATGGGTTTACTTTATAAAAAAAATATTTTTTAATCTAATCTAATATCTTCTATATATACAAAAACATCACCACTAAACTTTTCCAAAATTAGCTCTCACCATTAATTGACACATGTACTACCTAATATAAGGCTAGAGGGTATTAATGTCATTTTATGGACCAAACTTTTCACTTTTCCTAACTTTTCACTCTTCCCAACTTTTCACTTTTCCCAATTTCACTTTTCCCAACTCCTTTTCTCTTTCTCTTTCCCTCCACCTATAATTCAAAATCAAACTCCCTCACAAATTTATTATCATTATTATCTATCTAATCTAATATCTTCTAATATTTATCTATTTATACTAATATACTACACTTAAAATTCCACTTAAAATTTAAATCTTTTTTTTGACCAAAAAAATTTAAATCTTTTTCACACATGTTTATACTCACTAAATAATAGAAGGAAAATTATTTTTTGTCAATAAAAAAATTATAAAATTTGAAAACTACTACAAAAAAATTAGTGACACATATTTGTTCCATATTTTTTTAAGACTACTATAAACCTACTATATAAAACACACGGGATTAATGTTTGTCATTGTAAACCTACTATTTAAAAAACAACAAGGCTTCCGTCAAAACAAAAGCAAGAAGGCTTAATGACTATTTAAACTACTGATTAATATTTAAAATAAATATTTCCTATTGATAATCTACTGTCTATATTTTACTATCTACTATAATCTACTAATCAACTAAAATAATCAATTGAAACTATAACATAACTGCAATGATATATAAGAAAACACATGATAACCTTACTGATATATAAAAAAATACATGATTAATATTTCTCATAGAAAATTATAACTTTTGAAGACTACTATAAACCTACTATATCTAAAAAACAAAAAGATTAATGAGAATTTAAACTACTGATTAATAATTAATACAAATATTTCTTATTGATAATTTACTATCTCTCTTTTACTATCTACTATAATCTACTAATCAACTAAAATAACCAATTGAAACTACGAGATAACAACACTGATATATAAAAAAACACGGGATAACCGCATTGATATATAAAAAAACACGAGATTAATATTTATCATTGATAATTAAAGTTTTTGAATACTACTACAAACCTACTATCTAAAAAACAACAATAAAACTTAATTACTATTTAAACTACTGATTAATATTTAAAACAAATATTTCTTATTGATAATCTATTATCTATCTTTTACTATCTACTATAATCTACTAATTAACTAAAATAATCAAATGAAAATACTAGATAACTGCACTGTTATATAAAAAAAAACACGGGATAGCTGCACTGATATATAAAAACACATGATTAATACTTGCCTTTGATAATTATAAGGTTTGAAGACTACTATAAACCTACTATTTAAAAAAATAAGAAGACTTAATGACTATTTAAACTACTGATTAATATTTAAAACACACGTGACAAATATTTGTCACTAATACCTAAAAAAGAAAAAATAATTGTCACTGATATATAAAAAATATGGGATAAATATTTTTTATTGATAATCTACTATCTATTATAATATACTAATCAACTAAAATAATCAATTGAAACTATGAGATAATTGCACTGATTTATAAAAAAATACGGGATACCTTTACTAATATATAAAAATATGGGATAACTGCAATGATGCACTGATATATAAAAAACACGGGACAACAACACTTGTTCCGGAGTGGGCTCAAGGCCCAGTACAGTTTAATAGGCCCAACACGGCCCAACTTGGCGTGCTCCACAAGATATGGCCAGAGCGCCTATGCCACTATAAAAGCAGCACAAATCCCGAGAATCAGGTACGTTATCTCACCTTGTGAATCCTGCCCGAGCGTCACACTGACTAGAGCGTCGGAGTGTCATTGCAGATACCACCCGCGCGCAAGCGCCAAGACCCTGAGTTCCGGCCCAGTCCTCAACGACCGAGTTAGGTCCTCAACATCCGTGCCAGTCCTTCCTCAACGCCCGTGCCAGTCCTTCCCGTCGCGGCAAGACCCCGGTTCCGGCCCAGTCCTCTACGACCCAGGTCCTCAATGACCCAGGTCCTTCTATTGGTCAAGGTACGATCAACACTGATATATAAAAAAACACGGGATAAATGCACAGATTATTTTTAAATGATACTTTTACATTTTTAGATTTTAATATTTATCTATTTTTTATTTGAGACTCATTTTTTATCTCCTTAAATTTGTCTTTATTTTCACGGAGTAATATTCATATTATTTAAATTCTGTCTAAGTTCATTCATAAAAAGAATACGTCAGCACCGTGCGTATGCACGGATATCCTACTAGTATTTACTAAACAATGATTTGAATTCCAAAAACATAAACACAATCCCAACAACAATTTTGTCACATAATATATTACTTGTGAATAAAATTGAGTTTGTATATTCTATACTAAAGTTTGAAGTTTCCAAACTAAAATCAAACATAATAAATAACATCCGTACAAACACTTCTTTCAAGTTTTTGTACATCATCAAACCTTTACCACTTCTCACAACTTTGGGTTTCCATGTGAATAGTATACTTGATTATTGCATTTCCTAGCTTGCTGCAGCTCTCTAATTTCTGGCCACAGTGAGAGAGATGTACATAACTACTTGCATCATGCATACTTCATGATTTTGAAGATCAACCTGTCCCTTCTAGAAATAAGAAAAACACATTTTTTTGGAGTTAAATATATTTTTGGTCCTTATAAAATTTAGGTTTTTGTTGTAGTCCTCAAAAAAATTCACCTATTTTTGATCCCCAAGTTTTTTTCCACCAGTTTTAGTCCCCATGACTTTTAATAACGTTTCATGACTTTTAACAACACTTTTTTGGACATTTTATAGTGCTATTAAAAATCATGAAGTCATTTATATAAAAGTCGCAGAGACTAAAACTAATGAAAAAAAAAAAAACGAGGTGAAATTGTTTTGAGTAACTAAAACCGAAAAACTCAAATTTTATAGGGGAAAAAACATATTTAACCATTTTCTGTTACAAATTTTCCCTTTTGTTTTGTTTGTATGCTATAATATTTATCTATACTTTGCTGAGAAGTTTGCTGCTTCTATATTGTATCTTTGTCATCATTTTCATTTACAGCAACATAGACAAATGGACCTATAAGAACATCATCAAAACCTTGAAGTGGTTCCAATATCTTGACCACATCACTTATTGATGGCCTTGGATTTGGGTGGTGACTTAAGCATTTAAAAGCCAACATAGCAACCTTCATGGCTCCTTTCATTGGAAATTGTCCTTCAAGTCTACGGTCTATGATACGGTGCAACTTCTTTTGATCTCTTAACATAGGCCTTGCCCATTCTACTAAGCTCTTCTCTCTATTTGAATTGGATTTCTCCACTACTCTTCTTCCTGTTAGTAATTCCAATAGAACCACTCCATAGCTATACACATCACTCTTGGTTGTGAGGTGACCTATAGTATAATCAAGCATGAAAAGTTAGCTTCAAATATTATCTTAGTGATTAAAGTTAGATTGTATTTTTGTACCTCAGAGATCAATGAAGCTACAAAATAAGGGGATGTCAGATGTGTCTTGTGGGAATTGAGGGATTTCTATAAACATATTGAACACTGGACACATATAGTCGTATACACATATTGAACACTGAACATGTCTTCAATTTAAAGTGTAGGCACTACATGAGGGATTCAGATTCCCTAAGTCATGGAATCACGTATTTGACATAGTCATCAGATCTGAACTATCAAATCAAAGCTAGAAGGCCCGCAATCAAGATTAGACGGCCCACGTTCTGAACTTTTGTAAAATTGTAAACAAGGTTGAAAATACAAAGTCAAAATGGGAGCCGTTTGTTCTCGATCTAACCGTTCATATCACCGACTGACAATTTGAATGTGTGAATTTAGGTAATCCAAATCGTAATTTTGAAGAACTAGGCCTAAGTTCAATTTACATGCAAGTAATCTTCTTTGATTGGTTATTTTTAGTTATGTATAATAATACTATACTACTAGTAGTTATTTTTTAGGCATGGAAAATGCTCTTGTAGTATACTATTATTAGTTTTAGGTGTCATCATATACTAGCAACTTGGTTAACATCTTATATGGTAGTGTACATACCTGTCATGATGTACTCTGGAGCTGCATAACCATGTGTTCCCATTATACGTGTTGTTACATGTGTTTCTTCACCTTCAGGGCCATCTTTAGCTAGTCCAAAATCTGAGAGTTTAGCTGTATAATCCTGGTTTTTGAGGGACATAAAATGAGTTCAACTTAAGTTAATTTCTCATTTCTCAATATTGATACTAAGAAGATTTTTTTTTATTTTTTTTATTTTTTGATACTAAGAAGATGATGTATGATGCCTTCAATGATATGAAGAAAACAGAAAGAGAAGAGAAGAGAAGAGAACTCACAGAGTCTAGTAAGATATTTGAAGCTTTGAAATCCCTATAAATTACAGGTTTATCTGCTTCATGAAGGAAGGACAAACCCTTAGCAGCTCCCAATGCAATTTTCATCCTGGTTGACCATGGCATAGCAGCAGAGTATCCTGCTTGTATTATTAGAACAAAATAAGAAGCCTTAAAGGGTTGGTTTATGGTAGTTAATCCATATTTTTTTTTTATTTTGGTAGAACACAGGGGTGAAACTTCACAGACTATACTACGGGAGTAGAAATCTCCACACTATCAAAAAGCAACAAGGGTCCAAACAGAAAAAGAATCCATATTTTTATGTTGGTAAGAACAGTTTTTATCAAACTCTAAAAACAAAACAAAAATAAGTCTAAGTAGATAGTTCGATTGGTGAGCTAAGGAACGTTGAGAAAAGGAGAAGGATAAGTAGAAGATAGAAAAACAACATACTTCTGAACAGTTGATTCTCCAAGCTTCCTCTTGGCATGTATTCATACACCAAAAGCCTATGTTCATCCTCATAACAATAACCAATTAACTTAACAAGATGTGGATGTCTTAGCTGTCCAAGAAATATAATCTCTGCCTACAAAAAACAAAAAAATATATGTTCAATGAAATATGTATTGCTAACAAAATAAACTTTTGGGAGGGGATAGTAAAAAGGCGGATCCGGTTTGTGTGTAGTCGGACAGTCATCAAGTTCAAGACTGCCAGATCATGATCAGACGGTCCAAATTTCAAAGTTGGAGTTTAGTAAAAATGAAAATTCGCTCTTAAAATCTGAGTTGTCTGATCTTAAGCAGATGACTCTGAGCTTACCAACCGTATGACTTCACAAATATCCGACTGCATTAAATCCAAATCCGTAAAAAGGGTGCTTCAGAAAGCTAACTAACCAGCCACTCTCTATGACCTTGCAAGCCTTCTAAGTCCAATTTTTTCACAGCAACAGTTTGAGCCTTTAAACCGGGTCTAAGTTTATCATCAACAAAACCTTTATAAACAGGTCCAAAACCACCTTCACCAAGCATATTACTCCATGAGAAATTATGTGTTGCTTCACTTAACTCATCAAGGGTGAATGCATGAAGTTTTGAACCACCAAATGAAATTGAAATATCTTCAATAGCTTGAGTTGAACTTGAATTGCTTATATCTGATAAACATAGTCTCTGGAATGAACCTTGTTTTTTCAAAACCTGTTTTTCTGATTCTTCTTCTTCTAAAGGGTATTTTGTTTTGTAACAACTTAAGACTAAGATCACAGATTTCCATGTTCCCTTTTTCGTAGTCATCTAGAATTTGTGTAGTTTGTGCAATAACTGTTTAATGTAATGTAATGTACCTTTTTTCCTTCACAAGCAGCCTCTCCTTCTAAAATAATGGGAAAAATGACATAAAAAATGGATTGATTGGTGCTGTAGGGAAAAATAAATATATGAAAGTGAGAAATTTATATAGTACATAATTTCACCTACTACCTTTTGAACTTGTATGAGGAGATTCCTTGACTTCTAGATCACTTGAATGTAGATAGTAACCAGGTTTTTAAATAGTTGTTGTCACGGTGACCGTCGTGATCCTTGATATTTTTGTAACAAATGTAAATAGTGTATCAGTCTTAATCGCGGTCGAAGACTCAAAAACATTGATAGTAAGATTTTAAGTTTACTGTCGCAATTCTTTATATTACAGAGAATCATATTTAAATGCAGTCAAGCCTCTAATACGAGGTCTCATAAACATAAAAAACCTAGATCTGGCACATTGCGAAAGCCTTTTTTTTTAAGCCAATGAGTCGACACAATAGCAACTTATAGGAGAAATGGTGATTGAGATGACTGCATATTAGGTTCGAACTCGAGTATCGGCAAAAGATGTTCCTGTTGAAAAACATGGCATCCATGGAGGATTAGACAGAAAACCCTTAAAAGTCTATTATATTGAAATTGATAAAATATTATTAATAAGGAGAAGATGATTACAAATGACTCTACCATCTACCTTATATTCTAATCAACTAATGGGCCTTACTACTAACTAATGGGCTTACTATCTATATTTTAACAGCCTCCCGCAAGCTGGAAGGTGTTCACAACACTTCTAGCTTGGGATAAGCAATACAAAATACTATCTGAGTAAAGAAAAATAAAGAGCAATCCGAATTGGTAGCAGTTGAGGTGCATAGCTCCTAGAAGTCTTCGACCAACTATCGGGCCCCTTCAACCTTCTTCCAGCGTCTCCACAACATTCACTCCAAAAGGATCAAAGAAGCTCCACTCTTGGACATAACCATCCAAGTGCCAAAGAAACCAAAGAAGTCAACAATTGCTTAACCATCAAGTAGAAACCACAACTCAAGGTTTAACTACTCGGAGGAAACAACAAACCAACACTTAACCATCAAGCAAAAGCCACAACTCAAGGCTTAATCACTTGAAGGAAGCAAAATGCTTAACCACCATAGGCGTAAGCGAGACATCAACAAGTCCATAGGGACAAAGACTTAACCACCAAACAGAAACTATACCTCAAAGTTTAACCATTTGTGATGTAAGCAAACATCAACAAGGCCATAGGGCCAAAGACTTAACCACCAAGCAGAAACTATACCTCAAAGTTTAACCACTTGGCAGAAGCACAACAATCTAATACTTAACTATTTATAGCAGAAGCATCATGCTTAACCACCATAATCAGAAGCAAGCATCAAGCCAAAACAAGGCAAAAATCAGCAACAGTATTTTTTTCATTGACTTCTTCAAACAAGAACCTTGAGGCTGCCATACCACTGGCCTTTGCATAGCCATCAATCGTGGTTGTAAAAGATACTAAATTCCTTTCAAGCGTAGCATCAAACACATCACTAGCACTTCTCAAATCCCCTGCCTTTACAAAACCTCGCAACATCACATTCCATACAAAACACCTGCAACATCACATTCCATGAAGGCACATTACTTTGTGGCATATCATCAAACGACTTCTTTGCTTCCACAAGATCCCCATCATTAACATACCCAACAACCATAGCCGTCAAGAAACCACATTTCTATCGGACATTAAATCAAACACCTTACTAGTATTATCAATCTCCCCAAATTTCCCATACATATCTATCAAACTAGTACCCACAAACAAATA
The DNA here is from genome assembly GCA_020916435.1 of Oxytropis ochrocephala. Taxonomy (NCBI): domain Eukaryota; kingdom Viridiplantae; phylum Streptophyta; class Magnoliopsida; order Fabales; family Fabaceae; genus Oxytropis; species Oxytropis ochrocephala. The sequence continues at coordinate 106,761,982 of CM037090.1, read as the reverse complement.
TGCCAAGCATACCGCCATCAGATGCTTTCAATGACCTCCACACATCAACATGCTACTCATATGTCACTAACTAAAATATTATATATGAAATGGGGACTCACTCACTTCTAATCAAGGACCAGATTTGCTTAAAGTAACATAGCTAGAAACTCAACTTAGCAACAATCCAAGGAGAGAATGCATTACACACACGACAATGGGTTTTGGATGAGGAGACTCACAATTTTATATTCTATAAACATTGAAAGCTACCAAATAAATGGGTTCTCTGCACTATCACCAATGTCAAGATGGATGACACTCACATCATCAATCTTCAACACTTTAATGTCTCCTTTCCAATCAATTCAAAAACCTCAAAGATACAATCTGTCAGATGTAAATTCTCAAGCATATCCACCTCCAATATAAATGTATCCAAACCAAATTATTTAACAAAAGAAATACTCAACCACGGTATCAATCAAAAACAATTCAATTCATCAAAACTTGGAGAACAGTGACGGCAAGCTGACGACACATTGAAACACGGAATCCATCGACGTTTACAGAACGAGTCAAACAAGTTACAAGTTACAAGTTACGGTGATTCTGCGAGACGGGGGGCAGAAAACACAAATGCAAAGACGATCTGCGATTTACGGAAGACTGAGCAAAATCAAAGAAAGCAAAATCACAAAACGCAAGAACAAAGTGGGATGTGAACTCAGAATCACAAAAACCGAAATGAAGAACCGGTCGAAGGAAAAATGCAATCAAAGAAAAGGGGCAAAATAAAACCTAATATGGGATACAGATGATAAGAGAAAACGAGAATCTAGATTAACAATCACAAAAGATCTTGATCAGAAAGCCAAAATCAACATCAAGGATGAAGTGATTAGAGAGATCCAAAACCGTAAATCGAAACTAAAAGGGGAAAAAAATGACGCTTACAGAAAGAAAAAAAAGAGAGGAAATGAATAAAAAAATTAATAAAATAATATAAGGAAACTGAGAATTTACGGAGGATACCATGTTTGCTCTGATACCATGTTGAAAAACATGGCATCCATGGAGGATTAGACAGAAAACCCTTAAAAGTCTATTATATTGAAATTGATAAAATATTATTAATAAGGAGAAGATGATTACAAATGACTCTACCATCTACCTTATATTCTAATCAACTAATGGGCCTTACTACTAACTAATGGGCTTACTATCTATATTTTAACAGTTCCTAGCTCTAACCAGTTGAGCTATACCACTAAGCGCTGTCATTTTTTAGTTTAAACCTTGGATGGTAGGTTCCCACTACTTGCACAGACAATTTCAGCGGCATAGAGCTTTCGACATCCTGATTCGAAACTAAGTGTGACCGTGTAAGTGTTTGTAGTTTTTATTTATCATTTCGTGTAAATTGAAAAAGAAAAAAAACATTGGATGATATAGTTACAACTTACACGATATACATCAATGATCTCAATTTAACTTTTAATAGTGAATTATTTTTTAATATTAAAACTATAACTGTAATCAAACATATGTTCAATTAATTATTGGTCAAGTAACTTGCCAACCTATTGACTTCAATATTAAACAATGCATTTTCTTTCTCTAACTTCCTTCAAAGATGTGTGTGTATCAATCTACACCTTGCATGATCCCTTGCCGTCCATAACTACCAATTCATGCACATTCTCCATTAGTGCTAAACAAACAAATTCCATTATCAAATCTCTGTGTTGTTGCACACATCAAAGCTTTTATTTATTCATTCAAATGGTGTGCTTTATTTATTATAGACAAGACATCTGGCAACTTATAACAATAGAAATTATTCTTTTTGGATTGCTAATGCTAAGCATTTTTGTTGATTAATTAATAAATAATATTAATTACAATTTTCAAATGTTTGGTAGGTAAATGTCATTTGGGATTATTGTTGTTGGGATGTCATGGTCACACGTTAGCAAAGATGACAGTGACACGTTACTTTTAAATTCTCAATGTGATTTATTCATCAAGGGCAGCTTCTAGAACCTAGAACTCAAAGCAAGGATGTTCATACTTCATATGGAGTATAATAATAGGATTGCTCTTCAGAATTTATTTATTTATTATTATAAATTAGTGAATTTGTGTTAATAGAGTGCAATAAAAGTCATCTAATGAGCGTGCTCCAAGTCCAATACAATCCATATTTTTGGAACTCTCCGTGGTTTTTCACTCACTTAGATTATATTTGTTGTTAGTGTGACTAGTCAAATTTGTTGGTCAAAGCTTTGCGGTGAGGTATCAGATGATGTTTGTGATTCTGTGGCTACAGATACTTAAGAAATTGTTGCGCGATATGATAATTTTGAACTGGTTGTATTCAAGACCCAAAAGAAAAAATTGAAGCAAAAAAAGAAATTAGTCGTTGGATATCATACTTGTTCAAGGCAAATTCTGTGTCTGTCTCCTTTTGATTTGGTTTTGTAATTTAATTGTTTATGTTGCCTTATAATTTGTTTTAGGATGAATTGTTTTAGGTAGTCTCCAAGTCAAGGCTCTTTATCAGTTTTGGTCTAGACCACCCTTAGTCTCTCTTCTGTCTTATTTATTTTTTGTCTTTTTTAATAAAATCAGGGGGATATATTCTTTTTCCTTCTAATGTTTTAGCATCAGAATGTTTTAATGAGACTTCTTTCCTTCTATTTGTCGATAATAAAAATATTATTTGCTATCGGATGAGATACGCCAAATAGAGTCGTAGAGTATGGGACACAGGGGTTGACCCGTGCTCTCGGTTTTGATTCTCGCAGCAAACAAACTCGATATTGACTAGTGTGAAATTTTCTCCTAAGCATGAGTAGGGATTAGTCATTCGTTAAAAACACTGAGGGTAACCAACCAGTGGCGGATCCAGGACCCTGGGGTCAGGAGTGTCAAATTTTTTAAATACACAATTTACTAAAAATATAATTAAAAACAACTATAATATATTTAAATAAATTATACATTTCATAATTGTCCTCTACGTGATTTCATATTCTGAAACAATTGAATAATAAGCTCAGAGTCAGTTTTATTGAATACATCACTCTCAATGTATAGCACTAAAAAAATCAATATTCGTGCTCCTCGTCCAACTTAATTTTTGCCACACACAAAATTCGAACCTGTGACATTGCGATGGGATCCAAGTTACCACTCAGATCAGCTTTTGGTAAAAAAATTCAAATTAAATAGCACTAACACAAAATACAAACTAAATAGTACTAACAGATTCAAAATTAGGATAATAAGAAACAAGAAATGATCCGAGGAGATAAAGAGACGGGAACTTTTAATATATATATATATATATATATATATATATATATATATATATATATATATATATATATATATATATATATAAGAGTGTGAGTGATTGTGTGAGTGTGGTGCATTAGAGTGGTGCCAATTTAGGAACTTTGGTGCAAAATTAAGAACTTGGGTGCAAAACATATTTTTCAGGAGATGCAAAAACATTTTTCCCTAAGGTATCGATGCTAATATATTTTTGTATTTGAGGGGGTTCACTTGAACCCCTCAAATGTATATAGATCCGCCAGTGTAACCAACAAGGAGTATGGAAATGCCGACTCCCCAGTGTGACTGTCTGGTAGTATGTATATACGATGTTTATTTATCATTTTGTCTAAGTCGATAAAAAAAATATAAGTTGCAATCTATAAGGCTTTTAATGAAGTTATTTTAGGGCGGGTCCTATCCAGGACTATCTCCAATCTTCTAAACTAGAGGAAGATCCTATTTACTGATAAAAAAAATTCTATTAGAGGAGGATGTTGGAAGAAAAGGAAAGAGATTAAAATAGTGTAAAAATGTAGTATAATACGATTGGAAGGTCAAAGAAAAAGGTTGAAATGTTGAACCGATTAATCTAACCCACAACCACTTTTATCGCTCATGGAAAATATTGCAAAACACCACAAAGGGTAGCCATTTTTTGACAATTGGAAGCTCTACCCTTTCAAGAAGCATAGTGATTAGTGACTACAAATATGTTTCAAATGGTAAATAGTAAGATAAAAGAGGTTTTACACTGTATTTAACCAAAAAAAATTAAGAGGGATCACTATTTTTTTGGTTACATAAACTTTAGAGTGAGAAGATGACACATCAGTTCAAGATAGAGAAAATCTTAAGGCTCTTTGAACCAATGAAATTTGAACTTGAGATCTCTCGAATACAAATTTTGCAATACCCCACTAGGCTAACCCTTTAGGGTTAAGATAAGAAAGATCACTATTACATTAATTAATTAATTAATTAGAGTTTAATGAATAATCTCTGGGAATCTAAAAGAAACATTTGATTTGTTTGTCTAATCAAGTTTTATCATGGTGTTAGCAACATGATGTGGCACAAGTGGTAGATGTCACCTCTTAAATGAATCTTTGATACCTCGAATAATCCGTCTACACAGTCGATGTGGAGGATGATTTAATTTTTTTTTTATCATGGTGTTATTAATTAGATGAAAAGGTATTTTTTTTATACATGTGAGTACATATCCACTAAACTCAATTAACTATGAGATTAGGATTATTAATTGAAGGCTTACGGTAAGTTTTAGAAGGCAAATTGAATTAAATCTTACTGATTTACCAGTGTTTATTTCATCCCAAAGGAGCATCTTGATTCTTGATCATCCTGAAAGTAAAACTCCCATAATATCATATTGATCAAAAGCATAAGGAAAGGAAGCACCCCCTTCAATATATTGCTGGCTTATCTAAAAAACAATAATAATAAAAAGCTTATCTAAATTCTTCATTTCTAACTTAGGCTTATCCTTAATTAGCATAAACAAGGAAGTCAGCTGACTCCACACGTCTTCTAATGATAGCTAAGCTTCTTATAATACTTGAAATATTGCTTCATTAATCATTTTTTTAAGATGCATTGGATTTAATAAAATATGGTATGTGTAAAGCAAGATATTCAAGAATTGATCACGCCAAAAAATAATATAAAAGAGATTTGTCAAGGAGTGATTCATGACACCAATTAAGAAATGAAAATTGATATAGAAAGTGTTTGGTAAAAATTAAAAGTTTTTTTTTGACAAAAAAAAAGTGTTTATCTCTTAAAAACCTAAAAAGATAATACTTTTTAGTAAATTTTTTTTGAGATTATACTTTTTAGTAATTAGGAAAATTAGAGAACACCTATTGCGTTTTTTTTGGTCAACACGTATTGCTTTTTTTTTTGGTCAACTGGTCTATGATTTTCATTTCAATAAAGAGATGGGCCAGGCCCAAACCATATACCCAAAACAATTAAATCTCAAATAGAACAACTCATTAATATTCTCCTAACAAGTTCCATTCATTCATCAAATTATCAAGAAAAATTCCCATTTTTCGTAGTGAAAAACATCATCTGATGGGGATTCATCAGCTTCATACGGCTCACACTTTGCTAAACCACTATGAGGTGTCTTTGTAAGTTACTCCTCATCAGGCCACGATCCTGCAAGCCATCCTCCCTCAAAATGGTGAGCTGTAGTTGGGAACATGGGGACTCATCAGACCACAATCCTGCAAGTCATCCTCCCTCAAAACGGCGAGCGGCAGACGTAATGCTACCTCGGTCATGAGACGGTGATGCTGCTCCTAATCGTACAAAAAGGTGGTCTTCTACAACCACCATCACGCCTATAAATTTAATAATATATATTTTATTGTAGTTGTATTTTGAGTAAATACAACTAATAATAATATTTGATGATATACAAAATTCTTTTAATTGTGTTTGAGTTTATTTTTAAATTGAAAATAGTACTTTAATATTGTTAGTTAACTAATTTTATTTTTTATAAATATCATAATAAAGACTCATTTTAATCCCTGCCAATTTCTTTACGAGACAAATTGGTCCTTGACATTTTTTGGGGACAAATTAGTCCCTGAGATTTTCTAAATAGGGACAAATTAGTCACTGGCATTGGATGGGTGCGACACTAACTTGTCACTGTTTTAAAAATGTCAGTGACTTATTTGTCTGAAAAATTGTCAAAGATCAAATTGTCCTATAAAAAAATTGTCATTGATTAAATTGGGTCTTTGCTCTATTTTATAGCAAAAATGTTTAAAATTAAAATATGTTACAAATAGTTTTAAATAATCTATTATAAAGAAACTTAAATATTTAATAGAATATTTAGTCAAAAAAAATTTTAATAGATTATTTGCAAAAAAAAGTATTCAACAGTTTTTTACCAAATAATCAACGGTTATTACTACTAATAATTAAACAAAGTAATAATATTCATAACTTATAAAAAATATAATTTATAATATTTTTATTAAAATATAAAAAATTGGAAATAACGACTAAGATTACATTATTTAATACACAATTTCAATATTTTATTTAACTATAATCATTGGATTAAAATTAACGACTAAAATTACGTTATTAATTACAATATCTTTTGTGATCTTTAAATAAAAATGAAACAATACCTTATATATTGTAATTAATGACATAATCTCAATCGTTACTTTTAATTTAACAATTATAATTAAATATTCTCATTTCTCATAATAATTAACGAATCTCATTTTTTTTGACCAAATTAACGGCTCTCATGTGATCCCTTTATATAGGTACTTGCTCATAGTCATATAATAATACCATTGTAACAAATTTTCAAGCTAAAACAAATGAGGAACCAAAACACATTTTCTCTCGCTGTTTTGATGCTCTTCCTGATGTTGCTGAGGTATATTTATATATACTTAAGTTATTTTTTCTACTACATATTTTAGTAAATTTGCGTTAATGTTATTATAATGATTTATTTATCATCATCTTATTCATATATGGTTTTTATTTTGAGAAATGTTAGCAACACTCTCTTTTATTTTTTGTTACAGTACGAATATCGAGGTAATAGTTATGCAGACAGGGCAATGTTGTAATCGTTTTGGTAGTCCTGGTCGGCGTTCTAATTGCGATATTGAATGCGAGAAAAAAGAATGTAGTGGACAATCGATGAGGCTTGGATGCTGCGATCCTGATGGAAGTTGCCAATGCTGTGATCCTGTAAATCCATTATATGGGAGCAATCATGTGTCCAAGTCTCCACGAAAGTTTGATATTCATGTTTAGTACCAAATCTCTAATTACCAAATCTTAAGGAATAATAAATATTCTCTTAAATAATAAGTATCTATTCAACGAGTTAAGATTCTTTTAAAGAGTCTCGTTAAAACATTCTAATACAAATTCTCCTTACAGATAAATTATCATACGGAAAAAAGCACTCTATCAAATTGAATATTATATGATGTTGGTTGGTTGCTTTACTATTGTTTTTTTTTGTTGACATAATTGTATTATATTTTTCATTCGTTTTCCTTGTTATAATAATCTTAATATTTATTGCTTCAAAAAAGATAATCTTAATATTTATTATGAAAGCTGTTCTTTGTGTAAAAAAAGCAATAAAACTAGTTCTTTGAGTAAAAAGCCAATCGATTGTGGTTTATGGTTCAACCTACGCCAGACTCAGGCCAAATCAGTTTGTTTTAAAAGATAAAATCAAGACTTTTTTAAAAGACTACTTAGTTAAAAAAAGTTAGGCTACAGACTACCAAAAAAGTCTTTTAGGCCTATCAAACAAGCCTACTCTTTCTTTGACTCATGACCGACCTACTTAAGTATAAATAATTTTTTTATTACTACTATTATTAGTATATTAGTTTTTTTTTATTTTGACCAATAGTATATTAATTTTTTTATTACTACTATTATTAGTATAAATAGTTTATTAGTGTTTTAAATTTGCAGTTTGTGTTAAATCATATATTTGTTAATATTTGTTAATTAAAATATATTGACCTACATCAACTTTTAAGTTATACGCATTATTAAAAAGTATAATTTAAATAGGATGTCATATAAAAATAATCCTCTAAAAGATTTTGTTAGATCTCAAATTTGAACAAACTTACGAGTGATATTTACCACTTCATTTGCAGACAGAAATAATATTAACGATATTACTGAATCTAATATAATGAAGTAACTCAATATAGTTGAATGATTGGAATAGAGGAACCATTGAAATAATTTGGCCCTACATACCTTTCTCGTTCAGGAATGTTGCTAGGGTGTGAAAATCATTTTGGACCTCTCTTTCTCTATTATTATATCTTTTACCTACGGTTACGGATCGGCCAAACTAATGGGCCCAATTCAGCGAAGCCCATGATCCATACTTAATGGACGATAGTACAGATGATGTCACTCCATCTAACGACATAGACGCATGTGCCTTACCACCCGTCAGAACTAGCCACATGTAGGCACTTCTTTTTTTCATGTTCTTTTCCCTCATTTCGGCTTTCCCTCTCTATCAAAGAAGTGCAGACTGAGAGAGAGATGTGAGTTGTGAGGAGTTTGAATTTGAAGAGGGCAAAAGAAATGTAAAGGGGATTGAGAAAAGTTAAAACTTTGAGGGGAAATGTGTATTTTTTGTTGTTGTCCAAAATGTCCTAAAAAAGACATGTGTCAATTTTGCCAAATGGGCCAATAAGTATTTTCATAGGAGGTTAATTGGCATAAACCTATAGTAGATTGGTATAAATGTCAAATTACATGTCATAAAGGTTTTAAGTGAAAAATCTTAACCATTCAATATTTTAATCATTATATCTTTGGTCATACAAGGATTTTCCTATCATGAGAAAGTTTCATTATATCTATGGTCATACAAGGATTTTCCTATCATGAGAAAGTTTTTCACCTCTACAATTTTAAATGAAACCATGTTCACAATTTGATACACCTCTTCAGAAGTAGCCTTGCGAAAAATGATAACATCGTCTTCATGACCCTAACAAGACTATGGCTGCCTTTAGGCAATTAATACTTTCACATAAGGCCTACAAGGCCCCAATTAAATTTTAGTAGTAGCAAAGACGCTAATTCAGTGGGGGTGCCTGAGGGTATGCGAGAAGTGCGACCACATAGGGCCCCAAAACTTAAGGGCCCCCAAAAAAAAATTATATGGTGTTTTTCATCATTTTTATATGGTATATATACATATATATTACTATATATGTTAGGACTTAAACACACGTGTGAAGGCAACCCAAAAGAATTGATTATTGGCGGGAGAATCTCGTGGGCTTTAAGTCTACATTGTCTTCTCTTATTTCGCTCAATATAACTCCTAACATCGCCGTCCCCTTTAAGGGCCAACGCCCACGACAACTTTTGTTCTATCGATATTGACTCGGTGGTAAGCCTTTCTCTTTTTTGGCAGCTCACACACCTATCTATATTCAATGGAGTACATTCATTCAGCATATAAGTAGCCCCTTTCGCAAATATCCAAAGTCAAAAGACAAAAAGAAAATATAACTTAAAGTAACTTTCAAGAATATTTACCCTTGACATATATTTTACGAAAGTTAACTTCCAAGACACGTGTCAAAAAACTTCCAAGACTACGAAAATTATAGGAAAAAATATAAAAAGACATTTTAGCAGGTGTATTAGAAAATGGTGTGTCAATAGTAATACCTCGAGAATAATAAAAGTAAGAATAACACTTCGTATGATGGGCTGAGCCCATATATTAAAACATGAGTTGTTTTTTTTCATACCCCACAGACTTCCCCCATACCCCCACACAATATGATATCCCCAAAATACCCCTTTGAAAACTATTTTTTTTTTAAAATCTAATCGTATATATGTATTTTGGACATATATACGATGTCACCATTTAACCCATCGTATATATGTCCTAAAAATGTATATACAATTGGCTTCAGATGATGCAATCGTATATACGTTTTTAGGACATATATACGATGGGTTAAATGGTGACATCGTATATATGTCCCAAATACATATATACGATGGGTTATATATGTTTTTTTTTAATTTTAACGGTTAGGATTTCACTTTCATTGTTGATCAACGGTGTAGATTGCACCGACAAAATCAACGGTTGATAATCTTTTACCTCAACTATAAATACCCACTCCCACCCTCACTATTTTCACACCAAAAATTCAACTTCCTTTTCTCACACAATACAAGTCAAGATGATGCAGGCTTCGCTAATGTCATACTACGAGCCTTCTTCCCTCACTATCGCTCATTATAATCGGGGTTTCATTGATCATCGTGGCATCATCTTGCAAGATGATAGTGTAGGTTTCGATGGGAGAGATGTTATGCAGTGTAGGTTAAAACACTACATATCATTTGCTACTCTTAAGCAGAAACTACTGCAGATGGTTCAACCTGAGAACGACGAGCATGAGATAATTCGTATCGTTTATCGGAAACCGGAATGGACTGATGGAGGTATTTACTGGTCTACCATGGATGTCAACAGCGAGGATGACCTCCAAGACATGATGTCCAATCATATTAGGTTTAAATGGAAGAGTTATATTCATCTGTACGTCGAAGCCAGAAAGACCGTCACTGAGATTCTTCGTCGATTAACTCCACCAGCTCAGTAGTTTCTATTGTATTTTCTTTTTATCTTCTATTTTTATTCTAGTTGTTTATGTTTTATCGCTTATGTAAGTTCGTTTTATCGAATCAATGAAATCAAAAATTTATGGAAACTCGTAAAATATAACAACCGTAATAATAAAGTGCAACAGCTAATAATAATAAAGTCATGTCAGTGCAAACATCAAAGTACGAATAGAGTCAGTACAAACATCAGTACAAAAATCCCCTAGCGTCGCCTACGTGGTGGTGGTCCGTCAGGTGGTGCCATCTGATAGAGTCTCTGAAACGCCCGAGTGCCATGATGGATCTCGCCTCTACGAAGCCCCTTCCTACACAAGTCCACAACCTCCCGCATCCACTCAGGATCGTCGAATCGTAGCTCTGGCTCAGGTGTCCAAACTGGTGGTGGTGGTGGAGCCGGTAATAGTCTGGGGAAAGATGAACGGACGTACCAGTCATAGTACTGAGGTCCAGCCTCATCCGACCACTTAGCCTCTCGAGTAGTAAGCAGAACCTCCCTCACACTAACCATGAAGGTGGAGATCTGAAAGACGCAGACGGCCTGGCTGGGACGACCTGCAAGAGGGTCACGTGAGATGTACTGACAGTACCCAAAATGTCGCATGCACCTATCAGGCATGTAACGAACTCTGAAGTCGGCCCAGCTGATGAAGCCCCTGTACAACGAGATCTGCTCAAACGGTCTAACAGCCCGGTGCTCCTCAAATGGTCGCCAGTAGACATCCTCTGGTCTCAGCTCATCAATCATCTTCCTATAGTGGCTCAGCTTAAGGTGATCTGACTTCTTCTTCATAAAGCGCCCAACCAGTTGCTCCACATTCCGTATATGACCAGGCTTCCTCTCCGCCATCCGAGGGAAATACCACATAATCCAAGACTGAAATGCAAAAATAAAGTTAATTAAAAAAACTATTTAACCAAAGTCTGAATTAAGGAAAAAATAAGTTAAATATTGTACCTGAAATAGGCTGGCATACCCTCCTAACTGCGCCGTCTCCCTCAAAGACGCAGTGTTCAAAGACTCATACATGGCAGCTAGTGCACCTACACCCCATGCATAGCCTCCAAGAACATCTGCACTCAGATCATCAAGGTAGAGCAACCACTTAGCCTCAGCCCTGTTTCCTGTCTTCGTAGTGAAGATGCTGTAGGTCTGAAGTAGAAGAAGATAAGCCCTCACAGCAATAGTCATGTCACACCCTCCGTCGTATTACGCGCAAAAATGTCCAACAGCCAAGTGAAACTGTAATACGGACCCCGACGAGTGTTGTTACTAGCCTCAGTGTGTGAAACACCCAGTTACGTCTCTGCAAGTTGTGTGGCATACTCCGAGGTGATAGTAAGGGCAGCAGGTGTGGCATAGTTCTTCTCGATGGGAAGATGCAGCAAACAAGAGACGTCATCCAGAGTGATCGTCATTCACCAAATGGTAAGTGAAATGACGAAGTATCTGAGTGCCATCTCTCGATAAAAGCGGACAGCAACTCGTGGTCTACTGTGGGGTGGCCAGTGAAGAGAAGTGGGGTCAATTTGGAGTCCCTGAGCTCTGGGGAACGCTGAACTAGGTCCTGGTAGTGTACATCCAGCTTGTTATGTGAAACCCTAATCACCCAAGTACTATTTTCCGAGATTTGAGAAGAAAAACAAGAAGCGGTCACGAAGGTCGTAGAAAAATAGTAGCAGTCACAAAGCAAGTAAGGGGAGGAGTTCAGAGGCTGGAAGTTTAGATTCTAGATGAGAAGACTCTTTGATCAATTTGCAGTTACTAATATGAAAGGTCAATTACAGAATTAATGTTTATATTAAATATTTATGTTTATTGTCATTTCTTATCAAGATATTTTGATCAATATTCTTATCAAGAGCAAGATATATTACAACTTCAATTTGGTTTACTGAAGTGCTTTGCTTACCATCTAGAACTGTTTCCATGCATTCGTTATCTATGACAGCTTCATGCTCAACTTGAAGAGTACTGAAAATCATTATGTATATATGTTTTTTATATGCTTGAATCATTTTAAAAAGAAACTCAATGTTAAGATCTGATGCACAACGTGTTTGGTTTTAGAATCGGAACCCCAAGTAACGTGGTGTAGAATGTTTACAGCGGTAATCAAACAAACCCGCGTTTTGTATTTGTTTTTTGTTTTTTCTTTTTCTCTCAGGAAACACTACTCATGAAGGAATCTTCATCAGAAGGATACCAAGACCATAGCCACCGAGCATGTGCGGTGTGCCACACCACCCTCGCCACATTAAAGACGGCGAGCCGCCATTCTCCCCCTCCGACGAATGTCACCGCGAATCATCCCCCACTTCGCTCTCAGTGCAGCTCTCACTCACGGCGTGATTTCAGGCGAAGGTTCCGCCTTCGTTCTCTCTCCCCGCGAAGATTTCGCGTTTTGGGCTCTCTCTCTTCTCTTCTGAGAAGCTGCGGCGCAGCTGTTGGTGTGGAGAAGAAAGGAAAATTTTTAGGTTTTTTTTCTTATTTTTCAGTTTGGGCTTCATATAGTGGCCTGTTTGTTTTTATTTTTATTTTAATTATCAGAACGCTATTTGCACCCCTTTATTCATGCGCACACCTCCCCCACTTAAGCCTGGGCCAGCATACTGGGCTCTCCTATGCGAACTGGGCTTCCTAATCACGCCCCCTATTAATTATACAGCCCTCTGCAAATAATAAAACCCCAATTTACAATTTTCACCCCTTTTTTTTTATTTTATTTTTATTTTTTTTCATTTTAACTCTTTTCCAACTCAAACATAAATAATTTTTCTCTCGAAATCAAATAAGCGGCTAAGTCGGTTGTACAACCGTGTTAGTCATTATTTTAGGCCAATGAGTCATGCATATTCAAAGAGCCTCCGCAAACTTAATGAATACAAAAAAACTATTTTTCTCTAAAAATAAACGGCTAAGTCGGTTGTACAACCGGGTTAGTCATCATTTTAGGACCAATGAGCTGTACAGTTCAGTAATCCTACAAAAAACTTAATAAAATATAAATAAATTATTTTTTTCATAAATAGGATCCTAAAACGGACCCACGTCACATCAAACTAATTTCTTTCAAAAACTCAAAAATCACTTTCAAAAAGTAGGGGACTAAGTCGGTTGTACAATCGGGTTAGTCGTCGAGAAGAGAATCGATGAGTCATGCAGTTCAAGGAATCCTAGAACCCCTACACTAAAAAACACCAACCAACAAACCTTTTTTAGGAAGAACTACGTAGCTTTGATTCCTCCATTGCATCCGGAGGTACGTAGGAGCAAGACTCAACTCTTGTCAAGCACTAAAAACCAAAAACCTAAATAAGTATTTTTCTCTACAAATAAAAGGGTAATTATTAAAATAAATCTTAAACTAATTAGACAATGGATGTCGTGGGGTGCTAATACCTTCCCCACACATAACGACTTCCGAACCCTAACAATGCCTCGTCCTAAAAAACTAAAGGGATTTTCCGAATTTGCCCTTAAACTAAAATTTGGTGGCGGCTTCATTTTCGAACTTTCGAAGAATCCTTTCCGGATTTTTCTGGTCGCACAAACCGCGACTCCACTGGGGACTTATTTATTTTTAGAGAGTCAAAACCTAGTCTAATTAATTTAGGATTAATTCAATCTTTACCCTTTTATTTATTTTCTTTCACATAATTATGTTATTTATTTGTGTAAACCCTAGGGTAGAAGACGATATTTGTATATATGTTTGTTTGTCTTTTGCGGCTTTTGGGTTGTTTTTAAATTGCTCCTACTACACACACTTCACTTCTACACATCACACACTTGTGAGAAAAGTCCTCTACCCGGACTCGAGCATAAACCTAAGTTAGAACGAGATTGCGTAGTGATGGCCGCATGGACGCACGTCTCGTTGGGTGGTCACTAAAATCTCACCTAGAGTTTGATTCCTTTTGAGGATGCTATCCCTTCTAATAGCTTGCCTATTCTTTGGGTCGTTGTTCTTGACTGGAGTCCTTGGCTCTAGGGACCATGTGTAGGATTCTTTAGAACTATCCCTGTGAGGTTCACTATAAAAGAAACCTTAGACCCACTCTGTAAGATACATTTCTAGGGTCACCAAGGAGCTTTATACCCTCGCATTCAAACAAATATTTATGCATACCGTCTTCTATCAAAAAAAAAATCAAAAAAACCAAAAATCATTTTTTACACTACTTTTTTAGAATATACCACATGCATACAGCAAATAAACATCTACTGTTGCATGTGTAACACCCCTTTTCTACCCTTGATTTACGCGTCATTATCAGAGTAATTTCTTTTTCAAAAATACAATTTTAATCGATAGAAAAGAAGTGCCACTTCGTCATTTATAAAACTCCTCATGTCATAAAATTTAAACCTCAAAAATAATCTCGTCGCAGCGGAAATAACAATAGCTCACTAAACAACGCTCAAACACGTCTCACATCATTAACATAATCATAAAACAGCTTAATTAATAAACTAACAATCGCAACTACGCCCCTAGGTGCTACGACAGACGAGAGCGACTCTAAGACTTCCCAACAATGACTAAACAAGGAAGGCAAAGAGTTCCTTCCTTCAAGGATCACTGCGGCGTTGCCACGATAGAGCAACATTCCAAGCGAGAAGGGGTGAGAATTTCGAGATAAACATAATCAAATATATAATCGGAGGAAATAGGCAATGTGCAATTACACAACATTAACATCATCACTACATTGCAATCACGCAACACCACGGCTCCAATCACTGCAGACAACAACAAGACACAGTCATGATTATGCATGAAGATGCAACCCCACTGTGGCATATGCATGATGGTACCATATCATCTTTAAAACCACTCAAGGCATATCTTCATCATAGAAGAAAAACCACTCAAGGCATAACATCATCAATATTAGTCATAGTATGCACATGCCATGAGACTCTATAACACATGTGCAACTCAATCAACACTCACTCGGAGTACTCATCATCATCATCATAAAAGAAATAACCACTCAAGGCATGTCATCATAAAAGAAATAACCACTCAAGGCATGTCATCATAAAAGAAATAACCACTCAAGGCATGTCATCATAAAAGAAATAACCACTCAAGGCATGTCATCCTAAAACACTCGTAGAGTGTATTCCTTCGCAAATCATCACAATCATTATACATCATCACCATAATTATACTCATAGAGTTTACACATCATCAATCATCACGAATCATAATACATCATCATCGAGCAATTACTCATAGAGTACATTCTTTGCAAAAACATAGTTGTTCGTATTACATCATCATAACACACACATCCTCATCATCATTCAATACGTATATATATATATATGTATACTTCATTTGTCTTTTAGATTAGGGTGTTATAAAATAGTGCACTGATTGACTATGGGATTACTCAGGTAACTGATACTACTTGCAACAGGCGTTGGCCACCTTTGCAAGACTCTCAGTGATGCCCTTGTAAATACACCAGTGAAAGAAATTCTGGCCTTAGTGGTAAACCACAATCTAGCCATAGTCAAGGAGTACGCTAGTAGTATAACCTCTTACAGCAATTCAATCATAAAATAAACTCAGAAAATTCGGTCCTTGACCAACAACAAAACAAGAGAAAACAGTGACTTTTTGAGGCGCGTAACGGTAATCAAACAAAGAACTTTTTTCGAGTCAAAAACAAAGAAGAAAACAAGAAGATTTTAATACAAAATCTGCACCTCATTATTTTGTAAAACAGCAACATATTAATTAAGAAAACAGCAGCTCCTATTCTTGAAAAACAACAACTTTTATTCATAAAAACAGCATCAATTTAGCAACAAATCAGCAACTTATATTTTTGAAGAACAACACTATATATTCATAAAACAGCATGACACAACTTAAGACACAGGTGAAAAATATTGATTTCTGATCTTGTTGGTTTAAAGTTAGAAATCGATTAGGCACGGGCACATAATAAATTATGTAATAGATTATCGACCTGTATTAACTTGATTTATAAAGCCAACAATCGATTCCCATCTCTTGGAAAGCCAACAATCGATTGTCCTATCTTGTTTTGAAGCAAAGAATCGATTCCTATCTCTTTTGGAAAGCCAACAATCGATTCCCATCTCTTGGAAAGCCAACAATCGATTGTCCTATCTTGTTTTGAAGCAAAGAATCGATTCCTATCTCTTTTGGAAAGCCAACAATCGATTCTTCCCTATGTCATTCAAGCTAATAATCGATTCCTCACCTATATCACTCAAGCTACTAATCGATTCCTCACCTAAAATTATTCTCACAACATTTTCATTTCCACGTCATCATCAACAACATCATCAGATATCATCAAACCCCATCAAATCATCAACATCATCAAAAATTATCAAGCAACATCAGAAATCATCAAACCTCATCAAAAATTATCAAACAACATCAGAAATCATTAAACAACATCAAGAAACTCCACAAACCACATCACATACCCAATTATGTTAAATGAAACGCTCACCCTTACCTCTTAAACGTAAGCTCCGTAGAAGACGATTGAAGACACGCATTGAAACCACGACAACACACGAACTCGAACTCGCCTTTCCTTTCTTTTTCCTTCTCTTTGCTTTGCGTGTTCTCTCTCCTTTCTTCTCCCTCCTCTTCGTTTCTTCTTCTCCTCTCCCAGTAGTGCCTCTTCTCTCTCCTCTCTCTCTAGGTTTTCCTTTCTTTCTTTCTTTGTGCATTGATACCAAACCTAAACCCTAGGCATTCTTCTCTTGGGCCCATGCACATTGGGCCCTTTTTACACCTCCTTTTATTGTTTCCATACTCCTTCTTTACTACCCTTTACTACCCACCACTCATCACTCAAATCAAACACTCCATTATTATTTTAACGTAATTAACCACTGTAACACCTAACTAACTTAATTAAATAAATACCCGAATTATTTTTGGGCGTTACAACTCTCCCCCACTTAGAATATTTTCGTCCTCGAAAATTTACTCCAACTCACGAAACAAGACTCAATCTTCTTGTCACCCATACGCTGCACATAGGCACTCTATGGTTCAACCACCCTAGCTTCTACATACATCTACACTTAAGCTTGTACTCACCACACTTCAACAACTACCCTTAGGCGCACCACCTGCGCACGACACTTCACCCCGACACCAAGTACAACATGTAACTTTGACGTACACATTCCTTCGACTCACACTTCCGACACCCACATACTTCGATAACTCTGCAAAACACTGCACTTCGTCACACTTATACGTCGACTTCCATATATTTTGACCCGCTTATAGTCAGGTAACTACACCTCGGCTCCTACGTCACCTTACACACCTAACCTTCACCTCTCCCCGTTTCTTTGGTTCTCACGCTATGATCGAACTTAGCTACGATTATAACACCAACAACACATCATAACTTCACCAAAGTGAAGCACACACCACATCAATCACACAAAGAAGCAACACAACAACTCCAAAATAAACGGGCATTAAGCCAAAACTCCAAAGTAAAAAGAATAATGATACTAAAGAAAAATAGGAAAAACAAATCCTCTTGAATTTTCAAACGGTGCACTGTGAGTTCATAAAACAAGACCTATAAACTTAAGGAAGCAAAGATCCTTTATTCGCAAAAATAACAACAAGAACAAAGATGCAAAACAACGGCTCTTTATTTATAAAACTAAGAATGTAACCACATAAAACAAAGAAACTTGCAAAATAGGAAACATCACCCTTAAATATGGGGAGGCAAAGACTTTAAATTTTAAAAACAAAGACAATTAAATTGAAGAAAACATCACTCTTATTTTAATCAACACCACCCTTGAATTTGAGATGATAGCACTCTTATTTGTGGGAAAAAGCAATTTTTAAGATTTACAAAAATAGCACTTCAAGTTTTAGTAAACAACACATTAAAATTTGAAGAATTCAAAGACCTTTAATTGTAGAAAAACAACAACATTTTATTTTGCACATTAGCAACGCTCTCTTTGATAAGCAATGAAACAAAGAACTTAATTGTTATTCTCAATATCACTATCACCGCATTCCTCGATTTCATCATGATGTTTACCCTCGAACTCATTGCATCATTTTAATAACCATCTAAGTGGTACCGCACAACAAACACTAACACCGTCAACAATAAAATCTCAGCCCATCATCATCAACATCATTAACTCGTCGCTTTGGTCCTTAGACCCCCGTCGTTACACTATCATTTTATATTTATTCAAACAGTCGAGAACATCAATAATTGCCCAACAACAACACTAACACACAAGGTGTACCAAAGACCAACATCACAAAGATTAAACAAAGATCATAACACAAACAAATAGCACACGGCATCAAACAAAGATCACAACATAAATCGGCGCTATACACATCTCAAAAATGACAAGTGCAAAAACAAAACCACTCGAGCCAAAATGTTTAAAATTGAGTTTGGGCACGCGAACGCAAAAAGATGGCACGGTAAAATATGCCCCGAGCTCGAAGTTCACCCACACTTAGAATTTGGCGCCTATACACCCGTGGGGATGTATAGGATACCGATTTTCAAAACATCAATCCATTTTCAAAACGTCTCCAATTTCATTTCTCATCTACACACCCGTCAATCTCAAGTAAAATCACTCCTACATTTTTAGTAACACATCTTCAAGTTCCAAGAGACAACACATTAAAAATTCGGGTAACCATGTATTTGAAATCTTGGAAAAACATCTCATTTCCATGCTTGGATAGCATCCCTTTTTAAATCATAAACAAGTGGTAAAACCTCAACCATTTTATTTATAAAAACAAACCACCTTAAAAATCTGGTTTACAAAGAACTTCTAAAAAGGGCTACAAAGATATCATTAAAGGCTAATAAAGAACGTTTTATTTTCAAAGAAAAACAGCAACACACACAAGTTAAACCCCCACATCCAACACCCGTCAAACCATTGTCAGTCACGTCCTATTACCCAAACATATCGTTAATCATCACATATGTCACGATCCTAACTAGAATGACACATATTTTTCATCACATCTTGAGTTTAAGTTCAAAAAATGGTTCAATCACATGTTCTCACCATATATACTAAAAATCGACCTCTACCCTACATAATCACCCAAATCGAAATCCAACTCATCATCTCATATGCTCAATCACCAGGTAACATCATTAATTCATCAACAATACCAAAAACACCCAACGGCAAACAACAAAATCCACCACAAAGTCTTCGTCGAAAAATCGGCGAGACACGTAAAACACACCAAGCAACACATTCCGGTCATACACGAAGTGCTCAGAGCAAACACACACATAAGAGCAATAAGACAACAAGCAACACCAAAGTATTAACAATAGCGGTCATACGTCTCGCCAATTCAAACTAATCATCGCAACACAAATTATAGTTAGAACGAGTACCAAGACTCGGAGATAACTAGACTCGACATCGACAACTTGGTTTGACAGCATCGAATCGCTCGATACCACTAATGTAACACCCTTTTCTACCCTTGATTTACGCGTCATTATCGAGTAATTTCTTTTTCAAAAATACAATTTTAATCGATAGAAAAGAAGTGCCACTTCGTCATTTATAAAACTCCTCATGTCATAAAATTTAAACCTCAAAAATAATCTCAAATCGCAA
This sequence comes from Oxytropis ochrocephala, assembly GCA_020916435.1. Classification (NCBI taxonomy): domain Eukaryota; kingdom Viridiplantae; phylum Streptophyta; class Magnoliopsida; order Fabales; family Fabaceae; genus Oxytropis; species Oxytropis ochrocephala. The sequence goes on along the minus strand of CM037090.1, from coordinate 106,741,758 downwards.
TGGAAATAACAATAGCTCACTAAACAACGCTCAAACACGTCTCACATCATTAACATAATCATAAAACAGTTAATTAATAAACTAACAATCGCAACTACGCCCCTAGGTGCTACGGTATCGAGAGCGACTCTAAGACTTCCCAACAAACTAAACAAGGAAGGCGAAGAGTTCCTTCCTTCGCGATCACTGCAGCGTTGCCACGATAGAGCAACATTCCAAGCAGAACGGGTGAGAATTTCAGATAAACATAATCAAATATAATCAGAGGAAATAGGCACAGACAATTACACAACATTAACATCATCACTACATTGCAATCACGCAACACCACCCAATCACGGATAACAACAAAGATACGGTCATGATTATGCATGAAGATGCAACCCCCACCAGGGCATATGCATGATGGTACCATATCATCTTTAAAAACCACTCAAGGCATATCTTCATCATAGAAGAAAAACCACTCAAGGCATAACATCATCAATATTAGTCATAGTATGCACATGCCATGAGACTCTATAACACATGTGCAACTCAATCAACACTCACTCGGAGTACTCATCATCATCATCATAAAAGAAATAACCACTCAAGGCATGTCATCATAAAAGAAATAACCACTCAAGGCATGTCATCATAAAAGAAATAACCACTCAAGGCATGTCATCATAAAAGAAATAACCACTCAAGGCATGTCATCCTAAAACACTCGTAGAGTGTATTCCTTCGCAAATCATCACAATCATTATACATCATCACCATAATTATACTCATAGAGTTTACACATCATCAATCATCACGAATCATAATACATCATCATCGAGCAATTACTCATAGAGTACATTCTTTGCAAAAACATAGTTGTTCGTATTACATCATCATAACACACACATCCTCATCATCATTCAATACGTATATATATATATATGTATACTTCATTTGTCTTTTAGATTAGGGTGTTATAAAATAGTGCACTGATTGACTATGGGATTACTCTGTAATCGATACTACTTGCAACAAAGCGTTGGCCACCTTTGCAAGACTCTCGATGATGCCCTTGTAAATACACTAGTGAAAGAAATTTCGCCTTAGTGGTAAACCACAATCTAGCCATAGTCAAGAGTACGCGCTAGTAGTATAACCTCTTACAAAGAATTCAATCATAAAATAAACTCAGAAAATTCGGTCCTTGACCAAAGAACAAAACAAGAGAAAATAAAGTGACTTTTTGAGGCGCCAGAGCGGTAATCAAACAAAGAGAACTTTTCGAGTCAAAAACAAAGAAGAGAAACAAGAAGATTTTAATACAAAAGCGCACCTCATTATTTTGTAAAACAAAGAACATATTAATTAAGAAAACAAAGAGCTCCTATTCTTGAAAAACAACAACTTTTATTCATAAAAACAGCATCAATTTAGCAACAAATCAGCAACTTATATTTTTGAAGAACAACACTATATATTCATAAAACAGCATGACACAACTTAAGACACAGGTGAAAAATATTGATTTTCGATCTTGTTGGTTTAAAGTTAGAAATCGATTAGGCACGGGCACATAATAAATTATGTAATAGATTATCGACCTGTATTAACTTGATTTATAAAGCCAACAATCGATTCCCATCTCTTGGAAAGCCAACAATCGATTGTCCTATCTTGTTTTGAAGCAAAGAATCGATTCCTATCTCTTTTGGAAAGCCAACAATCGATTCCCATCTCTTGGAAAGCCAACAATCGATTGTCCTATCTTGTTTTGAAGCAAAGAATCGATTCCTATCTCTTTGGAAAGCCAACAATCGATTCTTCCCTATGTCATTCAAGCTAATAATCGATTCTCACCTATATCACTCAAGCTACTAATCGATTCCTCACCTAAAATTATTCTCACAACATTTTCATTTCCACGTACTGTCAACAACATCATCAGATATCATCAAACCCCATCAAATCATCAACATCATCAAAAATTATCAAGCAACATCAGAAATCATCAAACCTCATCAAAAATTATCAAACAACATCGTAAATCATTAAACAACATCAAGAAACTCCACAAACCACATCACATACCCAATTATGTTAAATGAAACGCCACCTTACCTCTTAAACGTAAGCTCTCGTGAGAAGACGATTGAAGACACGCATTAAAAACCACGACAACACAAACGAACTCGGCTTCCCTTTCTTTTCCTTCTCTTTGCGCCCGTGTTCTCTCTCCTCTTCTTCTCCTCCTCTTCGCGTTTCCTTCTCCTCTCCCCAGTAGTGCCCTTCTTCTCTCCCTCTCTCTAGGTTTTCCTTCTTTTCTTTCTTTGTGCATTGATACCAAACCTAAACCCTAGGCATTCTTCTCTTGGGGCCTGCACATTGGGCCCTTTTACACCTCCTTTTATTGTTTCCATACTCCTTCTTTACTACCCTTTACTACCCACCACTCATCACTCAAATCAAACACTCCATTATTATTTTAACGTAATTAACCACACTGTAACACCTAACTAACTTAATTAAATAAATACCGAATTATTTTTGGGCGTTATAACTCTCCCCACTTAGAATATTTTCGTCCTCGAAAATTTACTCCAACTCACGAAACAAGACTCAATCTTCTTGTCACCCATACGTTGCACATAGGCACTCTCATGGTTCAACCACCCTAGCTTCTACATACATCTACACTTAAGCTTGTACTCACCACACTTCAACAACTACCCTTAGGCGCACCACTGCGCACGACACTTCACCCCGACACCAAGTACAACATGTAACTTTGACGTACACATTCCTTCGACTCACACTTCCGACACCCACATACTTCGATAACTCTGCAAAACACTGCACTTCGTCACACTTATACGTCGACTTCCATATATTTTGACCCGCTTATAGTCAGGTAACTACACCTCGGCTCCTACGTCACCTTACACACCTAACCTTCACCTCTCCCCGTTTCTTTGGTTCTCACGCTATGATCGAACTTAGCTACGATTATAACACCAACAACACATCATAACTTCACCAAAGTGAAGCACACACCACATCAATCACACAGCAAGCAACACAACAACTCCAAAAATAAACAGGCATTAAGCCAAAACTCCAAAGTAACAGTAACAGTACTAAAGAAAAATAGGAAAAACAGTCCTCTTGAATTTTCGAAACGGTACCTGTGAGTTCATAAAACAGTACCTATAAACTTAAGGAAGCAAAGATCCTTTATTCGCAAAAATAACAACAAGAACAAAGATGCAAAACAACGGCTCTTTATTTATAAAAAGCAGCAATGTAACCACATAAAACAAAGAAGCCTTGCAAAATAGGAAACATCACCCTTAAATATGGGGAGCAAAGACCTTTAAATTTTAAAACAAAGACAATTAAATTGAAGAAAACATCACTCTTATTTTAATCAACACCACCCTTGAATTTGAGATGATAGCACTCTTATTTGTGGGAAAAACAACAGCTTTTTAAGATTTACAAAAATAGCACTTCAAGTTTTAGTAAACAACACATTAAATTTGAAGAATTCAAAGACCTTTAATTGTAGAAAAACAACAACATTTTATTTTGCACATTAGCAACGCTCTCTTTGATAAACAAAGAAACAAAGAACTTAATTGTTATTCTCAATATCACTATCACCGCATTCCTCGATTTCATCATGATGTTTACCTCGAACTCATTGCATCATTTTAATAACCATCTAAGTGGTACCGCACAACAACACTAACACATTCGTCAACAATAAAATCTCAGCCCATCATCATCAACATCATTAACTCGCCGCTTTGGTCCTTAGACCCCGTCGTTACACTATCATTTTATATTTATTCAAACAATGAGAACATCAATAATTGCCCAACAACAACACTAACACACAAGGTGTACCAAGACCAACATCACAACATTAAACAAAGATCATAACACAAACAAATAGCACACGGCATCAAACAAAGATCACAACATAAATCGGCGCCTATACACATCTCAAAAATGACAAGTGCAAAAACAAAACCACTCGAGCCAAAATGTTTAAAATTGAGTTTGGGCACGCGAACGCAAAAAGATGGCACGGTAAAATATGCCCCGAGCTCAAGTTCACCCACACTTAGAATTTGGCGCCTATACACCCGTGGGGATGTATAGGATACCGATTTTCAAAACATCAATCCATTTTCAAAACGTCTCCAATTTCATTTCTCATCTATACACCACAATCTCAAGTAAAATCACTCCTACATTTTTAGTAACACATCTTCAAGTTCCAAGAGACAACACATTAAAAATTCGGGTAACCATGTATTTGAAATCTTGGAAAAACATCTCATTTCCATGCTTGGATAGCATCCCTTTTAAATCATAAACAAAGTGGTAAAACCTCAACCATTTTATTTATAAAAACGACCACCTTAAAAATCTGGTTTACAAGAACTTCTAAAAAGGGCTAACAAAGATATCATTAAAGGCTAACAAAGAACGCGTTTTATTTTCAAAGAAAAAAAGAACACACACAAGTTAAACCCCACATCCAACACCACAAACCATTGTCGGTCCACGCCCTATTACCCAAACATATCGTTAATCATCACATATGTCACGATCCTAACTAGAATGACACATATTTTTCATCACATCTTGAGTTTAAGTTCAAAAAATGGTTCAATCACATGTTCTCACCATATATACTAAAAATCGACCTCTACCCTACATAATCACCCAAATCGAAATCCAACTCATCATCTCATATGCTCAATCACGTGTAACATCATTAATTCATCAACAATACCAAAAACACCCAACGGCAAACAACAAAATCCACCACAAAGTCTTCGTCGAAAATCGACGAGAGACACGTAAAACACACCAAGCAACACATTCGGTCATACACGAAGTGCTCGTGAGCAAACACACACATAGTAGCAATAAGACAACAAGCAACACCAAGATTAACAATAGCGGTCATACTGTCTCGCCAATTCAAACTAATCACCGCAACACAAATTATAGTTAGAACGAGTACCAAGACTCGGAGATAACTAGACTCGACATCGACAACTTGGCGGATTGCATCGAATCGCTCTCGATACCACTAATGTAACCCCCTTTTCTACCCCTTGATTTACGCGTCATTATCGAGTAATTTCTTTTTCAAAAATACAATTTTAATCGATAGAAAAGAAGTGCCACTTCGTCATTTATAAAACTCCTCATGTCATAAAATTTAAACCTCAAAAATAATCTCGTCGCAATGGAAATAACAATAGCTCACTAAACAACGCCAAACACGCCTCACATCATTAACATAATCATAAAACAGCTTAATTAATAAACTAACAATCGCAACTACGCCCCTAGGTGCTACGGTATGAGAGACGACTCTAAGACTTCCCAACAAACTAAACAAGGAAGGCAAAGAGTTCCTTCCTTCAAGCGACACCGCAGCGAGCGTTGCCACGATAGAGCAACATTCCAAGCGAGCGGGTGAGAATTTCAGATAAACATAATCAAATATAATCGGAGGAAATAGCATGCATAATTACACAACATTAACATCATCACTACATTGCAATCACGCAACACCGGCTCCAATCATGCAGACAACAACAAAGACACAGTCATGATTATGCATGAAGATGCAACCCCACTGTGGCATATGCATGATGGTACCATATCATCTTTTAAAACCACTCAAGGCATATCTTCATCATAGAAGAAAAACCACTCAAGGCATAACATCATCAATATTAGTCATAGTATGCACATGCCATGAGACTCTATAACACATGTGCAACTCAATCAACACTCACTCGGAGTACTCATCATCATCATCATAAAAGAAATAACCACTCAAGGCATGTCATCATAAAAGAAATAACCACTCAAGGCATGTCATCATAAAAGAAATAACCACTCAAGGCATGTCATCATAAAAGAAATAACCACTCAAGGCATGTCATCCTAAAACACTCGTAGAGTGTATTCCTTCGCAAATCATCACAATCATTATACATCATCACCATAATTATACTCATAGAGTTTACACATCATCAATCATCACGAATCATAATACATCATCATCGAGCAATTACTCATAGAGTACATTCTTTGCAAAAACATAGTTGTTCGTATTACATCATCATAACACACACATCCTCATCATCATTCAATACGTATATATATATATGTATACTTCATTTGTCTTTTAGATTAGGGTGTTATAAAATAGTGCACTGATTGACTATGGGATTACTCAGGTAACTGATACTACTTGCAACAAAGCGTTGGCCACCTTTGCAAGACTCTCGATGATGCCCTTGTAAATACACCGATTGAAAGAAATTTCGCCTTAGTGGTAAACCACAATCTAGCCATAGTCAAGGAGTACGCTAGTAGTATAACCTCTTACAAAGAATTCAATCATAAAATAAACTCGAAAATTCGGTCCTTGACCAAAGAACAAAACAAGAGAAAGCGGTGACTTTTTGAGGCGCAGAACGGTAATCAAACACAGAACTTTTCGAGTCAAAAAACAAAGAGAAAGCAAGAAGATTTTAATACAAAATCGCACCTCATTATTTTGTAAACAAAGAACATATTAATTAAGAAAACAAAGAGCTCCTATTCTTGAAAAACAACAACTTTTATTCATAAAAACAAAGATCAATTTAGCAACAAATCAAAGAACTTATATTTTTGAAGAACAACACTATATATTCATAAAACAAAGATGACACATGACTTAAGACCACGGTGAAAATATTGATTTTCGATCTTGTTGGTTTAAAGTTAGAAATCGATTAGGCACGGGCACATAATAAATTATGTAATAGATTATCGACCTGTATTAACTTGATTTATAAAGCCAACAATCGATTCCCATCTCTTGGAAAGCCAACAATCGATTGTCCTATCTTGTTTTGAAGCAAAGAATCGATTCCTATCTCTTTTGGAAAGCCAACAATCGATTCCCATCTCTTGGAAAGCCAACAATCGATTGTCCTATCTTGTTTTGAAGCAAAGAATCGATTCCTATCTCTTTTGGAAAGCCAACAATCGATTCTTCCCTATGTCATTCAAGCTAATAATCGATTCCTCACCTATATCACTCAAGCTACTAATCGATTCCTCACCTAAAATTATTCTCACAACATTTTCATTTCCACGTACTGTCAACAACATCATCAGATATCATCAAACCCCATCAAATCATCAACATCATCAAAAATTATCAAGCAACATCAGAAATCATCAAACCTCATCAAAAATTATCAAACAACATCAGAAATCATTAAACAACATCAAGAAACTCCACAAACCACATCACATACCCAATTATGTTAAATGAAACGCTCACCCTTACCTCTTAAACGTAAGCTCGAGAAGACGATTGAAGACACGCATTGAAACCACGACAACACACAACGAACTCAGCTTCCCTTTTCTTTTCCTTCTCTTTGCGCTCGTGTTCTCTCTCCTTTCTTCTCCCTCCTCTTCGTTTCCTTCTCCCTCCCCGGTAGTGCCCTTCTTCTCTCTCCCCTCTCTCTCTAGGTTTTCCTTCTTTTCTTTCTTTGTGCATTGATACCAAACCTAAACCCTAGGCATTCTTCTCTTGGGCCCAGGCACATTGGGCCCTTTTTACACCTCCTTTTATTGTTTCCATACTCCTTCTTTACTACCCTTTACTACCCACCACTCATCACTCAAATCAAACACTCCATTATTATTTTAACGTAATTAACCACTGTAACACCTAACTAACTTAATTAAATAAATACCCGAATTATTTTTGGGCGTTACAACTCTCCCCCACTTAGAATATTTTCGTCCTCGAAAATTTACTCCAACTCACGAAACAAGACTCAATCTTCTTGTCACCCATACGCTGCACATAGGCACTCTATGGTTCAACCACCCTAGCTTCTACATACATCTACACTTAAGCTTGTACTCACCACACTTCAACAACTACCCTTAGCGCACACCACCGCGCACGACACTTCACCCCGACACCAAGTACAACATGTAACTTTGACGCACACATTCCTTCGACTCACACACTCCGACACCCACATACTTCGATAACTCGCAACACCGCACTTCGCCACACTTATACGTCGACTTCCATATATTTTGACCCGCTTATAGTCGTGTAACTACACCTCGGCTCCTACGTCACCTTACACACCTAACCTTCACCTCTCCCGCTTCTTTGGTTCTCACGCTATGATCGAACTTAGCTACGATTATAACACCAACAACACATCATAACTTCACCAAAGTGAAGCACACACCACATCAATCACACAAAGAAGCAACACAACAACTCCAAAAATAAACAGCATTAAGCCAAAACTCCAAAGTAATAAAGAATAAAGATTACTAAAGAAAAATAGGAAAAACAAATCCTCTTGAATTTTTGAAACTGCACTGTGAGTTCATAAAAGCAAGACCTATAAACTTAAGGAAGCAAAGATCCTTTATTCGCAAAAATAACAACAAGAACAAAGATGCAAAACAACGGCTCTTTATTTATAAAAGCGGCAATGTAACCACATAAAACAAAGAAACTTGCAAAATAGGAAACATCACCCTTAAATATGGGGAGGCAAAGACCTTTAAATTTTAAAAATAAAGACAATTAAATTGAAGAAAACATCACTCTTATTTTAATCAACACCACCATTGAATTTGAGATGATAGCACTCTTATTTGTGGGAAAAAGCAATAGCTTTTTAAGATTTACAAAAATAGCACTTCAAGTTTTAGTAAACAACACATTAAAATTTGAAGAATTCAAAGACCTTTAATTGTAGAAAAACAACAACATTTTATTTTGCACATTAGCAACGCTCTCTTTGATAAACAAAGAAACAAGAACTTAATTGTTATTCTCAATATCACTATCACCGCATTCCTCGATTTCATCATGATGTTTACCCTCGAACTCATTGCATCATTTTAATAACCATCTAAGTGGTACCGCACAACAACACTAACACCATCAACAATAAAATCTCACCCATCATCATCAACATCATTAACTCGCCGCTTTGGTCCTTAGGACCCGTCGTTACACTATCATTTTATATTTATTCAAGCAATGAGAACATCAATAATTGCCCAACAACAACACTAACACACAAGGTGTACCAAAGACCAACATCACAAAGATTAAATGACATCATAACACAAACAAATAGCACACGGCATCAAACAGCATCACAACATAAACTGGCGCCTATACACATCTCAAAAATGACAAGTGCAAAAACAAAACCACTCGAGCCAAAATGTTTAAAATTGAGTTTGGGCACGCGAACGCAAAAAGATGGCACGGTAAAATATGCCCCGAGCTCGAAGTTCACCCACACTTAGAATTTGGCGCCTATACACGGTGGGGATGTATAGGATACCGATTTTCAAAACATCAATCCATTTTCAAAACGTCTCCAATTTCATTTCTCATCTATACACCCGTCAATCTCAAGTAAAATCACTCCTACATTTTTAGTAACACATCTTCAAGTTCCAAGAGACAACACATTAAAAATTCGGGTAACCATGTATTTGAAATCTTGGAAAAACATCTCACTTCCATGCTTGGATAGCATCCCTTTTAAATCATAAAAAAGTGGTAAAACCTCAACCATTTTATTTATAAAAAAAATGACCACCTTAAAAATCGGTTTACAAAGAACTTCTAAAAAGGGCTAACAAGATATCATTAAAGGCTAACAAAGAACGTTTTATTTTCAAAGAAAAACAAAGAACACACACAAGTTAAACCCCACATCCAACACCACAAACCATTGTCGGGCCACGCCCTATTACCCAAACATATCGTTAATCATCACATATGTCACGATCCTAACTAGAATGACACATATTTTTCATCACATCTTGAGTTTAAGTTCAAAAAATGGTTCAATCACATGTTCTCACCATATATACTAAAAATCGACCTCTACCCTACATAATCACCCAAATCGAAATCCAACTCATCATCTCATATGCTCAATCACCAGGTAACATCATTAATTCATCAACAATACCAAAAACACCCAACGGCAAACAACAAAATCCACCACAAAGTCTTCGTCGAAAATCGACGAGAGACACAGAAAACACACCAAGCAACACATTCCAGTCATACACGAAGTGCTCAGAGCAAACACACACATAGTAGCAATAAGACAACAAGCAACACCAGTATTAACAATAGCAGTCATACCGTCTGGCCAATTCAGCTAATCACTGCAACACAAATTATAGTTAGAACGAGTACCAAGACTCGGGAGATAACTAGACTCGACACTGGACAACTTGGCCGGATTGCATCGAATCGCTCGATACCACTAATGTAACACCCCTTTTCTACCCTTGATTTACGCGTCATTATCAGAGTAATTTCTTTTTCAAAAATACAATTTTAATCGATAGAAAAGAAGTGCCACTTCGTCATTTATAAAACTCCTCATGTCATAAAATTTAAACCTCAAAAATAATCTCGTCGCAGCGGAAATAACAATAGCTCACTAAACAACGCTCAAACACGCCTCACATCATTAACATAATCATAAAACAGCTTAATTAATAAACTAACAATCGCAACTACGCCCCCTAGGTGCTACGGTAGACGAGAGCGACTCTAAGACTTCCCAACAAACTAAACAAGGAAGGAAGAGTTGGTTCCTTCAAGCGACACTGCGGCGTTGCCACGATAGAGCAACATTCCAAGCGAAGGGTGAGAATTTCGAGATAAACATAATCAAATATAATCGGAGGAAATAGCACGAGCAATTACACAACATTAACATCATCACTACATTGCAATCACGCAACACCCACTCCAATCATGCACAACAACGAAGATACGTCATGATTATGCATGAAGATGCAACCCCACTGTGGGGCATATGCATGATGGTACCATATCATCTTTAAAAACCACTCAAGGCATATCTTCATCATAGAAGAAAAACCACTCAAGGCATAACATCATCAATATTAGTCATAGTATGCACATGCCATGAGACTCTATAACACATGTGCAACTCAATCAACACTCACTCCTGAGTACTCATCATCATCATCATAAAAGAAATAACCACTCAAGGCATGTCATCATAAAAGAAATAACCACTCAAGGCATGTCATCATAAAAGAAATAACCACTCAAGGCATGTCATCATAAAAGAAATAACCACTCAAGGCATGTCATCCTAAAACACTCGTAGAGAGTGTATTCCTTCGCAAATCATCACAATCATTATACATCATCACCATAATTATACTCATAGAGTTTACACATCATCAATCATCACGAATCATAATACATCATCATCGAGCAATTACTCATAGAGTACATTCTTTGCAAAAACATAGTTGTTCGTATTACATCATCATAACACACACATCCTCATCATCATTCAATACGTATATATATATATGTATACTTCATTTGTCTTTTAGATTAGGGTGTTATAAAATAGTGCACTGATTGACTATGGGATTACTCAGGTAACTGATACTACTTGCAACAGGCGTTGGCCACCTTTGCAAGACTCTCAGTGATGCCCTTGTAAATACACCAGTGAAAGAAATTCTGGCCTTAGTGGTAAACCACAATCTAGCCATAGTCAAGGAGTACGCTAGTAGTATAACCTCTTACAGCAATTCAATCATAAAATAAACTCGTAAAATTCGGTCCTTGACCAAAGAACAAAACAAGAGAAAATAAAGTGACTTTTTGAGGCGCAGAAGCGGTAATCAAACAAAGCAGAACTTTTCGAGTCAAAAACAAGAAGAAAACAAGTAAGATTTTAATACAAAAATCGCACCTCATTATTTTGTAAAACAAAGAACATATTAATTAAGAAAAAAGAAAGCTCCTATTCTTGAAAAACAAAGAACTTTTATTCATAAAAACAAAGATCAATTTAGCAACAAATCAGCAACTTATATTTTTGAAGAACAACACTATATATTCATAAAACAACATGACACAACTTAAGACACAGGTGAAAAATATTGATTTCTGATCTTGTTGGTTTAAAGTTAGAAATCGATTAGGCACGGGCACATAATAAATTATGTAATAGATTATCGACCTGTATTAACTTGATTTATAAAGCCAACAATCGATTCCCATCTCTTGGAAAGCCAACAATCGATTGTCCTATCTTGTTTTGAAGCAAAGAATCGATTCCTATCTCTTTTGGAAAGCCAACAATCGATTCCCATCTCTTGGAAAGCCAACAATCGATTGTCCTATCTTGTTTTGAAGCAAAGAATCGATTCCTATCTCTTTTGGAAAGCCAACAATCGATTCTTCCCTATGTCATTCAAGCTAATAATCGATTCCTCACCTATATCACTCAAGCTACTAATCGATTCCTCACCTAAAATTATTCTCACAACATTTTCATTTCCACGTCATCGTCAACAAAGATCATCAGATATCATCAAACCCCATCAAATCATCAACATCATCAAAAATTATCAAGCAACATCAGAAATCATCAAACCTCATCAAAATCATCAACATCATCAAAAATTATCAAACAACATCGTAAATCATTAAACAACATCAAGAAACTCCACAAACCACATCACATACCCAATTATGTTAAATGAAACGCTCACCCTTACCTCTTAAACGTAAGTCTCAGTAGAAGACGATTGAAGACACGCATCTGAAACCACGACAACACAAACGAACTCGACTTTCCTTTCTTTTCCTTCTCTTTGCGCGTGTTCTCTCTCCTTTCTTCTCCCTCCTCTTCGTTTCCTTCTCCTCTCCCCCAGTGCCCTCTTCTCTCTCCCTCTCTCTAGGTTTTCCTTCTTTTCTTTCTTTGTGCATTGAGACCAAACCTAAACCCTAGGCATTCTTCTCTTGGGCCTGTGCACATTGGGCCCTTTTACACCTCCTTTTATTGTTTCCATACTCCTTCTTTACTACCCTTTACTACCCACCACTCATCACTCAAATCAAACACTCCATTATTATTTTAACGTAATTAACCACTGTAACACCTAACTAACTTAATTAAATAAATACCCGAATTATTTTTGGGCGTTACAGCATGCACTTTTATGACCGTCAGGGAATTTAAATCTTTACCTTGGAGAGAAGCCGTGCACGCTGAAGTCAAAATTAAATTTTGTACTTTACTCTCCAATGAAAGGTTTATAATTCCCCGACATGACGAATAAAATCATATATTATCATTTCATACACATACATCACATTCGCATTTCACATACATTCATTCGTTCATTCGCATTCTCATTTCATGCGCATTCATTCATTTGCACACTTACATCATGCATTATAAAAACGAAAAAACATAATTTTGAGAGAAAGATTGTGATGAGAGGTGAGGCATTCTTGTGAGATAAATAATTCTTTTTGAAAAAGTTTAGTCATACTTCGTTGCAAGCTCAAGGTGTTTCAAGTAACTCAGTTTTTCAAATTTTTAGCTTGCTCACATTTTTTAACCAAACGTTGCATCTCTTCCATCCCATGATAAATGACCGAAATGTCCATCAAAAATTTCTATTATGTTTTAACTAATGTTAACTCTCTACGAAGCATTTGTGCAGTGACGTGGGTAACATGTGTGTTTATTTTTGTTTGAGTCAGTTAGCATCCCTATCTTACCATCATCCCCTGTCGAAGTCTAATCCCACCCCGACCACCCATAAAGTACATACTCCCCACTTCAGTACATAGTTGACGTTTTTCGTTGGTTCCCTAGTGAAATAACACTTTGTGCCCTCCATACTGGGCAAATGTGTGATGTAACATCCTGCATCGCTTCTAGAATCGTTGATCGCCCTCACGAACCAACACGAGTCTTTTCGGCATGTTTTGTCCTCACTTGCATGCTTTCCCGAAACTTCTCAGAAGGTCACCCATCCACTACTACTCCAAGCCAAGCACGCTTAACTATGGAGTTCTTATGGGATGAGCTCTCGAAAAAGAAGATGCACCTTGTTGGTATAGGTAGTCCAAATCAATTCTTTTAAGCCTTCCTTCAATCTGCATGCAGCCCCATACCGCATGACCTCGGGATCCTCTCATTCCGGTAAGGCGTATTGGTTCATTCGCGCCCGCCTTCGCTTTGAAGCCGCCAGAGCCGCTCTTTGCCATGCCACCTTTTTGGGCACCGCGTTCACTCCCGCCCTCGTCACCCGGATGTCACATGCCCACGACCTTCCGCTTGGTTCGTCCTCGAACCACACCGCATCGGGAGAGGTCTCGCCGCTCGATACCATTTGTAACATCCTGCATCGCTTTAGAATCGCTGATCGCCCCACGAACCAACACGAGTCTTTTCAAAGATGTTTTGTCCTCACTTGCATGCTTTCCGAAACTTTCAGAAGGTCACCCATCCCACTACTACTCCAAGCCAAGCACGCTTAGCTATGGAGTTCTTATGGGATGAGCTCCCGAAAAGAAGATGCACCTTGTTGGTATAGGTAGTCCAAATCAATTCTTTTAAGCCTTCCTTCAACTATGATCCCATATACCGCATGCCTCGGGATCCCTCTCATTCCGGGCGTGTATTCGGTTCATTCACGCGCCCCTTCGCTTTGAAGCCGCCAGAGCCGCTCTTTGCCATGCCACATTTTTGGGCACCGGCGTTCACTCCCCGCCCTCGTCAGCCCCGGATGTCACATGTGATCTCTAAAATACATTGTCAACGTTGTGTTCCCTTGGTGCAAGTCCTGTACAAAAAATAATAATAAATTCAAAAAGGCCCGTTAGGTTGAAAACTCGTAAGAGCGGCCTAAGCAAAAATTAGGGCATATAAAAAAAAAGAGAGAAATAGAGAAAAAGAGCAAATATTTTGTAAATAAGTAAATTATTGTCCTTAAGTTAATTTTTGAGAAAACGAGCAATCATGATGTGAGGTGAAGTTGAACCATCTTTCCATACCCTCAAAAATCCTTTGCCGCCCACCCTAAGCCAAAAACCCTAAAAATCTCCCAATCACCCTAGACAAGGATCGATTTGCATAAAAAAATAAAATAAAAATGGTGCATCACTTTTATCAGCTCACTCAGCCAAAAGAGACAAAAATCACAAAAGAGTGAAGTCAAAAAAAGAGGATTAAAAAATCTCAATAAAACCCCAAACACTCCTTTGAGCCTAACAACCATTACTTTCACAAACCATTAACCATTAGCCAAACCATACCGCTCAATAAAAAATCATCCGTACCATCAAATCCCCAAACACTACTTCGAGCCCAATTATCATTTCTCTCATACATCACTAAACCATCGACCACGTTACAAGCCTCTAGAGTTCATTCCGACAGTGATTGATTTTGTTTTCTCAAAATTTTAATTTTAGGACAAATAAGCTTATTTATTTACAATATGTTTGCTCAAAAAAAAATATATATCCCAAAAAAAAACTCAAAAGAAAAGAAAGATCAAAAGGCTTGCACCACGAGATTCATTCAAGTTCTGCTTATACTAAGACAAGGTCTAGTGATCACCAAGTGTAGTTTTCATCATAGCAAACTCAAGACTATTGTAGTCAAGTCATTTTAAAGATAACCAAAAGTTTATACTAGGATCGCCACCTAGATCCTAAAGTGGGGCATCCCTTTCACCATCTATTCCATTTGAACTGGGGAATTTTATGCAGTGTCCATCCCATACCACACCCAAACCTATAGCCATACTGCATAAACTCCAAAAACCATAACCCTAACTCCGTCACCTTTCCCAATCTCACTAAAGCCAACCGTTCAAAATACCATTCCAAGTGGGGCAATCCTGTCGCTTTTTACTCCACCTTCAAATGGAAAAATTCACCCTACACCCATCTCATCCCCTCGCCATATTCACAGCCAAAAAAACCATACCGGGGCAATTTCTCAACTCACTATCCTAAATGTTTCTACTCTAGTTGGGGCAATCTTGTCCTTACCATAATTAGGGAAACATCAAACTTTATGGGTTGAGACAACATCTCCTACTTGCCACCTTTCATTCCAAAGCCAATGCATTCCCCGTTCATCATTTTCTACACCTCTAGCTCGTTAGCACTAGACAGGGGCAAGTTAGTCACTCACAATCATCAAATCGAAATTGGGGCAATCTCGTATTTCTTGGCTTGGAAAAACCTACCTTTCATGACATTGACGAAGACCAATCATTCATCCTTTCATGCGTCGCATTCGTCCATGCCCTTGAACCAAGTTAACTGACTCATTCATCTATGTTTGCACTACTATACATGTTTTCTTAACAACGCTTCAGAGAGATAGAACACAAGTTGATAATGTTAACTTTGTGGACCTAAATTTCGGTCATCATGGGGCATCATAATGGAAGAGAAAAAGAAGCGAGCTTGCAAGTACTTGTTCACATCAATGTCTGTAAATAACAACCTTGAGATTGCCGAAGTTTGAATCAAATCTAATCTTTCCAAAGAATTATCAATATTCATTTCCGCCTCTCGCATCCAAAGTCTCACATCTCATCATCACAAAAAAGTGTTTCTACACTCAATCAGTCATTTCATGTCATCACACCATGCACCATAGCATTTGCATTCAAACATTTCATTTGCATCATATTAACACTCATACTTCATGCATCCATCAGATAAATAAATAAATAAGGCAAGCAAAAAAAAGCAAAAAGCAAAAAACAAAAAGAGACAGGAATCACCTATTTCATCCATCACCCCACCAAAAATCACCTGTTGCATGTGCATGTATATATTATTAGCGTTGTATATCCATTACATGATGTATTGCTTCTAAATCGACTTCAAGTGTCGATACCTATATTTTGTTCCTCTAAGATCAAAGCTCTAAGCGTTGATCCCGGTATCGTATCACGGATCACCAGCTGGATCCCTATAGACCCCAAGTGGTCCTTCGAGCAGGGCGCCAAATGTGGCCGAGTCGCAACGTCGAGTCGATCCCGACGGACCTTCGCAGACCCCGAGTGGTCCTTCAGACTAGTTGTGTCAGCCTAAGACACAGTGGACGTCCTTCATGGTCAACATATCAGTTCTAGACCTGATCTTGACCCATCATGGCCGCTCGAATATAAAGGCCCCCTCAGATCGTTAACTAGTACCGTAGCTAGTTGCGCTCCTTCAGACCACGATGGTCCTTCAATTAAGGCTTAGGCAGCCTTCCAGACCCTGAGTGGTCCTTCAGAGCCTTAGTGCTCCTTCAGACCCTGAGCGGTCCTTCAGAGCCTTAGTGCTCCTTCAGGTCCTTGTGGACCCTTCATTCAACTGTAGGTTAATGCGCCAAGTATTAACCACTCCCTCTTATCTCTCAAACCTTCCACTTCCCCCTCAAACGGACAAAATTAACGTCTATCTTATCTTTATTCCTATTTCTACTACGAAAGTTCGAGAACTCATCACTTTCTAGTAAAAAATACTAATAAAGAGGCAATCTGTTATACCCCAATTTTGTCCGTCTTCTTTTTCTTGTTTTAGTCGTTATTTTTATTAGTGGTCGTGTTTTGGAGTCGCATGACTACGAGAATTATTAGTATAGCGTCTCGGTTATTAACCCAACCAATTTCAATCAACCTGCTCAACTAAGTCGAAATGTCGTTGTTTAAATTAGGCACGCCGCACAATGATCGATCTTTTCGCGCGTTCTTCAATTTAATATTCGTATTTGAGTTTAGTCGCATTACATAAACAGTCTACCTAAAGTCATTGTTCTCAAAAATGTGGTTTAAATTCGGACTTAAGAATGCGATTCGAGTTAATTTTAGTGTTTTTAGTTAACGCGCCATTTCTTCTATTCGGTCTAGTTTGGCGATTTATCGAGTCCGCCCGTTCTTGTCTTTGTATTTGGCCCGACTCCTTTTTCTTATTATTTTTATTCTTAAGCATATATACAATCCAAAAATGTCAAAAATTCTATTTAGTTTAATTTACTGCTTTTAAAAGTGTTTAAGAGTCCAAAAATATAAAAATAATTCTACTTAGTTTAATTTACAAATTAGAAGCACTTAAGAGTCAAATAAGTCCAAAAATACAAAAATAAATAATACTAAAAATACAAAAATAAGAAATCCGAAAATAAAATAGTAAGCAAACAATTTAGGGTTTCAGCAAAGATTCCAAGTCTGCTGCAATTTCTATTGTTGGGCCTGGGTTCCAACCTGAAATAGGGTCAAAGCCTGGTTAAAAATAATAAATGCCTTAACCTAATTTTATACTATAAATAGACAGTCTAGTAACCTAATTTTATACTATAAATAGACAGTCTAGTAATCGAGCTGGTCACTGCCTCTCTAGCAAGTCCTCATGACTCGCCAAAGCATGCACTCATTATGCCTCCGAGTCCCCGTACTCGGAGCAGCCGAAGAAGTGGATGCCTCCCCTCTACCTCCGCTAGGAGATACCTCCCATCTCCCTCTCTGACGATGGTCCCTCTGACCGCGATACCTACCAGACAATGCAAAGAAAAAAAAACACAATTAGTTTAAAAAAAAAATCATAAACAACATCGTATATAGGTGAACCAGGGGGTATATACGATGCCTGCTTGTTTGGGTCGTATATATCTCTTCTAGAGCTAAGTTCGAGTGGGAAAATTCCTTAAGCACTCGTATATACGTTTGGGGAACGTATATACGATGGTGTTTTTTGCGTGGATCGTATATAGGTGGGCAAGGAGGTATATACGAGTGGCACATTTCTGAAGCAATTGTATATACGTTTTGGGAGGTAAATACGAGTGAGATGTTGGTCAATCGTAGATATGACCAAATGGGTAAGGAAATTGAGTTTTTGTAAAGTAGGAGGGGTATTAGAGTCTTTTCATGGGGGTATGAAGGAAGGGGGTGGGGGTACAAAAAAACCCCTTAAAACATTGGAGCGAACCCACTCATATTCCAACGTGAAAAAAAATAAAGACCGTTGCCTTTTGGACCCCCAACTGAACCCAATACCCACCCCCCACCCCCCACCCCATTTTAATTTTAGTTTCATACAATTTTACCCTTACTTGAATTCTTTTTTTAAAGCATTTTTTATGAGAGAAGTTTTATTAATCAAAGTGACACTAATGATCATTGTACAACTGTCCCTGACGGGATTTGAACCCAACACCTTGAGAATACAATACGAAGCTCTTACCACTGAACTAGCATCTTAAGTGTTAAAAAAAGCATCATAGATTGTACCATTTCAGAAATATCTAAACAGAAATTTCCAGAATTTACACAAAAAGAAAATATTTTTTTTCGGATTTTTAAAC
This sequence comes from Oxytropis ochrocephala, assembly GCA_020916435.1. Taxonomy (NCBI): domain Eukaryota; kingdom Viridiplantae; phylum Streptophyta; class Magnoliopsida; order Fabales; family Fabaceae; genus Oxytropis; species Oxytropis ochrocephala. The sequence goes on along the minus strand of CM037090.1, from coordinate 106,722,487 downwards.
ATTCAGGTTTTGTGTTTAAAAGAAATTTCTTGAACTCAAAATTACATTACGGATTCATTTTAAAAGAAAATTCTGGAATGGTGTTTTTTAAAAGCACTCTGGAAATATCTAAAAAAAGTATTTTTTAGAAATTTTTATATTTCAAATTTATCTTTTTAGATATTTCCGGAGTGCTTCTAAAAAACAACATTTTGGAATTTTCTTTAAAGATAAATTAGGAATGGAATTTTGAGTTCTAAAAATTTCTTTCAAACATAAATTTGGAATGTTAAAAATTCCTGGAAAAAAAAAGTCTCAGTTTTTAAGGGGCAAAATGAAATGTTTTATTGGGTCAAATGGTGAGGGTCTAAAAGGCAACAACCAAAATAAACGAGCCCAATGAAATCCTCTATGATGGTCGTCCATATTAGCTCTAGCCATATCTTTGTTTTCTTGTCCGTAAACATAGCGATAAACACCATCCATAAATTTACACACGCAAAATAGAAATCCAGAATTCGAGTTCAAGTAAACTTGAAAAATGTCCAGCCTAACAATGCTGGCTTCAGTCATTTGTTTAGTACTATCACTTAGGATTTCTCTTGGTTTGCGTAATAAAATTACTATATGCTCTTCCTCCCATTATGATTTATACTTTTTTTGTGAGGATCATGCTTTAAACTTTACTAGCCTCACCACCTGTCCGATGGACGGGTTGTCTCACTATAAATTAAATGAATTACTTTTAAACAAAAACAGGAGAGTAAATAACAACATCAAACAAATTTTAAGTATTAGAATGACATTACAGTTAAAGACAAAAGTCACACATATTAGATCAAGGCATAACACAAACAGTTTATAGTTGGAGCATAAATAACAGTCTAATCACACATATTAGATGAAGTTATTATAACACAAACAACTTAAAGTTGTAACATAAACAACAACATATAATAATGTTATCTATATTCATGTAATGTAACTATAAAAACGTAACCCATAATGCGGTCCTACCCGGTTCGAGAGAATAGTCTCTAGAGTTGCGCGCAGAGGATACCCAGTTTATACCAAAAAAATGTAATATAAAAACTTAACCCATAATTAAAGAGAAAAGAGAAGACAACATAATTAGAAAGTGAAACACGTACGTATGTATCATGCAGAGTTTGATTTAAAACTAAACACAAATTGAAGTATGCTTCTGTAGAGTGTATGGCTTAGGACTTTATTTGATGTGTTAGAGTGCTTGTAGCAATTGATAGCACTTAGTTAGTGTGTTGGTTTATGTGTTGTAGTGTTGTGTTGTAAACCTTTGTGGTGCTATAGCACTGTGTTAAACATTGTGGGTGTTGTGCTTTGTTGTAGCACTTGTTGTGCTGATTAATTCTGTTAGCTTTCTGTTATTGTAACTGTTTGTACAGCTCTCTAATGTACCTATATATATATATACTCTTGTATGCTGAACAAAATTAAGACTTGGAATAATACATTCAATTTCCAAAAGATCTCTCTCTCTCTCTCAAATTTACATAACTGCTTTGTTCTAAATTCTTGAGTTTTGAGGATTGTTTCATAACAATTGGTATCAGAGCATTAGGTTCGTGTTGCTTGGGCAAAGATGAAGGTTGGCGTGTGATCCTTGAAGAAAATTCAAGAATGGGATCTGTGAAATTCGAAGTGGAGAAATTCACAGGGAAAAATGACTTTAGCTTATGGCGTATGAAGATGAGAGCTTTCTTGGTGCAACAAGGCATTGAGAAAGCATTTGCAGGTGAGGCAAAGTTACTTGATATGCTATCAGAGGAGAAGAAGCAAGATATGCTTGAAAGAGCATATAGTGCTTTGATTCTGTCATTGGGAGATAAGGTGTTGAGGGAAGTCTCGAAGGAGAAAACTGCAGTAGGTATATGGCTCAAATTGGAGAACCTATATATGACCAAATCTTTGGCCAATAGGTTGTATTTGAAGCAAAAATTGTTTACCTTCAAGATGGCATCGGGAAGGAAATTGGAGGATTACATTGATGATTTCAACAAGGTGATTCTTGATCTTGAAAACATTGAGATCAAGGTAGAAGATGAGGATCAAGCACTCCTATTACTCAAGTCGCTGTCAACAGGCTGAAGCACTGAATGTGAGAGGAAGAACTGAGAAAATGGACTTCAAGGGAAAGCAAAACTCGAGGTCTAAGTCAAGGGAATTCAAGAAAAGGGCCTGCTTCATTTGTAAGAGCGAAGATCATCTCAAGAAAGACTGCCCAGACTTCAAGAAGAAGAAGAAGAAGGGTGGAGCTCACAAAGGCCATCATGGTGATGTAGATGTGGTTTCAGAAGGTTATGAAAGTCTGAGGTGATGTGTGTGACTGAGGTGAATTGCAATTGTCCAAAGAACAGAAAACATGAGGATTTTTCCTGGCTTGATGACATAGACTTACACAGCTATGTTAGTGCAGAGGTATTGTGAATTTCTGATGTGAAATTGTATCTCCAGTGGATCATTGACACTGGTTGTACATTTCACATGTGTCATATGAGGGAATGGTTATTCACATTCACTCAAATTCATGGTGGACAAGTGCTATTGGGGAACAATCAGACATGTAGAGTGCAGGGCATTGGATCTATCAAGTTCAAGATGGCTGATGGGTCTATCAAGGTGCTACAAGGTGTTAGATACGTGCCTGATTTAAAGAGGAATTTGATTTCTCTTGCAATGCTTGATGCACAAGGTTTTGATTACAAAGGAGGAGGTGGAGTCATCAAGGTAATAAGGGGATCAATGGTGATGATGAAGGGTGAATTGGTGGATGGTCTCTACAAGTTGTTGGGGAGTGCTCTAGATGGAGCATCTAACAATGTTGCTAGTGCAGAAATCACCAAGTGCAGCCCGTGGCATAGGAGATTGGGGCATGTCAGTGAGAAGGGACTCAAGGAATTAAGCAAACAGAAGTTGTTAGGTGATGATTCTATCAGTTCACTTGATTTCTGTGAGTTGTGTATCCTTGGCAAGGCAAAGAAATTGAAGTTCAGCACTACTACTCACTGCACCAAAGGGATATTGGACTACATTCACCGTGATCTTTGGGGCCAGCTCATGTTCAATCTCACCAAGGATCCAAGTACTTCATGACTCTCATAGATGATCACTCGAGGAAGGTATGGGTTTACATGCTTAAACTTAAGAGTGATGCATTTGAAAAGTTTAAAGAATGGTGTACTCTAGTTGAAAATCAAACTGGTAGGAAGATTAAGAAGTTAAGGACTGATAATGGACTAGATTTTTGTTCTGATGAGTTTAATCAATTTTGTAAAATGAAAGGAATTGATAGGCATAAGACAGTTAGTGGTACACCCCAACAAAATGGATTGACAGAAAGAATGAATAGAACTATCATGGAAAGGGTTAGATGTATGATGTTGAATGCTAACTTGAGTCATCATTTTTGGGCTGAGACTGTATCTACTGTTGTATATTTGATAAATAGATGCCCCTCCTCAGCTATTGAAATGAAAACACCTGAGGAGGTGTGGTCAGGGCATCCACCAGATCTGTCAAATTTGAAAATATATGGTTGTGTTGCTTATGCACATGTCAAACAAGGTAAACTTGATCCAATGACTGTGAAATGTATGTTTCTGGGGTACCCTACAGATGTCAAGGGTTATAGATTGTGGTGTGTAGATAAGCAACTACCAAAGATCATCATTAGCAGAAATGTTGTGTTTAGAGAATAGGAAATGTGCTACACTGAGAAGGTGGTAGAAAAGAAGCAAATTGAGCAGAGTAATGATGATAGTGTTGAGTTTGAGGTGGAGCCATTGCTACAACAGGTAGATGCTGCCACAACACCTGATGTAGCACCAGTGCAGTCAGGAAGTGAAGAAGCCACAGATGATCAAGATGATCTGCAGAACTATCTTCTAACTAGAGACAGAACTAGAAGGACTATTAGACCACCTGAGAGGCTTGGTCATGCTGAGATGGATGCTTTTGCTTTAAATGTGGCTGAAGAGGTTGATAGTGAAGAGCCAGCTAGTTACAAAGATGCTATGAATAGCAAGTCAGTGAATAAGTGGTATGCAGCTATGCTAGATGAGATGCAGTCACTTCAGAAGAACAAGACCTAGATTTTGGTAGATAGACCAAAAGGGAAGAAGCTTGTTGGGTGTAGATGGCTATTCAAGGTGAAAGAGGAAATTCCTAGGGTAGCTAAGGCTAAGTTCAAGGCAAGGCTAGTGGCTCGATGCTTCACTCAAAGGGAAGGTATAGACTATCATGAGGTGTTCTCACCAGTGGTAAAACATACTTCTATTAGAATGATCTTGTCACTTGTTGCACAAGAAAACGTGGAACTTGAACAGTTGGATGTAAAGACTGCTTTCCTTCATGGAGAGCTAGATGAGCAAATTTACATGGCACAACCAGAAGGTTTTGTGAAGAAGGGTGATGAGGGGAAGGTATGCTTGCTGAAGAAGTCACTATACGGTTTGAAACAGTCCCCAAGACAGTGGTATATGAGGTTTGACAGTTTTATGGTGAATAATGGCTTCAATAGGTGCAAATCAGATAATTGTGTCTATTGGAGGAAGATCAATGATGAAGAAATTGTCTACTTGTTGCTCTATGTTGATGACATGCTTGTAGCATGTAAGAGCAAAGTAGAAATCAAGAGAGTGAAGAAAATGATAGAGAATGAGTTTGAAATGAAAGACATGGGTGCTGCTAGCAAGATACTAGGAATGCAGATTGCTAGAGACAGAGGTGTAGGGTTTCTTACTCTTAGTCAAAAGGACTACATAATGAAGGTATTGAAGAGGTTCAATATGGATCAATCTAAGCCTGTTGCTACCCCCTTGGCTTAACATTTTAGGTTGTCACTAGATGACACACCTAATACTGATGAAGAGAAGAAATATATGGAAAGTGTTCCATATGCTAGTGTTGTGGGATCACTCATGTATGCTATGATATGTACTAGGCCTGATTTGGCTTATGCTATGAGTATTGTAAGTAGATATATGGGAAAGCCTTTCTATTTCACGCGTTAATTCTCGTTCTCTCTCACTCAAACACTCTTTCTCTCACTCTCAGCTTTCTTCTCTCGCAAGCAAACCCTCCTCTCTACACAAATAGATCTCACTCACGCACAAAGCTTCCTCTCTACGCCAGAATCTCTCAACCCTCGCCGGCCTCCTCTATGCGCCGCCGTGTTCCTGCGCACGCCGTTGTTTCCACCATGGTGTTATCTCTCGTTCTCATTCATCTCTCTCCGAATAGCTGCTACTCATTCATCTCTCTGCTCTCTCTTTGGTTCTTGATAATAGGTTTGGTTCTTGCCCCTTTCATTTTTATGGGTTTTAGGTTTTAAGATTTGGTTCTTGATAGTTTAGGTTTTAGGTTTTCAGGTTTGCTTCTTGATAGTTTAGGTTTTGGGTTTTATTACCTAAATAAATGTGTTATCTGGTTTTTGTACTAAGCACCGTAACATAACCTAGTGTTTATCTATCCTTGTGTGAAAAAGGTGTTTAGTGTGTATATACTAAGTACATTTAGCAGAAAGCCTGCATTTATCTGGTTTGGTTTGGTTTACCTATCACAAAACATTGTTAATTGTATATTTGGTGTCAGTTTTATTATATATGTTGTTTTGGTTTTGGGGTTTAAGGTGTTGTGCTATGAGCTATTAGCCACAAAATTGTAGGAAAATTTGTCTCATTTTCGTTTAAAAGATATCCTCACACAGTTAGGACTTTCAAAGCAAGGAAAGAAGCAGGTGAGATAAGAAATATTACTGATCATGCATTGTGATGTTAATGTTATTTTCTTTAAAACCCGACTGGTTAGTGGTGGTTTTGAAATTTGGCCATGATTGAAGGGTGTTTGTTGACTGAAGTGATTACTTGTTATATTTTACATTATTTATTTGTAACCTTCCCAATCGATTACATGCAATTTGAATTGCTGCATTTAAGTCTTGCGTGGTTTAGATTACAAGTCTCTTATCAAGAATACAAGTTTGATACGAGTTTAAAATTTAAACTCTTAGAACAGATTGATATTGTCAATCTGAAGTATGAACTTTCATGATTGTTATAATCTGGTGCTTAGCCCATGCATTATTATTTTTAATTTCTTTTTTTTGATAAGTCAAAGATTTTATTAATGTGGGGGCACTTGGGGTGCCTCAACCCAATTACATTTAATGTAACCGGTTCATACAACCAATCAGATCAATATTCCATTCCTCAAAATCTAAAGTGGTCTGCTTACCCACTCTATTTGCTACCCAGCCCCAAGATAATCCTTTCACATGATTAAACATTTGTGCTACACTTGGTGCACCCCCCTTAAAGATAACTCTATTTCTATTAATCCAAATGACCCAAAGAACAGCCACCCAAACCATAAATCTTACTCTCTTCTTCTTCTTACCATTTACATTACACCTGTGTTGCCACATATGATCCCATGCTCCATTACAAGCCATTCTTGTTATTCCAAGCCATTCCAAAACTTGTGATACTTCTTTTAAATTTTATTTAGCTTATTCAAACTGTGAAGTGCTTAATTGATTTCAGAGATATGCAAACTTCGCTAAACTTTGCTTTAATAGTTTCTAATGTTCAATGATGGTTTATCTGTTCAACTGTGAAGTGCTTAATTGATTAGAAACTTTGCTTTTTCCTCCCAACTTCTACACATGTTGTCCAAACTGATAGAAACTGATTAGAAACTTTGCTTTTACTCCGCTCAAAATTCCATTATTTTATCTACAGGTTAGCATTTACAATGAATATCATGAATTCATGATAGCTCTTTTTGTTACCCGCTTCCGTATTTGAAACAGAGTTAAATGAATGTTCTGTTTTTATTCTTTGTTAGAATGAATATGATTGCTAATTATGTGAGTAGTAGGATGAGCAATGAGCATGTTACTTTGTTCTGTCTTTGAGTTCCATATTTTAAGGCACTGAATGATTATATTTATTATGAGATCAACTTAATGTCAATGATTGGTGGGTCAATTTGATGCTATAATTCACTGTTTCATTCTATTCTATCTTTCAACAAATTGTCCCTCTCCCCTGAAATGAATGTGATAGTAAAAGTAACTACCACCACCATTTAAATGATGTGTACATTCAATTGCTTTGTTACCAATTCTTTGAAATCCGATATGTTTGCTGCTATATTTCACAATGTTAAATGATTTTTCCTCATATGCTTGCCAATTGTCTGCAGCCAAACTTACAAAGCTACAAAATTTGAACAATTTTGGAATTTGTTAGGAGGAAAATCAGAATATCCCCGTCAAAAGGTTAATAGGGAGGCTGAAAGTGATCCTCACCTACGTTGCAACTTCTCTAAAGGTAAGGGATCATTTTTTTTTGCTGGTAACAATATGTTTAATTTTGGAACTTATGAAGATGCTGTAATGGTAATTAATAATGAATTCACTAACTTCTTGTTGTTGTATAAATAACTACTTTTATTGAACAACTACAAGTGTTATAAAGGGTTAAGTTTTATGAAATGTATTTCTTTTCCTCAGTTTTAAAGGTTCATCGCTCCATGTCTTTACCAATTAAGTTGTTTATTATTTCTTCCAGGAACAGTGTTGGCACTGATCCTTGTTGGTGCTGCACATACCTTGTTGATCCCCCGGATCCTCTATTGGTTGAAATTGGGGAAGCTTTTATCAAGTGCCTCTTTTTAAATGTAAGTGGGTTAACAACAATAGTGGTGTCCGTACCGACGAAATGGGATATACACTAGTGGACCTTGACAAGGTAAATTATAAGGATGAACCTTTCATCATGGCTGACCAAGCAAAACAAGTATTCTATATCAAAGATCCTTCTAACAAAAAGTGGTCAGTGGTCCTACAAGGAAAAATGGGTAGTGATGAAAATGAAGATTCTAGTCTTGCAATTTCCGAAACACCTTGTTTGTTAACACAAGTGCCTACTTTAATTGATGACAACGAAGTTGACGATGAACATATCACACGCAATGATCATAATGAAGGGATTTTGTACGAAGGAGTTTAGATTTGTTCTCTTTTTTTTTGGAACCTATGAACATGTACTCTTGAATTGTGTATTTCCGATACCTTTTGGCAATTGGATGTGTCTTTATGCCTACTATTACACTTTTGTAGTTGTATTGTGTTTGGTCCTTATGGAAAGAAGTGATTGTTAGTTGATGTGTCTTTATGCCTACTATTACACTTTTGTAGTTGTATTGTGTTTTGTAGAAATGCATCATGTATGATATAGAACTATTGCACTATCTTAGTGGATCAATATGAATGTTGTATGTTTTGTTCCTAACTCTGTTTACTTTTACACTTCTGTCGTTTTTTTACTTTTACTAACTCTGTTTTTTCATCAAGGCTGTAGCTTCTAATGTTTATCATCTTTGCTGTTACTTTAAGATAAGTGAACACTTTGAAGTTTAAGTTATTTAGTTGGCAAGATATTGAATTGTACTATTTGAAGAATTTGGATGTGGAGGACATTTAATTATTGATATTGATATTGAATTGTACTATTTAGTTATTTAGTTGACATTTAATTTGTGGAGTTCTATGTTGTGATGATAACATTTCTTAACAGTTTTTTGTTATTTCTTAACAGATATCATGGATGATTCCAGTGCCAACCCTCCAAAAAAGGCTACTAGACGTCCGACATCATTAAAACGTTTCACTTCTAGGCTCGCAACCGGTCAAAAATATCCAGTGGAAGTTGATAGTAAATGCGAGCTTATCGGTGAATATGCAAACAAATTCAAAACCTATTTAGGGGTGGTTGCACGAACAAAATTAAGCATATTGCCAATGACTTGGGGTGACTGATAACTCTATTTTATATAGAGTATTTCATATGTTTAAACTTAGTATTTGCTCTCTTTCAAGTAATAATAAAGAGTTTATATAGTATTTTATGTGATATATGATAACTTGAGTGATTTGAATGGTTATAGTTATTATTAGGCCATTTTGGATATATTGTGGTATGTTTGATGTTTTTGTTCAGTGCAGTCTCAATGCTAACTGCATCAATGCTCCTGCACTGATCCTGCATCAAATCCCGCACTACTCGGTGAATAAGCAGTCTGTTTCATATGCATCCACCTTGCAATTGATGACCTCCCGCTTGGTTTCTCTGATGCCATCCAACCTTGTATAGTAGGCGCTACCATTCACACATAGCTATAGGCATAGCTTTGAAGAGTCACCAACATAGGGACACATGTTCACACATCAATGAACCGCCCTATGTGATTAGTCAAAGATTTCAACATGGATAAACCTCTGGAAAGCAACTACAACTATGATCCACTCAAGATGACTTCAACATGAAGGAAGGAAGCACCTCACTTGAAGGCTATAAAAGGACCTCACATCTTCATTTGGAAATATATCACAATCCATAAGTTAGATCAAAATTTCAATATACATAGTTAGTTTTTATATTTTTAGAGGAAGAGGAAGGAATTCATAAATCCTCCTTAACTCATTTTCATAGTGTTTGTATAGTGCTAAGGAGTAATGCTAGTGCATTGCTAGAAGATTTCATACAAAGGTTTTCAACATTTGTAACTTTACTCTTGTTGTTTCTCTTTTGTGATTTCTATATATATAAACATGGTCTATTCGGTTTATATATATCTTGCAATGTCTCTTGTTAGCTAAACCTTTCTTAGTTGGAATGTTCTAATCATTTAATGAGCTTTTAAGTAAGTATGATGTATGTATGTATGTTTGTACTTTAGTTCTTGCTTGATAATCTTTTCAAAACTTATTTTGAACTTGATCACTTAGAATAAGTAGATTTGTAAATGACCAGAAATGGCTTACAATTAAGAACTCAAGAACTAATATGGGTGAGTGTTTTACATAAAGAAAACTTTGTGAAAACCATGCTAAGTCCTAGACATAGGATAGTATAGTCCATAGGATAATTGTGGGTACTTAAAATACAAGAGTGAATTCACTTAAGCAAATTGGATAATTGTTAGGAGGCAAGATTGGCACTAACACCCATTTCTTTTCTTGCATAGAACAAGGATCATAAGAGAGTGGTAATGATATCTCAAGAAAGTGACCGAAAGGCACATAGCTAATGCAACGAAGATTCAAAGGCTTGTTTGCATCACATACTGCATCATACACTTATAAGTAAATTACTTGATGAAGACATTCCAACTAGCTTTTCTAGCTCTGTGGCTATCTATCTTCGTTTTCTATACACGCTCCCTCCAAGTTTCCAAAACTTACATCCCCCTGGCATGTCAACTCCATGAACGAGAAGACATCAACCTTGCCAAGTTGATTCTAGGCTCTCTCTACCAGCAACTTGATAATGCTGTTATAGAGTTGAAAGAGAATGAACCGGCCACCAAGTTTTTGGCCTCTGGCCCACTATGGCTGTTACAATTGTGGCTGTTGGCCACTTTTGAGTCTCGACTAAACTTGTATATCCCCAAGTCTGCTTGACTAACTGTAGAGACTAGTAGTACTGAAGGGATTCGATTGGCGCAGTTTAGGCCTAAGCAAGCAACCCTTTCTGCCGAAGAATCCTTTCTAGTCTATTTCGAAATCTTCTTGAAATGTGCCACTTTTACAGATTCTAAGGCTCCCTTTGTCCAGAGGTCTTGTGGTCCAACATGGTTTAAACAACCGTTTCCTTCCCCTTCTGTCGAGCCTGCTGAGGAAGTTAACCGAATTTGGCAAGCTTACATCTCTCCTTCTATCCTCTCCACTGTGCTCACCCGCAAAACAAAAAATAGTTTGGGAATTACTAGATATTTCCCAAGTTATTTTGCCAGGCAGTTTGGGCTTTGTCAAATTCGACCTGCACCAGTGTGCTTTCACAGGCGAGAATTTACAAGTCCAGAATCAGAGGTAGCTTATAAACAAGCCTTCAAGAAATTCCATTACAAAGCCTTGAATTTTGAACCTCTCAAATTCAATCCAAGGTTTTCATGCGAGAAATTTCATGAATGGTGGATCAAGTTATTACACCAATCTTTCTTGGGAAACCATTGACACTTTTCTTTGAAAACATTGTGAAGAAATTGGTAGCAGCTTTCCCTTCGAACAACACTGGTAAACACTTTTCGACACTCAAAGCTTTCTAAGTCTTAACCACTTATAACTTGGCTTCATTTCTATTTGCTTACCAATGTTTTCGACATTTTTAGAAAAACCTACAACAAAGTTGAAGGTCAAAGTAGGCAAGGCTACCACATCAAAACCTTCTCCCCAAGTCACGAAGAAAGTGGCAGCAAATCCTAACCCAGACAACGCCCCAAAAAAGGTATGGCACTTTCCACTTGTCTTAAGTTGTCTGTTTACTATGGCTTTTATTCATGTCGGAAATTTCTTCCAGGCAACAACCCAAGCGGCTAAACCTCTTCAAAAGCCCAAAGCCAAAAAGCAAATGGTTATTCCCTCCAGTTCCGAGGTACTGTACCTACCTTATTACATGTCGAAATTTCTCGATTTTATCATTCACTTTTCGTGGCATTACCGTACCATAACTTGATTTCTTTTGCGGGACACCGAAAGTGATGACAACATTCCTCTCACTCGGAGGTCAAGGAAAAGGCCTTACTCGAACCTCAAAGGGCGGCTCAAGGCATCACCATCAACGAGCCTTACGAATCACCTTCTTCTCTCCAATCAAGAGGCTTAAGGTACATGAGGTAAATTTCCTTTCGACGTCATTTCGAACCTCTTTGATCTCCACCTTTCGATTCTAACTTAAGTAGTATTACTCATCGTAAGCGGTGGGTGGGTTACTTTTTGATGATCCCTTTTGCCAAGTCTTTGATCGAGGTTCTTTGAAGCGGGAATTGTCACTTAATGCTTCCTTTTCCTTCGTCGCCTCAAGGTGTAATTGCTGAAGAAGTTTTTCAAGCACTTGCTGACCCTGGGATTCCTACTTTCGAAGAGCTTGTTCCGAATGCTGATAATATGGAACCAGAGGCTGTTGTCGAAGAGAATGTTCAAGTTCCAGAACCCAACATCCCAGAAATCGAAAGGCCAGAAGTGGTGGATACCTCTGTTGAAATTCCTGCAGAGAATATGGTTAATCAAGAGCAAGAGGAGCCCAGAATGGAGGAATCTGCAAATCAAGGCGCTTCTACCAAAGAGTCATCCAACAGCGCTGTTAGCGATCACGAGTTGGCTGAGCTGAAGAAGACAGATCCTTTGGCAGCTTTGAAAATCATGCTGAGTCTTAAAAGCTCGTCGAGTCGCTTGATTTGCAGCTCTTCGAACAACTCTCTCAGTTCCATCAATCAGGAAACAATCGAAAGCCTACTTCGCCAGCTGAAGACGAAGGTTCTAGAAGGGAATTTGGTGGCGAATATTGAGGGCGATCCATCTGTGTACCTTGAGGTAAAATCCCTCATTCATAAAATCACTAAGTTGGATCCTCCCCCAGACCTCCTCACCTTTTTCATGGAGTTCGCCCGCTCTTGAGCAACTCTCCTCTTGATCAACCAACGGTCGAATGTTCTCAAGCAAAGGCTCAAGAAAATCAACTCGCGAAGCGCGCTTGCCTCCTCAAAGCCGATCAAGACGACAAAGAAGCTCTCGAAGCCCAAGCGACCAATGATGAACAAGCAATTCTTTGAATGGGATGCAGAGATTACGCGTATTGACGAAGAGATCGGAACACTCCAAACTAAGTTGTCAAACGCTAAGTATCGAAGGGCTTGATTGTCGAAAGAATGAATCTCCGCTTCTTCGTCAATCAAAACAACGAAAGCAATGACGGCCATAGAGCATCTGGAGAAAGTCGACCAAAGATCAAGCCAATCTTCTTTGAACTTGACAAAAATTTGCACCTTCTTGACACTTCTATCTCTCTGAGCGCCAAAGATTCTCGGAGAGGCATAAGTCAACTTTGTCGAACTTCTAAGGTCTTGTAATAGTTTAGAACTTTTGAAATGGCTATGTAATTTTGACATTTCATTATACATTGCCATTTATGAACAATTTTCGTTTGTTTATGCTTCTTTCAAATTTATAACTACCACATTAAAAGATTTTTAACGCGGTCCGGGGTGCGAAGGCGTCGTCACGACTTTCACTCCTTTGACGTCGTTAAAACTCTTTAATCACACCTATCTTAATGATACAAACAACGATTTATAAGCAGACAAAATCAATGCTACAACCACCAATTACACAGTTCAGTCACATATACCTTAATAATGCAATATAGCTTTCAATCGTAATCCAGCAAATAAGTCACAAGGCACGTCAATAAATAAACAAACCAACAAAGTTAATGATAATAAAGCAAAGATAATTATGATTTAGAACGAGTACCAAGACTCGAGGGTTATGACTCGACAACTTGGCGGACGGACCGAATCGCTTCCGATACCACTAATGTAACACCCCCTCTATTTAATATTAATTAAAATAATAAAAATCAGAGTTTTTTTTTTAAAATTTGTCCACGCACCTCAAAGAGGGTGATACATTTCATCAAAACATCGTCAAAACATAATTAAAAATTCAAACGCATCTAGTGCGTGAAATGCATAATATAGCCACGTGGGTAAACCTCAAAACGCTGTTTAATGTTTACTGAGAATCCAAAAAGAGTTCACTGTGTGGAAAAATAAAATTGAGTTCAACACACTCAATACATAGTTTAATTCAGTTTAATCCATGACATAAGATAATAAATACTAAAACCCAAATCCCCGGTGTTACTAGATCAAGAGTGACACATAATCCCAATGGAGCCTAGACATCCTCACTCAGTATCACCTGCATGTCGCCACGAGAGCAGGCAACATAAAATGCTAGGGTGAGTCTCTTTACATAAATAATAACAAGTAAGATAAGCATTATAAGCAGAAAAGCATCTAGTAACTACAATCCATAGCAATTAAGCATTCACCATTCAATTAGAACATCGACAAGTCACAACAAGGATTAATTAAGCATCAATGAGAATCCAAGGGATGCATGATTGTATGCATGTGTGCAATATGCATGTGGATCCATAATCACCTCAAAAACCCCGTCGGGTAACCACCAACTGTTTGGCCGAAGCCACTCATCAACTGTTTGGCCGAAGCCACTCATCAATCAAGCTTGTTTGGCGAAGCCACTCACCAACTGTTTGGCCGAAGCCATGCATATGATTTATGTGACATTATGACAATGCATCACACCGCAATAAGCACATTACATCAATTATTAACCACCACCTCATCAATTGTTAACCACCACCTCATCAATTGTTAATCACCACCTCATCAATTGTTAATCACCACCTCATCAATTGTTAACCACCACTTGGTCAATTATTAAGTTACTTCTCACTTAAAAGCCCAACCACTCCATAATGACCTTTTCTACACTTAAGGACTATTTTGACCCACCAAAGATTAATTTAATACTCAAGAGATTATTTTGGCACATTATGATTAATTTGGTACTTAGGAAATTAATTTGACATATTAGGATTAATTAGACACTAAGGGATTATTTTGTCACACCAAGGATTAATTTAATGCTTAGGGACTATTTTTGTCACACCAAGAATTAATTTAATGCTTAGGGACTATTTTGTCACACCCAAATGAAACACACACACTTCCACCTCACTCTAATTCAAGCAAATCATCCAACACCTAATAATTACATACTTTCCCCTATTTAATTATATTAATTAGCATCTAATCATCTCCATATTATTTAACAATTCAACACTCACTTAGGCATTTAATCAACATCATTAAATCACATATTCACATATTTCTTCACATTGAAGCATTTTATCAAACATATGGCATGCACATTTAACAACACATTTAATTCCAACATCAAGCATCATGGTATCACCAAATTAAATACAATTACAACACCCAACATAGAATTAACACAACTCCAACAATCAAATCATCCTAGAGCTATTCTACACATAACACATATCATACAAACTATTATAAACGTAAATGAGAATCCCCTAAACTCCAAATTGTAGAAATCGCCACAACAACTCAAGAATCAAAGCTTTGAAGCAACAACCAAATCCCTAGCACCCAAATTTGAAGGTCAGCTCCCAAACCCTCTTTTAATCGGCTTCTATCCACAGCGTGGCATGCATCCATCTTTCAAGCTTGCTAGCTTCACTCAATGGGATAATGAGAGGAGAAAATGAGGATAATGACCTTGAGTGTTGTTCCTAAAGTTTGAATGGGCTGAAATTGTAAACGTTTCAGCTCCCACTTCTTTCTCTCTCTCTCGACTTCTCTATCTCTCTCAACTCCCCTTCTCTTTTCTTTTTTTTGTTTTCTTTCTTTTTCCCACCGTAAGTCCCTTCTTCCTCTCAATTCCATCCCTTTTAATTCTCATTTAACACTAGGCCCAATCAATTTGGGCCCTATTACTTACACCCACCTCCCCTCTTTACTACCACCACTTCTAATACTTAAACACCTCCTAACTAATAGAAATAAATCCCAACTTAATTATTCCACTTAATTAAATTAGACCCCTCATTTATTTACTACACCTCACTCTTTAAATAAATTGATTACCTTATTATTATTTAAATATGGCCAACTAACATATTACTTAATTAAATTAGTCATAATCACTTAATTAAGTAAATTAAATAATCACCTAAATAAATTAGTTAAATACTCACCTAATTAATTTTGGGGTGTTACAACTCTCCCCACTTAGAATATTTTCGTCCTCGAAAATCACGCTAATCTCAACAACAAGATGAATCTAGTTCGCACTTAATCTCTTGAAAACTTACACGATTTAAATCCTAATGTTAACCGGTACATCCACCTACAACCCTTTCAAAGTTCTATTCTTTGGTGCGTGAAATACTAACGTATGTGTCTACTTCTCCTCATGGGTCTCAACCTAATATATTGACTCCATCGCTTAGGTTACATAACCATGTACTTTCATTCTAAGCATAAATCGCCACTACTGATTCAAGAATGACACACAATTCCCATGATGGCGTCTCCCCACTTGGCTCTTTGCCCAAACTCTCCTCTCCCTTACCACGGAAACATCATACGGCATTCCACTAACCGAGAACTCCTCTTCCCCTTCACTATCTTATATGAACGATTGCTATCCCCTCGAAAATCTACGCTAAACTCATGAAATCAACATCCACTCTTCTTATCTCCGCTAACCGTTATCATCCAAGTCCTATCGCACACGCAATGATCAAACACTCTTACCTATATTCTTACTCCCCAATTTGGTATTCTAACTTGTAGGTTGTCACAATCCTACCCGATTACCCAACACAAGGAACAACAACAATTATGGCGGAGGCCCAACAACCTAACAACCGTAATTAACACAACAATACCAGTCTCAACAATTATCATATATCCCATATTATTCACATCAACAATTAACACAATCATAACAACAAAATTCGAGTTCAGCCTATTCCACAATTAATCATTTTACTCAACGTTCAAATTATTCTTTCTAAACTCAAAGTGCAGAAAATTTCGCAACTTTGCGCCTACTTTGGCGAATTAATTAAAATAGTAAACAACCTCGGATTTCGACAAACAAATACTTGTTGGAAAGCCACGGATGTGTAGTTTCTGAATATATCATTAAAGTTTCAAAACAATGAGCCAATTAGTACAGTTCTAGAAGCAACCCGAACAGTCCCTAGACTTGACAGATTCTGTCCTCCTACTTCATTTCACGCTAAATTGACTTAAACTTGACCAAATGGGACAAAACTTTAGCCCGAATAAAAACACTTTGAGTGTAGTTTCTAATGGAAAAGAATCGTTCAAAAGCGGAGTTCGTTTTGGAGGCATAAAACTTGCAAACACCGAACCTACCCACAGATTGACTCAAAAAAATTGGCTCGACTTTGGAGACTCATAAGCTGGAGCTACACAACTCGAATTTAATGAAACTAGTGCCAAAACGACCGGCTTTAAGTCTATTTTCGAAATCACTCAGCCACATAATTTTTGACTCAACCAAACAATACCAGTTTTCAAAAGACTGAAACAGTGTCCAGATTGTTTTCCGTAATTTTAACCTAACTTGTTTCACCTATAACTCGAGTTCGTTCGGGCGTATTAGCAAGAAACGGAGGTGCGAGTCGGCAATGGGCCAGCGCCCAACTCATAAGCGGCCCAAGACCGTGGCTTGGTCCGCAATTCTCGGCGGCCGACGCGAGCTTCGCAGAGCGGTCAGTCGCCCCGGTGGTATAAATACCACCTCGGTCCCACATCGTCAGCACGCATTCCTACCCCGTGATATCACGCCGTTAGCACACTCCTCGACTAGAGCGTCGGAGTGTCTTTGCGAGTACCACCGAGGTGCTCACGAAGGCCGGGTCCCACACCGGCCAAGTGCGGCCGGACGAAAGGAGCAAAGACACAACACACTTGGTGATCAGTACGATCATTTGGCGACCACGGTGGGAGCGAGTGCTTTCCCACTTCAAAGATGGGCCCGAAGAAAATCGTTACGCTGGCTTTCCACCTGAGAGCGACCTGCCCGGCCGGCGCGCGTCCGCAGCAGACACCGGAGGGCGTTCCACTAACAATCAATGAATCCCATGACAACCCCGCCGGAACCCTCGGTCCAGTATGCAAGGAGCCACCTCGGAACGAGAGCATCAACGAATCCCGAGCGAATCGCCGAGGCCGGGATCATGGAGCAGCCGCCGAACACGTCACCCGTGCCGTTCTCCGGCTACTCGAAACAAAAATCGGATCATTGCCGGCCGGAAAATCTCATAACTCGGCTCGAGAGAGGTCCATCCCGATCGTCGAAGCGAGACATGGGCGTCCCTTCTCGAACTTCGCCCTTCACGCGGGGCGAAGCCCCGGAAGGATCGTCCGCTATCGAGGGAGTACCGCTCGATCCCCGCTCGAAGGATCGGCGCGCGGATCGCCCGCTGCGCAGAAGCGCGATCGCCGTTCCTCCTCGCATCATTATGACTATTCGATTCACCCTACCGGCCCGAAGTCGGACCGTTCGCCCCACGAGATATTCTTCGTCACGAATCCTCCGACTCGAGCGCTCCAGAGCCGATCGTGGGACCCTACGACGAGTTGAGCGAATATCGGGCGGTGAAATCGAGAGATGTTTCACGACGGCCAGAAGACATCACTCCACTAGAAAGCGAGGCCGTTCGTTCCAAGGGCCCCCATACACGGGCACCATACCGGCGGTGGGTTCTATGGAATACCGGCCGTGAAGCATATCTCACGATGCGACGTTCGGGCGAACGACTTCTCGACCGGTGGCAAGGCCCGTTCACTAGGGAGATCGGCGCTATCGTATCCCGGGGACCTAAGAAAGCCGCCCAACCTCAACAAGTTTGATGGGCGAGGTGATCCCGATAAACACATCGGATACTTCAACAATTATTGTAGCTACCGAGAGTTAGATTCCATCATGAAGTGCGCATTGTTCCCACGATCACTTGACGGACGAGCTCTAGAATGGTGGGGGTCGCTACTACGAACACCATTTCATCGTGGGAAGGATTGATCGAGAATCTTTTGGCAAATTACACCGCCAACCCGGTGCCAATACCGCCATGAAGAGCACTGGACACCATCACCCGTGGGGACAACGAGTCGTTAAGGCGTTACATAAGCGTTTTAACAATGAAGCCGATCAAGTGCACGACCCTATGCAGACGAGGATAAAGCGAAATACCTCAAGAGAGGCATCCGTGGGACCACATATTTGTTGAAGAGTTCACTTTGAACCACATAGAGGCGATCTTAGCACGTTCCTCAGAAGAGCCAACGCCACATGCATTATGAGGAAACCCTTGCCGCGAGAAAGGCGCCGCGCGTGCGACCTAGAAGACGATAGCAAGCGGGCGAGAAATCAAGACAACAATGGGACAAAGCAAGCGCAGCATCGCCCAAGAAGTATGAGCATCGGACGAGGCTCAATGTTCCCATAGCCCAAATATTGTCCGAGTGTCGAACAACGAATTTGTTGGCGTGAAGAGGCCCGACCCATTGGTACTCAAGAAAGGCGCCACGGGCCACCAAAAATATTGTCGGTACCATAAAAGCAAGGGACACGATACCAATGATCGTGCATGGCCCTAAAAGATGACATCGAGGATCTCATCCAAAAGGGAAAGTGAGCGATGACGTCCGAAGAGAGAGGTACCGGCGATCCAAGAGAAAGCGGGAGGAAAGAAGCCCGATCAATGGGCAAAGAAATTGCTGCAAGAACAGTAGGAGATAGCGGACAAGGACACCTCGAAGAGGACGTCCAGGATGTCCAACGGCCGGGAGAGTGGCCATGGTAATCCAAGGAGAAACCCGCCAGAAAAGGGATTCAAGAAAGCCATAAAAGAAAATGGAACGAGTTGATGATGGTTGGGTCTACATCTACTGAGCGGCCCGCTTCAAAAAGCCACCCATTTCCTTTGGAGATGAAGATTTGCTGGACGGAAGGGCCAATAGCTATGCCCCGTTGGTAATCAGAGCGGTAATGGCCAATACCGAAGTACGCCGAATTCTGGTCGACCAAGGCAGTTCGGCCGACATCATATTTGCAGATCTGATCGACAAGATCAACGTCGACCGGAGTGAGATCATTCCACAGACCGATCCAACACCCCTAACAGGGTTCAACGGGGCAGTCACCTACCCCTTAGGAACGATCGATCTCTTGGTCACCTTCGGTGATGACTCAGGAACGAGCACAAAATACCGGACGGTGAAGGCCACATTCCTAGTCCTACCCATCAAATCCTGCTATCAGTGCATTATAGGCCGACCGACCCTGGGAAAGTTAGGGGCCGTAGCCTCCTGATCCACACGAAGATGAAGTTTCATAGCAAGGGCGATCAAGTGGTGGCGGTGTTAGCCCGACCTAGAAGCGGCCAAGAAAAGCCACTATTTGTATCAAGACATACGCAACGGCGCAGGCGCGAGAATCCCGACCCACGAGCTTTGGAGAAAAGGCACCAAGTCAACCTCGCGGACTTAGGCGCGCAGATGACCACGATAGCGACCCGCAGGGCGGCGACGATGAATTAGCCCGCGAGCTAAAAATAGGCGAAGAGGCACGAGCCACATGGAGAGCTTGTTGACGTCCGGCTGAGGAGCGACCCGGAGAAGACGGCCAAGCTTCGGACGCGGACTACGAAGCGGTCGAGCAAGATCTCGCGACTGTCTTAAGGAGTATGCGAGACTTGTTCGCATGGCAAGCATCGACATGCCCGGCATCCCAACAGAAGTCGCATGCCATCAGCTCGCAGTGGATGAATGCGTCAGACCGGTCGCCCAAAGAAGGCGAACCCAAAACCTAGAGAAATCTCAAGCAGCAGCCCAGGCCGTTGACGACCTAGTCAAGGCCGAGTTTATTGAAGAAATAAAATACACGACACTGGTGTCAAATGTGGTCTTTGGTCAAGAAGAAAAAGCGGCAAGTGGCGCATGTGCGTCGACTACTGAACACGAACAAGGCATGCCGAAGGATGCCTTCCGGTCGCCGAGCATTGACAAGCTGGTCGATGGGGCATCGGGCTACAAATTGCTATCCTTCCTAGATGCCTATTCTGGGTACAACCAGATTACGATGTACCCGCCCGACCGCCACAAAACTGCCTTCATGACTAATCGTGGCAACTTCCAGTACAAGGTCATGCCGTTCGGCTGAAGCAGCGGCGGGGCAACATACCGGCGGATGATGAATAAGATCTTCAAGGATCAGATCGGTCGAGTAGCTGAGGTTTACCTTGATGATATGATCATCAAGAGCAGGAACGACCAAGATCATGCGGCCGACCTAAGAGAAATCTTTAAAGAAGCGAGGAAAAATTCTTAGGCTTAACCTGAGAAAAGTGCACCTTTGGAGTTAGGGCGGAAAATTCTTAGGGTTTATCTCGACCGAAAGGGGATAGAGGCTAACCTGGACAAATATAGAGGTGATCGCGGACATGAGGCCGCCCGCTACGAAAAAGAAATCCAACGATTGAATGGTATGATCGCGCTCTTTCAAGATTCATACCCCAATCTGCATGCAAGTCGCTCCTATTCAAACTTTTGAAGAAAGAGGTAGAGTTCGAGTGGGCCAGACCAGTGCCGCGGAGCACTAGAACAATTGAAGGAGGCTTTGACCAACCCGCCCATTATGACGAAAGCGGACGGGAAACTCGTACTTGTACACGGCAATTCTTGAAGAAGTATTGAGAGTGCCGTCTGGTCGAGAAGACAACTTAAAGCAAAATCCGGTCTACTTCATCAAGCAAAGTCTTTGCAAGGACGAGGCGAGATACGGAAGATCGAAAAGCTAGCACTTGCTCGGGCTTTGGTGGTCGCCGCGCTGAGACCATGCCGTGGCCACCGTGTCGTGGTAAGAACGGACCAACCCATAAGACGAGTCCTCCATCGGCCGGTTTGGCGGGACGGATGATCAAATGGGCGGTGGAACTTAGTGAGTTTGGCATAAAGTTCGAGTCAAGATCGGCCGCTAAGGCCCAGTCTTGGCCGACTTTATTGCGCAGATGACCCCAACACGGGGCGGCGCGGAGAGGCGATATGGACCTTGCATGTGGACGGCTCCTCCAACAACAAAAGCGATGGGGCGGGCCTCATATTAGAGAATTGAAGGACTTGCGGTGGAAGTGTCCCCTAACATTTCGCGTTTCACACTTCCAATAACCAAAGTGAATACGAGGCATGCATAGCCGCCGCACGACGTTTCATAAAAGAATTCAACGTCGGCCGGGTAGAACTACACTCGGACTCTCTTGCTGGTCGTCTCCCGGATTCGAGGAGTTATATGATGCAAAAGACGAAGTGTTGAAGAAGAACTACCGGCGAGTTAGAGAGCTCCTCCGCCAATTCGAGCGGGCGGAAGTGAAACACGTCTTGGGGACCGAAAGCGCCCGGTGACATCACGGCAAAATTAGCGGCACCAAGACAGGGCAATCACGAAGTTTAATTCAAGAAACCTCACCCGGCCGAGCGTATCCACCAAGGCTAGTCAACCGATGGCCGCCCCGACCATCGAGCGAGAAGATGATTGGATCGCCCCATCCTACGTTACATCACGCCGGGTGGGTGAAAGCGGCACGACCCAAAGAAGGCTAAGACATTGAGGTTACGATCCACCAAGTGATACGTGATCGAGGAAGTGTATAGAAGAGGATTCTCGTGCCCACTCCTCCGGTGCTTATCGTCGGTCGAGCGACCATGTCTGAGGACATACATGAGGATATGTGGCGACCATCGGGCGGACGGTCCATTGCAAAGAAAGCACTGAAGTTTGGTTACTCTTGGCCGACCATGGATGAGGACTCCAAAAAGTTAGTACAGAAATGCAAGAGGTGCAAGTACACGCGATGTTCACGTCGCGCCTCATCGAGTGCAAACCCTCACCTCACCATGGCCGTTCGCTGGTGGGGATGGATCTGCTCGGTCCGTTTCGCAGCGCCGGGCGATTCAAATTCACGATTGTGGCGGTGGACTACTTCACAAAGTGGATAGAGGCGAGCCTCTAGCAACAATAACCGGCAAAAGATCGGCAAGTTTTTCACGTGAACGTCTTGCTTGGTTCGGAGTTCGCAGCGACTCATAACGGACAACGGCACCCAATTTGCGAGATAGAAAGTTCGAGAGATATGTTGGCGGCCTAGGGTGAAACGGCGTTTCACGCCGGTCGAGCACCCCAGCACGAGCAGCAGCGGGCGAAGGCGGCCAGCGAGTCATTCTACGAGGGTTAAAGAAGACTTCTTTGAAGCTAAAGGGAATTGGGTCGAAGAGCTGCGATCCGATCCTTTGGGCATATAGGGCGACCCCCATTCATCGGCCCGGGAGTCGCCTTTCAAAGCGGTCTATGGAATGGACATCATTATTCCTATTGAGATGAGCAGTGAAGCGGAGAGCGGCCCGACCGACAGCGGTCGATAACGGCCGGGCTATAAAAGAAGAATTAGACTTGGTTGAAGAGTTGCGCAACCAAGCATCCCTCAGGGAGGCACTGATCAAGCAAAGGGTCGCTGCCAGATACAACGCCCGTGTACAAAAGAGGGACTTTCCG
This sequence comes from Oxytropis ochrocephala, assembly GCA_020916435.1. Lineage (NCBI taxonomy): Eukaryota > Viridiplantae > Streptophyta > Magnoliopsida > Fabales > Fabaceae > Oxytropis > Oxytropis ochrocephala. The sequence goes on along the minus strand of CM037090.1, from coordinate 106,699,422 downwards.
ATCGGACGGTGGTTCTCGGACAGGCGGACGTCGGCAACAAGAATGCACGCCTTGAGGAAATTGGCCCCAATTGGGAAGGCGTGCATCAGTATCATTAATAAGACCGGCCGTGGGGCATACGAATTAGAAACCATGGAAGGGGCAATTATTCCCCGGACATGGAATAGTGATAAACTGAAGCAGTATTATATTTAGTTCACACTTTTGTAATCGGTCGATCGTTTGAAATAAACAATAAGCGGGCGCTCTTTTTCCCCACTGGGGTTTTTTACAGAGGCCCGTTCTTTAATATATTGCGTTTTTAAATTACAGAATGGTCGTTCGCCCTCAATTAACGGAACGACCGCATGATCCCCAAAGGGGGTCCGAACGAACAAAGATCCAGAGCGGTCTAAAACGAGTGCCATCGAATTGGCCAAGGGTTTAAATAAACCCAATAGCGATCGTAGGCCGCCGAGCGACCTACAACGAGTGCCATCGAATTGGCCAAGGGTTTAAATAAACCCAATAGCGATCGTAGGCCGCCGAGCGACCTACAACGAGTGCCATCGAATTGGCCAAGGGTTTAAATAAACCCACTAGCGATCGTAGGCCGCCGAGCGATCTACAACAAGAGCCATCAAAATGGCCCGAGGGTTAAGTAAACCCACTAGCGATCGTAGGTCGCGGCGATCTACAACAAGAGCCATCAAAATGGCCCGAGGGTTAAGTAAACCCACTAGCGATCGTAGGCCGCCGAGCGACCTACAACGAGAGCCATCGAAGGGCCCCAAATTCCAATAATTAAGTAAAAGCGCGTGCCTAAAGGCCCAAAATAGCGGCCAACGATCGGCCTGCATTTCGTAACTTAAGAAAGTGCGAAGACAAAGAAATTCATTACAAGGCGAAATGCCCAGACAAAGCCGGGCGCCCAAAATGTTTGAACCGCTCGAAGGCGGAGTACAAGAACAACAAAATTACAAGTACGAAATTACAAAATAGTAAACCGCTCGCAGTGGCAAAGCGAAAAATTAATCACTTTTTAGCACGAGGAAGGACCACGCTCCGCTTGCGAGTCACTTTGCCATCATCGTCCATCCGAGCGGGCAAGATGATCTCTCACCCTCGACAACATGGTGAAATTTTGCGCAAACGGCTATCATATGAATGCCCCGAGCGGCGAGCGCATGATTCGCCACGGCATTGTCGAGCCCGGTAAATGGGCGCCCCCTTTGCAACAGAGGCCACTTCGCCAAGCTTCTCCGAATAGCGGCCGTTTTGGTCTCCTCAGCGGGCGACCTCACTTTCGTGGTCTTCACCAAATCGCAAGCTCCTTGTTCTCGGCCCCGGCTTGACCTTGTCGTCCGCCGACTTCTTATCCTTCGGGCCGGTCGCCGACTTGATCTTGGTTTTGCTCAGAGCGGCAATCTCGGGCTCCGGCTCCTTAAGTCTCCGGCCGCCGACTCAAGCTCCTTGACCTTCTTCTGGGCCGCATCCCGCTCGGCCTCAGCACCTGAAATGGAAAACTAAGTTAACAGACGAAGGTCGAATACTTGATCGATAAGGTGACAAAAACAGCGACTCACGTGCTTGGCTCCTCTTTATGTCCTTCATAGTCTTGTTGGCAGACTTGAGCAGGTCGCCACAAAACTCCATGGGATCCTTCTTGAAAAGTGCCACCTGAGCATCATCAAAATCCTCGAGTTCAAAGACGGGGGACTCAACCCGCTCCTCCCCTTCCCTCGGTCGCTTAGAAGGAGTGCGACCGTCCTGGCCACGAGGGCCGCCACCGGCGCTCTATCTTGGTGACCGCCCCTCAACGCTCCTATTGAGGAGTGGGGTGTTGGCGCGTTCGAGAACCAGGGGCGAGGTTTCTTCTGGCGCCGCGATGACGAGCTTCTCAAGTGCCTGCCAATCGGAGGTAGACATCTTTAGAGTTTTAGCTGCAAAAAGAAAAACAAAGAAAGGTCAGTCGTCCGGCGAAAAAGAGCGAACAAGCAGGTAACAAAAGATACCGACCGAGCTCAGATACCAATTTATCCCCCTCATACAAGCAGAACGGTCGGCATGGGATATCCCCTTCAGGGTTCTGCGGCAGCAAGGCGGACAACTCTGTTATCATCCCCAAGGTTACTGAATCCTCTTCATCAAGAGTCGACACGTGACGATGTAATCGCGGCTTCAGCGAGAAGTGAGCGCCCGCGAGATATGGGGAAGAAAGAGCTCCCTGGAGTACCGTCCGGGAGAAACTCTGCGATATCTTCAGCGGCCTTTGCATCGGGAACGACCCAAAAGTACTGGTTCTTCCAACCGCCCGGCAGAGAGTCCGAGTAAGCTCTGAAAAACTTGCGGGCAAATGACTTCTGGTTCTTAAAAGACACTTGCTCCTTGCGAGCCATGTTGGTCCCGTACTCCCCGTGCCAGCTCAATTCAAACAAGGCAAGAAAGAGCACGGTCGAGCACGTTCGCCCAACCGGCCGCACAAACGTTCGAACGTCTTCGCGAAGCCCACCGTTCGGATGGATCTGCGAGGGGCAGCGTTCGGATATCGAGCGCCCTGCCGGAAGTGCAGTAAAGGGGAACGATCCCCATCTTTTCAAACACCACCGGTGCATGGTGAACTTCAGCGTGAGGGAGCGGGCCGCAATGTTTTCATCTTCCAAAGACGCTTTCACCTTCCACCCCGGCTTGGTGAAGAGGCGTTCAAATCGTCAATACATGGGGCCTCCGAGGACAAAGCTTTTGAAAGCCCTCATCTTCTCGGACACCCACGAGATGTCATTCACGCCTATAACCTCGAAGGGCGGCCTTCATCCTCCACCCGCTCGATCGCGACTTCATTTGGTTGGCCGGCTCACCCATTCTTTCACCGGCGGATGCGACACCATCCCGGCTTGGTGATTCGGGATTGCCTCCATCACCGCCCGATCTTCCACTTGCATGGGCTCGGGCCGGGAGGTCATCTTCTAAGTCAATCAAGTCAAAAAAGGACCCGTAGAAAGGTGGGTAACATCCCCATATCGTCGTCGCCCACCACGCCGATCGGTGGTCGTCACTCCTTCGCCATCCGGTGCGGTGAGTGTGTCGGGCGCGCCGCGGATCCTTGGGACTGGTCGACTCGTGGAAGTCGACAGAGAGAGACGCTTTCGCTCGGTGGAGGAACGCTCGATGAAGATCCGTAGGGAAGTTCTTTCTTCAACTTGAGAGTGGCGGGCGACCCGCCAGAGGACGAAGACTCGTCCGTTCCATCTCTTGAGAAGGTCGCGTCGCCATTAGCGCGAGGCTTTCTTTGGGGCACCGGATATACGAGCGGTGCGCGCCGTTACGGCGGATCCACCTATGAAAGACATGGCGTCGGTCGTCGAGCCCGAGTAGCGCTCGAGAAAAGAGGCGGCGTGGCGTCCCCGACCGGACGCCTCCTTTCACGAGGCGTGAAACTAACTAGGAAAGCAACAAAAAGCAAATAAAAATCAAAGAGAAAAGGCGAGAAGAGCGGCTTACTTGGAATGCGAGAGAAGAAAGGAGCGGACGAGAAGATGTTCGAACAAAAGCTTGTGGCGCTTGCGAGGCATACTCGATCGGCAGCAGAGGAATGCTTTTCGGTGTTGAAGACGTCTTGACCAAAGGCCCTATTTATAGGAGGCCCACCGCATTTAAACGTCGCGGGTCGGTACGCCTCCTCCCATCCGTTGCATGGGGAACACCAAAAGGCACCTCGAGGCACGCAAAATCGGTCGCAATCATAGCGCATTAATGGCGGTCGAAACCCAGCGTCCGCGCGCGATCGGACGACTTCAAAGACGGGGACCAGACCAAGTCCGGCCAAAAGTGCGAAACATCTTCCCACCACGAGCATTGATTCAAGCCTCGGCCCGCTCCTAAGCGACCTGAAGCTTGGGGGCAAGCTGTTCGGGCGTATTAGCAAGAGCACGGAGGTGCGATCGGCAATGGGCGGCGCCCAACTCGCCAAACGCCCAAGACCGTGGCAGTCCGCAATTCTCGGCGACCGGCGCGATTCGCAGAACGGTCAGTCGTCCCGATGGTATAAATACCACCTCGGTCCACATCGTCAGTACGCAATTCCTACCCCGTGATATCACGCCCGTTAGCACCTCTCGACTAGGCGTCGGAGTGTCTTTGCGGTACCACCCGAGGTGCTCAAGACCGGTCCCCACACCAGCAGCTGCGACCGGACGAAGGAGCAGCACACAACACACTTGGTGATCAGGTACGATCAAGTTCTATAACTCCAAATTCAACCCAATCAGCGGCAATTAACAAGCATTCAATCAAGTTTTCGAAATGACCAACCACATAATTTTTCAATTGACCAAATAATACGCTTTTTTTTTAAAAGAGTGAAACCGCATTTAATAACGCATACGAAATCATACGCAAGTAAAACTCATCCTAATCAATTACCAAAACCATTTATAATCATCACATACTTTTGCATTTCATCAAACGCCAAACAAGCATAACCAATCATGCAACTAATTTACACACACAATTCAAAAGATTAAACATATAGGCATATTCTTGGCTTCCTCTATTCCTAGGGATTGGCTAGCATGCAATTTTACAACTTCCTAGAAATATCACGGGTACATAATTCTACCAAATTGAATTGAATTCATATCACAAACAATACAACCAACACATGTTTTATAATACAATTGTTTTGGTCCAAGTCTTGATATTAGTTTAAACCATGAAATTAAATACTCTCATCAATTCTTAGCAATGAAAACTAATCAAGTAATAGAAATGCTCAAAAGTCTCAAATCACGCAGTTTCAGTCATTAGATTTAAAAACCACGTAAAACAATTTTAAGAAGTGACAAATAATAATAGTATTAGCAACAACAAAGACTACAGTTAAAACATAAATCGAACAAAACTTTCACAATTGTAGTTCACAGTTAGAAAATACTCGAAATTGTATATATTTGTTTCTAAAACTCGACAATTTAAATTGGACTTACATTCGCATCACATAAGGACTCTAACTTACCTAATCATGCAATTAGTGTAATATCCCATAATCTCAAACAACACCTAACCACAACCTAATTGGTGCAAAAGCCGAAATCATGTCTCATTTTGAAATAAATTCTTAGAACAATTTGGAAACAAAATTTCAACACTAATTTGACATCCCCTTCATTTCCCAATATAAAATTTTCCGAGTACCATTTTTCGAAAACCTTAGAACTCACAGTTTGTTCAAAAAGGAAGTTGTATGCAAAACCCAAATATTATTATCACATGAACATGCACCCTCATAAACAACTACTTATTAGTTCAAAATTTAATTTCCGCCATAAACTCTAACGGTAAGGAAAATTATTCATTTAATTTTGACAAATCACATCATGCTCACGACACACGTCAAATTGAAACACCGAAAGTGTCAAAACTTCAAGTTATGCAACTTTAATTGAGTGAATGAAAATATAGCCTTACACAACATTTCATTTTAGCACACTAACTTTGAAACAATTAAGCACAAACCAATTTAATTCATATGCGTCACAAAACAACCAACTTATGGCAATGACGTCAATCGAGTGCAATAATATTCAACAAGCAATCCTTCAAATATTGTCTAGTGTATAATTTGCCAAGATTAGGTCACATAAAAGTACTCTCTATATTCTAATAAGCTACTCGAGCAATCAATTAAATTAAAATTAGTGCATGCATCCCAATTTAATAATAGCTCTGAGTTATTGTCGCGTCTCTCAGTGGTGATGAGTGATTGGGGTGATCAGTCCCTCCTACTCATGCAACCAACTAATTAAGGTCACAAAAACTCATTTCTTTCAAATTTATAACTACCACATTAAAAGATTTTTAACGCAGTCCGAGGTGCGAAGGCGTCGTCACGACTTTCACTCCTTTGACGTCGTTAAAACTCTTTTAATCACACCTATCTTAATGATACAAACAACAGTTGCGAACAGACAAAATCAATGCTACAACCACCAATTACACAGTTCAGTAACATATACCTTAATAATGCAATATAGCTTTCAATCGTAATCCAGCAAATAAGTCACAAGGCACGTCAATAAATAAACAAACCAACAAAGTTACTTGATAATAATAAGCAAACATAATTATGATTTAGAACGAGTACCAAGACTCGAGGGTTAACAGACTCGACAACTTGGCCGGACGGACCGAAGTGCTCTGATACCACTAATGTAACACCCCCCTCTATTTAATATTAATTAAAATAATAAAAATCAGAGTTTTTTTTTTAAAATTTGTCCACGCACCTCAAAGAGGGTGATACATTTCATCAAAACATCGTCAAAACATAATTAAAAATTCAAACGCATCTAGTGCGTGAAATGCATAATATAGCCACGTGGGTAAACCCTCAAAACCTGTTTAATGTTTACAGTAATCCAAAAATAGTTCACAGCAGCGGAAAAATAAAATTGAGTTCAACACACTCAATACATAGTTTAATTCAGTTTAATCCATGACATAAGATAATAAATACTAAAACCCAAATCCCCGGTGTTACTAGATCAGAGCTGACACATAATCCCAATGGAGCCTAGACATCCTCACTCAGTATCACCTGCATGTCGCCACGAGAGCAGGCAACATAAAATGCTAGGGTGAGTCTCTTTACATAAATAATAACAAGTAAGATAAGCATTATAAGCAGAAAAGCATCTAGTAACTACAATCCATAGCAATTAAGCATTCACCATTCAATTAGAACATCGACAAGTCACAACAAGGATTAATTAAGCATCAATGAGAATCCAAGGGATGCATGATTGTATGCATGTGTGCAATATGCATGTGGATCCATAATCACCTCAAAAACCCCGTCGGGTAACCACCAACTGTTTGGCCGAAGCCACTCATCAACTGTTTGGCCGAAGCCACTCATCAACTGTTTGGCCGAAGCCACTCACTGTTGTTTGGCGAAGCCATGCATATGATTTATGTGACATTATGACAATGCATCACACCGCAATAAGCACATTACATCAATTATTAACCACCACCTCATCAATTGTTAACCACCACCTCATCAATTGTTAATCACCACCTCATCAATTGTTAATCACCACCTCATCAATTGTTAACCACCACTTGGTCAATTATTAAGTTACTTCTCACTTAAAAGCCCAACCACTCCATAATGACCTTTTCTACACTTAAGGACTATTTTGACCCACCAAAGATTAATTTAATACTCAAGAGATTATTTTGGCACATTATGATTAATTTGGTACTTAGGAAATTAATTTGACATATTAGGATTAATTAGACACTAAGGGATTATTTTGTCACACCAAGGATTAATTTAATGCTTAGGGACTATTTTTGTCACACCAAGAATTAATTTAATGCTTAGGGACTATTTTGTCACACCCAACCGAAACACACACACTTCCACCTCACTCTAATTCAAGCAAATCATCCAACACCTAATAATTACATACTTTCCCCTATTTAATTATATTAATTAGCATCTAATCATCTCCATATTATTTAACAATTCAACACTCACTTTAACAACACTCACTTAGGCATTTAATCAACATCATTAAATCACATATTCACATATTTCTTCACATTGAAGCATTTTATCAAACATATGGCATGCACATTTAACAACACATTTAATTCCAACATCAAGCATCATGGTATCACCAAATTAAATACAATTACAACACCCAACATAGAATTAACACAACTCCAACAATCAAATCATCCTAGAGCTATTCTACACATAACACATATCATACAAACTATTATAAACGTAAATGAGAATCCCCTAACCTCCAAATTGTAGAAATCACCACAACAACTCACAAATCAAAGCTTTGAAGCAACAACCAAATCCCTAGCACCCAAATTTGAAGGTCAGCTCCCAAACCCTCTTTTAATCGGCTTCTATCCACAGCGTGGCATGCATCCATCTTTCAAGCTTGCTAGCTTCACTCAATGGGATAATGAGAGGAGAAAATGAGGATAATGACCTTGAGTGTTGTTCCTAAAGTTTGAATGGGCTGAAATTGTAAACGTTTCAGCTCCCACTTCTTTCTCTCTCTCTCGACTTCTCTATCTCTCTCAACTCCCCTTCTCTTTTCTTTTTTTTGTTTTCTTTCTTTTCCCAGCCGTAAGTCCCTTCTTCCTCTCAATTCCATCCCTTTTTAATTCTCATTTAACACTAGGCCCAATCAATTTGGGCCCCTATTACTTACACCCACCTCCCCTCTTTACTACCACCACTTCTAATACTTAAACACCTCCTAACTAATAGAAATAAATCCCAACTTAATTATTCCACTTAATTAAATTAGACCCCTCATTTATTTACTACACCTCACTCTTTAAATAAATTGATTACCTTATTATTATTTAAATATGGCCAACTAACATATTACTTAATTAAATTAGTCATAATCACTTAATTAAGTAAATTAAATAATCACCTAAATAAATTAGTTAAATACTCACCTAATTAATTTTGGGGTGTTACAACTCTCCCCCACTTAGAATATTTTAGTCCTCGAAAATCACGCTAATCTCAACAACAAGATGAATCTAGTTCGCACTTAATCTCTTGAAAACTTACACGATTTAAATCCTAATGTTAACCCCGGTACATCCACCTACAACCCTTTCAAAGTTCTATTCTTTGGTCTGTGAAATACTAACGTATGTGTCTACTTCTCCTCATGGGTCTCAACCTAATATATTGACTCCATCGCTTAGGTTACATAACCATGTACTTTCATTCTAAGCATAAATCGCCACTACAGGTTCAAGAATGACACACAATTCCCGCGAGAGCGTCTCCCCACTTGGCTCTTTGCCCGAACTCTCCGCTCCCTTACCACCGGAAACATCATACGGCATTCCACGAACTGAGAACTCCTCTTCCCCTTCACTATCTTATATGAACGATTGCTATCCCCCTCGAAAATCTACGCTAAACTCATGAAATCAACATCCACTCTTCTTATCTCCGCTAACCGTTATCATCCAAGTCCTATCTCATACACGCAACTGATCAAACACTCTTACCTATATTCTTACTCCCCAATTTGGTATTCTAACTTGTAGGTTGTCACAATCCTACCCGATTACCCAACACAAGGAACAACAACAATTATGGCCAGAGGCCCAACAACCTAACAACCGTAATTAACACAACAATACCAGTCTCAACAATTATCATATATCCCATATTATTCACATCAACAATTAACACAATCATAACAACAAAATTCGAGTTCAGCCTATTCCACAATTAATCATTTTACTCAACGTTCAAATTATTCTTTCTAAACTCAGGTGCAGAAAATTCTGCAACTTTGCGCCTACTTTGGCGAATTAATTAAAATAGTAAACAACCTCGGATTTCGACAAACAAATACTTGTTGGAAAGCCACGGATGTGTAGTTTCTGAATATATCATTAAAGTTTCAAAACAATGAGCCAATTAGTACAGTTCTAGAAGCAACCCGAACAGTCCCTAGACTTGACAGATTCTGTCCTCCTACTTCATTTCACGCTAAATTGACTTAAACTTGACCAAATGGGACAAAACTTTAGCCCGAATAAAAACACTTTGAGTGTAGTTTCTAATGGAAAAAGAATCGTTCAAAACGGAGTTCGTTTTGGAGGCATAAAACTTGCAAACACCGAACCTACCCACAGATTGACTCAAAAAAATTGGCTCGACTTTGGAGACTCATAACTGGAGCTACACAACTCCGAATTTAATGAAACTAGTGCCAAAACGACCGGCTTTAAGTCTATTTTCGAAATCACTCAGCCACATAATTTTTGACTCAACCAAACAATACCAGTTTTCAAAAGACTGAAACAGTGTCCAGATTGTTTTCCAGAATTTTAACCTAACTTGTTTCACCTATAACTTGAGTTCTATAACTCCAAATTCAACCCAATCAGCGGCAATTAACAAGCATTCAATCAAGTTTTCGAAATGACCAACCACATAATTTTTCAATTGACCAAATAATACCAGTTTTTTTTTTAAAAGACTGAAACCGCATTTAGTAACGCACAGAAATCATACGCAAGTAAAACTCATCCTAATCAATTACCAAAACCATTTATAATCATCACATACTTTTGCATTTCATCAAACGCCAAACAAGCATAACCAATCATGCAACTAATTTACACACACAATTCCGAAAAGATTAAACATATAGGCATATTCTTCGGCTTCCTCTATTCCTAGGGATTGGCTAGCATGCAATTTTTACAACTTCCCTAGAAATATCACGGGTACATAATTCTACCAAATTGAATTGAATTCATATCACAAACAATACAACCAACACATGTTTTATAATACAATTGTTTTGGTCCAAGTCTTGATATTAGTTTAAACCATGAAATTAAATACTCTCATCAATTCTTAGCAATGAAAACTAATCAAGTAATAGAAATGCTCAAAAGTCTCGTCGCACAGTTTCGTCATTAGATTTAAAAACCACGTAAAACAATTTTAAGAAGTGACAAATAATAATAGTATTAGCAACAACAAAGACTACAGTTAAAACATAAATCGAACAAAACTTTCACAATTGTAGTTCACAGTTAGAAAATACTCGAAATTGTATATATTTGTTTCTAAAACTCGACAATTTAAATTGGACTTACATTCGCATCACATAAGGACTCTAACTTACCTAATCATGCAATTAGTGTAATATCCCATAATCTCAAACAACACCTAACCACAACCTAATTGGTGCAAAAGCCGAAATCATGTCTCATTTTGAAATAAATTCTTAGAACAATTTGGAAACAAAATTTCAACACTAATTTGACATCCCCTTCATTTCCCAATATAAAATTTTCCGAGTACCATTTTTCGAAAACCTTAGAACTAACAGTTTGTTCAAAAAGGAAGTTGTATGCAAAACCCAAATATTATTATCACATGAACATGCACCCTCATAAACAACTACTTATTAGTTCAAAATTTAATTTCCGCCATAAACTCTAACGGTAAGGAAAATTATTCATTTAATTTTGACAAATCACATCATGCTCACGACACACGTCAAATTGAAACACCGAAAGTGTCAAAACTTCAAGTTATGCAACTTTAATTGAGTGAATGAAAATATAGCCTTACACAACATTTCATTTTAGCACACTAACTTTGAAACAATTAAGCACAAACCAATTTAATTCATATGCGTCACAAAACAACCAACTTATGGCAAGGACGTCAATCGAGTGCAATAATATTCAACAAGCAATCCTTCAAATATTGTCTAGTGTATAATTTGCCAAGATTAGGTCACATAAAAGTACTCTCTATATTCTAATAAGCTAAGCAATCAATTAAATTAAAATTAGTGCATGCATCCCAATTTAATAATAGCTCTGAGTTATTGTCGCGTCTCTCAGTGGTGATGAGTGATTGGGGTGATCAGTCCCTCCTACTCATGCAACCAACTAATTAAGGTCACAAAAACTCATTTCTTTCAAATTTATAACTACCACATTAAAAGATTTTTAACGCGGTCCGGGGTGCGAAGGCGTCGTCACGACTTTCACTCCTTTGACGTCGTTAAAACTCTTTTAATCACACCTATCTTAATGATACAAACAACAGTTGCGAACAGACAAAATCAATGCTACAACCACCAATTACACAGTTCAGTCACATATACCTTAATAATGCAATATAGCTTTCAATCGTAATCCAGCAAATAAGTCACAAGGCACGTCAATAAATAAACAAACCAACAAAGTTACTTGAGAATAAACAAAGAAACATAATTATGATTTAGAACGAGTACCAAGACTCGAGGTTAACAGACTCGACAACTTGGCGGCGGACGGACGGCGCTCGATACCACTAATGTAACACCCCCTCTATTTAATATTAATTAAAATAATAAAAATCGAGTTTTTTTAAAATTTGTCCACGCACCTCAAAGAGGGTGATACATTTCATCAAAACATCGTCAAAACATAATTAAAAATTCAAACGCATCTAGTGCGTGAAATGCATAATATAGCCACGTGGGTAAACCCTCAAAACACATTTAATGTTTACTGATAATCCAAAAAGAGTTCACAAAGACGGAAAAATAAAATTGAGTTCAACACACTCAATACATAGTTTAATCGATTTAATCCATGACATAAGATAATAAATACTAAAACCCAAATCCCCGGTGTTACTAGATCGGAGTGACACATAATCCCAATGGAGCCTAGACATCCTCACTCGATTATCACTGCATGTCGCCACGAGCGGGCAACATAAAATGCTAGGGTGAGTCTCTTTACATAAATAATAACAAGTAAGATAAGCATTATAAGCAGAAAAGCATCTAGTAACTACAATCCATAGCAATTAAGCATTCACCATTCAATTAGAACATCGACAAGTCACAACAAGGATTAATTAAGCATCAATGAGAATCCAAGGGATGCATGATTGTATGCATGTGTGCAATATGCATGTGGATCCATAATCACCTCAAAAACCCCGTCGGGTAACCACCAACTGTTTGGCCGAAGCCACTCATCAACTGTTTGGCCGAAGCCACTCATCAACTGTTTGGCCGAAGCCACTCACCAACTGTTTGGCCGAAGCCATGCATATGATTTATGTGACATTATGACAATGCATCACACCGCAATAAGCACATTACATCAATTATTAACCACCACCTCATCAATTGTTAACCACCACCTCATCAATTGTTAATCACCACCTCATCAATTGTTAATCACCACCTCATCAATTGTTAACCACCACTTGGTCAATTATTAAGTTACTTCTCACTTAAAAGCCCAACCACTCCATAATGACCTTTTCTACACTTAAGGACTATTTTGACCCACCAAAGATTAATTTAATACTCAAGAGATTATTTTGGCACATTATGATTAATTTGGTACTTAGGAAATTAATTTGACATATTAGGATTAATTAGACACTAAGGGATTATTTTGTCACACCAAGGATTAATTTAATGCTTAGGGACTATTTTTGTCACACCAAGAATTAATTTAATGCTTAGGGACTATTTTGTCACACCCAACCTAAAAACACACACACTTCCACCCCACTCTAATTCAAGCAAATCATCCAACACCTAATAATTACATACTTTCCCTATTTAATTATATTAATTAGCATCTAATCATCTCCATATTATTTAACAATTCAACACTCACTTTAACAACACTCACTTAGGCATTTAATCAACATCATTAAATCACATATTCACATATTTCTTCACATTGAAGCATTTTATCAAACATATGGCATGCACATTTAACAACACATTTAATTCCAACATCAAGCATCATGGTATCACCAAATTAAATACAATTACAACACCCAACATAGAATTAACACAACTCCAACAATCAAATCATCCTAGAGCTATTCTACACATAACACATATCATACAAACTATTATAAACGTAAATGAGAATCCCTAACCTCCAAATTGTAGAAATCACCACAACAACTCACAAATCAAAGCTTTGAAGCAACAACCAAATCCCTAGCACCCAAATTTGAAGGTCAGCTCCCAAACCCTCTTTTAATCGGCTTCTATCCACAGCGTGGCATGCATCCATCTTTCAAGCTTGCTAGCTTCACTCAATGGGATAATGAGAGGAGAAAATGAGGATAATGACCTTGAGTGTTGTTCCTAAAGTTTGAATGGGCTGAAATTGTAAACGTTTGAGCTCCCCACTTCTTTCTCTCTCTCTCGACTTCTCTATCTCTCTCAACTCCCCTTCTCTTTTCTTTTTGTTTTCTTTCTTTTCCCAGCCGTAAGTCCCTTCTTCCTCTCAATTCCATCCCTTTTTAATTCTCATTTAACACTAGGCCCAATCAATTTGGGCCCTATTACTTACACCCACCTCCCCTCTTTACTACCACCACTTCTAATACTTAAACACCTCCTAACTAATAGAAATAAATCCCAACTTAATTATTCCACTTAATTAAATTAGACCCCTCATTTATTTACTACACCTCACTCTTTAAATAAATTGATTACCTTATTATTATTTAAATATGGCCAACTAACATATTACTTAATTAAATTAGTCATAATCACTTAATTAAGTAAATTAAATAATCACCTAAATAAATTAGTTAAATACTCACCTAATTAATTTTGGGGTGTTACATAAACAAATTTCAACAGGTAACACTGCATCATGTCCAAATGTTAACCTGTAAGGAGTAGTGTTTATAGACTCTTTAGGCGAAGTTCGACAAGCCCATAACACTTGGTCAAGAGAACTGTGCCAACTTTTAGGCTTACGTCCAACGTGCTTTTTGATCAAGTTAATAATGATTTTATTTGCAGCCTCTACTTGACCGTTGGCTTGTGCATAGTATGGTGTCGAAGTCAACAACTTGAAACCAATTTCAGCAGCAAAACCTACCATCTTTCAACCGGTAAAAATAGTACCTTGGTCTGTAGTAATGGTTTCTGGTATCCCATATCTGTAAATGACATGGTTTTGAATAAACCTTATTACTGCTTCTTGATCCACGTTGGCTAACGGTATTGCCTCTACCCACTTAGTAAAGTAATCAATTCCTACCAGGATGTACCTGTGGCCTTTCGACGAAGTTGGTTTTATTTCTCCAATTACATCTAGAGCCCAACCTCTAAATGGCCAAGGTTTCACTATAGAATGCAATTCATTTGCAGGTACATGCTGGATTCCAGCATGCCTTTGGCATTCTTGGCAGCCTTTAGCAAACTCTATGCAATCATTTAAAATGGTTGGCCAGTACATTCCTTGTCGAAATAACAACCATTTCATTTTATGGCCTACTTGATGTGAGCCACATGCTCCACCATGTGTATCAGAAACCGCTAAGTATGCCTCGTTTTCACTAAGGCATTTTAACAAGACTCTTCTTGAGAGTTTGTTTGAACAACTCATTTCCAACTAACACATAGCTTAGAGCTCTGTACTTCACTTTTTTATTAGTGTTTCCTGTAGGATTTTGCAAATACTCTACAATGGGTTTACGCCAATCATCATCAGCCATATTGTCAATAGCAAAAATTTCTGCTAAGTCAATATCGTCAAAAATGTGGCGTTTTTCGACGCGTACTTCATTTGCATTTATTGCCCCCCCAATTTTTGGTGTTGACAATAGCGTCGAAGGAGTGGTATTATAAAGAGAGTCTTCTGAGATTAGTTTATCTTTTATCTCAATTAACTCTTCTAGGCTTTGCTTTGATACTTTGTAGCCTGAAGCAATTTGTGCCAACTCATTCGCCACGTGATTTTCTATTCGTGGTAAATGTTCTAGGTGTACACATGCAAACCTTTTTAACAAAGTGTTGGCAACGACGAAATATTTAACAAGGTGTTCATTGATGCATTTATATTCTTTTGTCAACTGTTTGACAACCAATTGAGAATCACCTTTTACTTGACATTAGTTGCCCCCAATTCGAAAGCGAATTTTGAGGCCCACTATTAAAGCCTCATACTCGACTTCATTATTGGAGCAAGAGTCTCGAATTTTAAATTTATACTTCGTTGGAATGTTTTCTGGGAAATAATTAATATTCCAATGCTCACTCCATTTTTATGGCTTGAGCCGTCGAAGTATAGTTTCCAAGGACGTATGTCTAACGAATGTATTTCATGTTCGACAACGAGTGGTCCACTATGAAATCAAGCAACCACTTGTCCTTTGATTGATTTAAGGGTGATAAGTTAAGTTGTATTCTAACAAAGCTAAAGCCCATTTGCCAATTCGACTATGTAACATTGGTTTTGACAACATATGTTTAATGACATCAAAGTGCGAATAAACATAAACATCTGTGACTTTATATATTGCTTCAATTTGCATACAAGAGAAATACAAGCAAAGGCATAACTTTTCTATTGGACTATACCTTGTTTCAAAGATCAATCAAAACCCTACTAAGGTAATAAATGGGTCTTTCGACACCATTATCATCCTCTTGTGCTAACATGCTACCTATTGTGTTATCGGAAAGTCGCTATATATCTGATTTTAGCAATTTGTTTCTAATAATGATGATAAAATTGGTGGTTTGACTAAATAAGACTTGATTGCGTCGAAAGCATCTTGATGAACATGCTCCCACTTGAATTCGTCTTCTTTCTTGATCTCAAAGAATGGCGAAAAAGCTTGTGTTTTGCCACTTAGATTTGAAATAAATCTTGAAGGAAATTGATTTTTCCAAATGATGATGAAGTTCTTTCTTGGTCGAAGGAGCCTTCGTTTCCATAATTGCTTTAGTCTTATTTTGGTTGATCTCTATGCCTTTCTTGTGTACTACAAAACCCAAGAATTCACCGCACGCATACCACGAAATCACATTTGGTTGGATTCATTTTCAATCCATATTTCCTCATTCGTTCAAACGAGCGTCGAAGATGGTCTAAATGACCATTTTCGAGGATGACTTAACTACCACATCATCTATGTATATTTGCATAAAATCGTCAATAAAATCATGAAACATAGAATTCATTGCCCTCTCGATAAGTAGCACCAAAGATTCTTTAAACCAAAGGGCATTACTACCCATTCATAAACACCCAATGCCCCTGGACATCGAAAAGTCATTTGACGACCGTCCTCTTCAAAGATAAAAATTTGATTATACCCGAGTAGCCATCTAGCATACCGAGATAATCAAATCCTGCTGCTGAATCTATTAGCATTTCTGCTACAGGCATAGCGTATTCATCCTTAGGTGTTGCATTATTTAGGTCTCTAAAGTCTCACGCAAACTCTAAGTTTTCCGTTTTTTCATTCTTTGGGACAATATTAGCTAGCCAATCAACATACCGCGATTCGATGAATTTGCTTTTGAGCGACCTCTCTATTTCTTCTTTGATCTTAGCCAATATTGGAGGAGCAAATCTCCTTGGTGTTTGCTTTACTGGTTTCTTCCCTGGTCGAATAGGTATTTGAAGTTCCACCACTTCTCGACTCAGACCAGGCATTTCGTTGTACTCCCAAGCAAAGCAATCTTTGAACTCTGCGCAGAGTGAAATAACAGGTTTTGAAAGCGACATCAAGGTGTGCACTAATATATGTTGGCCTTTTGACTAGGCCATTTCCCAAATCCACTTCTTCCACTGGATCTTGAGCTTGCATGCGCTTTGTCAAATCTTTAGGGTCTTTTTCAAAACCCAATGGTTCGTCATCATAAATGCAATCAAGCTTGTCATCTATGACTTCACCATTTACTTCAGATGAAGACATGGCTTCGACAGCCATTGTTTGTTGATTTATTTCGGCTTCCAAAGCCGTTTTATTTTAGTTTCGGCCATATAGGCCTTAATTCTATCCCAAGCATTGGGTGCGACATCTAAAACCTTTAAAGAGTCAAGATCCCATCACATTGAGGTAGAACACCCTCGAGATAGACACTTCCATCTTCTATCGCTTCCCTTTCCCAAACAAAACCATGTGTTGGGTATAGTCGAATGGAGGAAAGCACATTGTCAGATGATATGTATGCCTGACTAGAAGATGTGCATGGCGCAATATTCGCCATTTGTTTTTCAAAGTTCTCCTTGGTGACATTGTTGACATCAGCAAGGAAGTAACTTTGGTCTGCTTCGACATATTCTACCAGACCATCATCCTTCCACATCACCAATTTCTGGTGTAGGCTTGAAGGCACAACGCCTACTCCATGAATCCACTCTCTGCCAAGGAGCAGGTTATAGCTTGCCTTGGAGGCTATGACAAAGAACATGGTGGTTCTCTTGACAGTACCTACCACCACCTCCACTTCGACGGCTGTTGCGCTTGTGTAATAGTGTGGTTTTTTCGCAATTATAGTGCAAGTATACACATCGTACAAGTAATAAAGTGGATGAGAGTAAGAGATCGTTCCCACGAGGATTGATAAGTTTTCAGAGTCCAAGTTTCAAAACACAAGAGAAGTAAGTAACAAATCGGCAATAAGAGTTGGTTTTTTAAGCTAGAGATGTAAATAAAACAAGTAAACAAAAGTTGATTGTGAATATGGATGAGAGATGAGTTGAGTTGTTGTATGCAAATAAATCCTTCCTAGCTAGACGTTATAACGTTTACACGTTACGACGTTCCAATGTTATTCTGTATAGACGTGGCCACGTTTGAACGCTGTTGCAAAAGAGCTATGCTTTTCAGCACAAAACGTCAGAGTTTCAAGTATAAGAGGTCCTATGTCTAGGTTCTAAATAGGCCCACTCCTGTATTTTAAGCACCCACAGCAATGTTCTATGAACTATTATCCATTCTATGTCTAGACTTAGATAAAGATGCCTAAATGTCTTTAGAGCATTGTTCATTCATATAAATCTTTGATTTCTTTTCATAGACCATGTCTGTACCTATGAATCTACCTATTTTAAGAGGCCATCCTCAAAACAAGTTTGGAAATATTATCATGCAAAGATTTAAAACATGTAAGCGTCAATACTTCATAACATTTAACTAGAAATTCATTACATGTAAAACAACAACTCAACTACAAAGTGTTTAGCTCATCTTTGTGCATCTTTCTGAGAATGAAGAGGATTTAAAATCCAAATATCATACATAACAGAAAAGAACCTAAGTGCAAAAGATACACCTAAGTAACTTTTTAGCATGTACGCTGTATAGACGTTACAACGTCTGAGCTTTACAATAATGCAGAAAATAAAACTTAAGTTCAGACAAGCAAAATATAGAAGTCTGTTTCCAGATCTTCTTTACAAAACTAATTCTGAAATTAATGGAGGATGGTGAGGGGATGAAGATGAAGTGATTCGAAGATATGTAGAAAAGATGATGATTTGAGAGAAGTGAGCCTTCCTTAAATAGCCACCTTGCTTACGGCGTCGCCGATGTCACTTGCCCACCTACCGGATCTGTTTCTTCCCGACCACATTCGATTGCTCACGGTGTTTCGCACGTCACTCATGGGGACTAGAAAGATCTTACGACTTTATATCTTTGACTATCATTGCTTAGCGCCAAAATTGAGATCTTTCACCCTTTCTCTGCTGCACTCCAGTAGACGTGGTGAGGGACGTGGTAACGTTCGGCGCTAATTTTCTGCACAAGCACAAAAAGCATCAAAAGCGCTCTCGAGGGCACCACGGTGCCTAAATGCACTGATTTATCACTTTATCCACTTATTTGCTAAAAACTCGAAATTACATAAAACTAATTTAATAAACCTTGTATTGCTAGAGAACTTGCATGATTTATTCTTTGAATGAGTATAAATAACTCATATAAATATGAGTTATCAACGGCCCCCAAAGACCGGCCGGATTTGCCCTCATAATTAGTTAACACAATGTTATGAGGCTTTAGGTCTGTGTCGAACATCCCTATGGTTTTTAGCATTGCTTGAGGCATCAAGTTAACAGCAGCGCCTCCATCTACCAAGATCTTGTTGATGCCTACGCCATTGACTTTGGCTTGGACATACAGAGGCTTCAAATGATGCTGCATGCCTTCGTTTGGCCTCTCGAAAGTGGCCATTTGTTCTTCGACACAACCGTTGTTCATTACATAGTAACAAACTGGCTTGTGGTTAGCCATATCCTCAGTGAAGTTTTCTTCGACATCATTTGGGACCGTGATGACGTCATATTCGCTGGGTAGAATAGACACTACATTGCAAATGACATCAAAACTGGCCTCAGAGTCTTCAAAATCTGAAGTTACATCTTCATCCATGTCGAAGTCAGCACTTTTCTTCCTCAATGATGACAGTGGAGGAAAGATTCTTTCCATCGCAGGCCTCCTTGGTTCCTCTATTACAATAGATTTACCTTGGCCTTATTTCCAACCTTTACTTGGTTGGCGGACCTATGTTCACTTTCGTCGTTCCCACGGCTCTAGGGTCATATTCTTAGCCGTTTTTGAACTTCTGGCGTTTTCTCGCAAAAGCAACAAGTCTTGCCTTCTTCGAGCTTACCGATAACGACGCCATTGGGTCTTGGTCATGGGATTCTTCCCTTTATAATTATTCTTATAATTATATTTCGCAGCCTCTCCAGTATTTGGTTTGGTTGTCTCAAAGACGTGAGAACAAAGACTCTATAATGTTTACACCCAGCATGTATCCATTTTTCATTTTGGAGATTTGCTCTTGGAACAAATGGCTTGGCCGACGACAAAGACTGAAACTCCTTCTTGGTTGCTGCTCTTACCACAGATCGTGGCTTGCTTGTTGAAGGCATGTTCGAACCCTTGACCTTATAAGGAAGGTCCCCCTTTTGAAGCTAAAATTTGGTTTTTCTCCGCCATTTCCTTTTTAGGTTTGTCGAACTTGGCAAAGATTCGACACTTTTAGCCGCTTCCTTGTCGAACACAAAGACTACATCCGGGGCATAACATTACCTCGAGTTCTTCACTTGCACCTATTAAGGAAGTCTATTAATTCTTCTTGACTTTGGGGTACACGAAACTGCACCTTCTCTTCATACTCCTCCGAGTAAGCTCTTTTGCACATCGCCCCTCTGCACTACACTTTTGATCTTGTCGCCGAAGGCCCAACAAAGCTTAGGAGAGCACGCCATCTTCACATCTACCATGCTTATGTTCATTTCCATCGGTTCGCATACATTGCCCTCTGCACGATGGAGTGGATCGTAATCAATCTGCATGGGAGCTTTGTTCTTTTTTCTCACCGAATTTTAGTCTCCCTTCTTCGATTGCTTTACGAACTATGTCCTGAAAAGTACACAGCAGTCGGTTGTATGTCCCAAAAATTATGAAACTTACAATAACCCTTTTTCTTCCTCTGTTCGAGAGGAGGAACTTTCAGGCCATTTGGCACTATGATTTGGCCATCAGTTACTAACAAATCAAAGATTTCATCACATTTAGTAACATCAAAAGTGTATGTTTTAGGCACAAATCTATCGTTTTTGGCTCTCTGAGATTATTCCCATTTGCGAGGACTTAATAATTTACAAGCATAGGGAGGACCGGGCTTAAGTTCAGCCACATCTATTTCCTCGGACTCGACATCACTGAATGCGAAGTCGAATTCCTCATCGACATAGGCTATTTTCTCTTTCTTATGAAACCCAATTGGGTTTTCTTTTCTATTGAACTTATTCACTCTAGCCTTTTCCTCTTTAAGCCTTTCAACTTGAGCGAAACTCTATCGGCTAATTGGGCCATGTCTCTCAAAATGAGAGGTATCCAATTTCTTTCTAATTGAATAATCAAGGCCACTGCAGCCATTTCGACAAGCTCATGCTCGAGCACTTGTGTGAAACACCTAGCCTTTAATAGCCTAAACCTATTGGTGTAGTCGTCGATAGCTTCAGGCACTTTACGTCGAACACTGGCCAGTTCTTTAAGACTAATCTTCGACTGGCCCATATAAAACTGCTCATGAAAAGCCTTTTCCAATTGCCCCCATGTGTACATGGAACCTGGGGGTAAAGTGGTAAACCACGTAAAGGCATTCTTAGTTAGAGAATTTGGAAAATATTTCATTTTCAAACTCTCATTTTGGGCTATATCCCCTGCCTCAGTCATGTAGCGAGCAATGTGTTCGACAGTAGATTCATTGGTATCACCCCCAAATTTAGTAAATTTAGGAATTTTCCAACCTCTTGGCAATTCTGCCTGCAATACATATTCACACAGTGGTGATATGAAATTAGGCCTATGTAAACCTACGTTAAGGCCATTCTGTGCCATTATGGTTTCTACCAAATTGGCTATGTTGTCTTGAGCGCAAACGTTATTCCGTTGCACTTGTCGAACAACCTCATCAGCGTTCTGGTTTCGATGCACCATAACTACTTCAGGGACATGGTTTCCCATCCCTTGTTGTTCGCCCACAACACTTGGGCCGGCGAAAGAATCGATCTCTGCGGGGTATTAGGCGCATTGTTCCCACCATTGGGTAATTGCCTATTATTCCCTGTAGGAGCCCCAAAGAAATCTGCTATCCTACCCATTTGGTTTGCTAACATCTGGTAACTTGTATTGGTATTCTGAATCAACGGATTGAAAACAGTACCAATTTGTTGGGTGAGCATATTAACCATATCGTGATTGCTCTCGTCCACTTGCTGTCTTAATGCCAACAAGGACGCATTGGTTAATGCAGTAGGATTTCGACCTAGTGTGCTTTCAGAAGACACATGGGAGGGGGAAAAGGTCGAAACGTGTGGCATTCCAGTAGGCATGCCATATACACCAAAAGGATATGGTGGTAGACTCATGTTCGAAAGCGTGTCTCTAAAGCATGCTCCTGTTGCCATATAAGGGCTAGAAGGAAGTCCTATACTTTGTGGCAAAGCCATAGATCATGTCGAACCAACATTGGTCCTCATGCGGTTATTGATGTCACTGGGGCCATTGTCCCTGTAACATTTCCAATACTGACACTTGTAGAATCTACGGTTGTTCCTTGCCCTTGTGATACCACAGGGTTAGAACTAGAGGCATTGTTAGAATTGGTACGTACCATTCTACCACTCCTCAAGTGCATACAAATACACACACTTATAGAAACAACACAAAGTTAATGGCAAAGGTCCCACTGGGCGTGCCAATTTGTTTGCTGGTGTTTTTAGGAAACAATCACTAGTTTTCAATATCGAGACTGTGAGATCAAACTAGAAAATCTCTTTGACGATTGCCATTGAGTTTTGTGTTTTTCACGTACGTAAGAACAGTAAATAGTAGAGAGAAACGGATTGAAAGTAAAATAAAAGCAGTAAATGCAACGAAGGTAAAAACGAAAGTAAAAATTTGCATTAAATGAAGAAAGGAAAATGGTTCACCAACACGTACAAAGTATCTGTTTCACTCGTGTTTCGCTTTGGCTTGGAAGTTGAGTTTCTCAGAGTTCTTGTAGAATGTGGTGACCCCGATTTTCTATTACAAAGGGGTATTTATACTCGTAGGAACAATCGTGGGGAAAAGAGTAACTGCCTCCTAAAACTACGGGAGAGTAACCGCCCACTAACTGCTGCTCTGCACTTTCGACTAACCCGTTGTCAACCGCTTGACGAAATGTTGAGCCCAGCTCTGTCGAAGTGTTGGGTCTTCTCTTGTCGAAGGTTTCTTGCATTACTTGCTTCATAGCTTTGAGAGTTAAGCTTGTCGAAGCTTACTTGCACTCTTTGCACTTGTCTACCTTTCCTGTCGAATTCATGGTGCATTGACTTGAATATTGACCTATGGCCTACAGAACAATATTAAATGTGAAGTCAACCCCATTTAAAGCTTCATTTAATGTACTGTCGAAATTCTGAGGTAACAGAAGCAAAGAATTTTTTTTAAAAAAAAACAGTTTTTTAAAAAGAAAAAACAGATTTTTTAAAAAATGAAATTATAAAACTGTTTTTTTGAAGAAAAAAAAAAGTGAGATCGACACGCAGCGTCGGCAAGATGTCACCGACAAGCGTCAAGATGTCGGTGACGCGCGTCGATACCAAAATTTTTTTTTTTAAAAAAAACTGACATGAATAGTAATTTTTTTGTCTTTTAGCGATAAAATGACCAAAATGCCCTTATTTTGTGACAAATGTCAAAATTGTAAGATGTCTAAAAATGTAAATTTGGTGGCATTTGATTTTATTAGTATTGAATAGACAAGAAATTGAACACTTACAATCAATATCAATAAACTCCAATTTGCTCACAAATTACAAAGAAATTTCCCACCAAATGCTAATTACATACGATATACTACATGCATATCCCAGACATAATTCTGCATTTCTATATAAAAATATATACACTATAAACAACTATATGTTATCACTTACCAACAAAAGATCCAATGAACAATATTAACTAAAATAAAAAAAGGTATAACATGAATAGAAAAATGAGGTGCTTCTGAGGTATAATAATAGTAATAGGGATAAGGATAATTATTAGGTGGTCCACTAATTACTATAGGTTGTGCTGAACCTGAAGAACTAGGGTTATTAGACTTTAAAGGTGGTGGAGGGTAAGAAGCCCCAGAAGAATGTGATGGAGGGGTTAATGTAGGAGGTGTAAGAGTAAAAATTGGTGGTGGAAGACTTGATGATGGTGGAGGAGGTTTTGTGTTGGATGGAAGAGGGGGTGGATATGTTAAAAGTGGAGGTGGGGGAGGAACTTGTGTTAGAAAAGGAGAAGAGGGAGGATGTGATTGAAGTGGAGGTGGATATGATGTTAACAATGGAGGAGGTGGGGGAACATTATTATATAGTGGAGAATGTGGAGGATGATTTGAATTTGATGATGAAATTGAAGGAGGTGGTGAACATATTTTTGGACATGTAACACATTCACTTATGCATAATAAACCACTTGAAGGATCTGCTGGAGAGTCTGACGGAGCACCGGGAGCAGCAACAAACATAGGATCTTCGATTTTATCTTCAGTTTCAAATGTAACTCTTGCTAACAAAACGAGTCCTATGAACCCAACTTTTGTGGTCCATGGAGACCAACATTTTTTGATGAATCCTAGATTCATTTCAGCTAAATTAAAGTATATATAGTTTAGAGAAATTGAAGGAAAGAGAAGGAATGTTCATGGCAAGGTGAATTATCAGATGGAAAGTCAGCTATGGAAGTGATTATATAGATTGAAATGTGACATTTCTTTATAGCTTGTATTTGGCATTTTGGAACTTTTGAAGTTTGAATTATATTCTTTGATGCTTGCTTAGGGATGGGGTGTAGTGTATGGAGGAAAAAGTATTAATTCTCTTACTTTATTTTGGTACATACTATAATATATATATATATATATATATATATATATATATATATATATATATATATATATATAATTTATCAAGCATATTTATTCCCTTTAGTCAAAAATTTGTCATTAGATATGCTAAGCTTGTTACTTTTAGACACATATGTACGGTTAATGCAATTAACTAAAACAGAAGACAGTAACCAAATCACTTGTAGACAGTTAATTGCATTGGCATAAGATGTTTGTGAGTCTTTTGTTTCACTTTTACATTTTAAAAATCACTTCTATTCGGTGTTTTTAAA
This sequence comes from Oxytropis ochrocephala, assembly GCA_020916435.1. Lineage (NCBI taxonomy): Eukaryota > Viridiplantae > Streptophyta > Magnoliopsida > Fabales > Fabaceae > Oxytropis > Oxytropis ochrocephala. Next base: position 106,674,389 of record CM037090.1, on the reverse strand, counting down.
TGTCGAACAAGCCGTCTAGTCTAGTCGGCCGGACCAGAATCGGTCGGTGGTATGGTTGGTCCAAGCAAGTAATCGGCTCGAGCATGTCACAAACCTCGTCGATTTTCTTATAATATTATATATCTGCTAATTGGACAAGAGTATTTCTTCCATTCCAAGACAACTATTGAAAACTCACATTCATTCACAACATAACAATCCATGTTGCACAACATAACAATCTTAGTATCACCGGCGAACAACAAATTCTAAAATGAAATCTATTTAAATGTGGACACGTGGCGTGTGGCTGCTATGAATCTGCTTATGATGAAATCTGAATGAAAAATCTCTTAATCGATTAAGCTCTGGCAAAACTACAGTTGCAAGATCTGGTCTATCCTTCTTGCTAAGTTCAGCACAACTTAATGATAATTTAGCAAATGCTAAAGTCTCATCAACTGGCCAATCAGTGACACCATGATCAAGCATATCAAAAAATCTTCCATTCTCAATTGCTATCTTAACATGATGAGCAAGTCCCATAGGAGACTTAGAAGTGATTATTTGAAGAAGCGTTATTCCCAATGAATATATATCTGATTTTGTTGTTAACATTCCTGTTTGTTGATACTCAGGATCAATGTAAAATAATGTTCCAGCAGCTGAAGTCATGTGACATTGTGTAACAGAAGGTGGAACAAGTCTTGCTAGACCAACATCACTTATTTTTGACACGAAATTTCTGTCTAATAGAATGTTGGCTGGTTTTAGGTCTCGATGAACAATAGGTTCTGGTCTTGTTTGGTGAAGGAAAAGAAGTGCAGTTGCTATCTCTGACGCTATTTCGAAACGTTTCCGCCATGAAATTGGTGGACTGTTGTGTTTTCGTAGTAATCTATCTTCTAGACTACCATTTTCCATGTATTCATATACCAAGCATCCATATTCAGGACATGCACCAAGAAGAAGGACCATGTTTGGATGCCTTATGTTGCATAATACCTCAACCTACACAAGTCAAGAAATTCTTTCATACACATTCTTGTAATGAAAGACCAGAAATAATTGAGTTAATAGCCAATTTGGTCCTTGAAATTTCAAAAATATTTCTATTTAGTCATTGACATTAACAATATTCCTAATTAATCACTGCCATTTTCAGAAGTGATTCAATTTAATCCCTCAAATTCTCGATATCTGTTTGGTCCCCGGCCGACATTTACAACTTAATATCATTTAGATATTTAGTTTTTACGTCGTTTTACTAGATTTTCTAGACAATATAATTCAAAAGTATATTTAAGAGGAGTTATTGTATATTAATTAAAAAAGTTAAATATATTTGCAATCCCTATTCAATTTGGGTTTTTTGCTTTTAGTCCCTCAAAATTTTCTCACCAACTTTTGGTCCCTGAGTTTTTTGCTTTTAGTCTCTCATGACTTTTAATAACATTTTGTGACTTTTAATAGCGTTTTTTTGACCATTTAAAAGATTAATTAAAAAGCTCAAGCTATTATTAAAAATCGTGAGGGACTAAAAGCAATACTTCCAAATTTTATACGGACCAAAAGTTGGTGAAAATTGTTTTATGGACTAAAACCAAAAAACCCAAATTTCATAGGGTCCCAAAACATATCTAACCCTAACTAAAATACATAACTTAATAAATATATGATATGATACCTCTTGGTGGAATTGTTTCTTCCCTTGGGAAGCATCAGGGCTTAAAATTTTGATTGCAACAGGTGTATGATCAAGATGACCTTTATACACAGGTCCATATCCACCTTCACCTATTTTCATTCTTTGAGAGAATTTTTGAGTAGCATTTTCAATCTCCTCTATGCTATATTTTCTATATCGAATATCATTCTCAACCAACACATTTAATGCATGATTCTTCTCTTCTATCTCTCTCTTAACCTTCTTCTCTGCTTCCAATCTTCTTTTTGATTCCTTTTCAGCTATTATCATTGCTTCCCCAGCTGCTTTAAATGCATCTTTGGCTTTAGCTTTCTCTTTTTCTGCTAATGCTATAGCTGCTGCTTTTGATGACATAACTTCCTCAACAATACGTGCCTCTCTCAATTTCCATTGATGGATCTCTTTAGCCTGTAAATAAATTATGACATCGTTTAGAGAAACAATTTAATTAAACGCTTATGTCATAAGTGTTTATCATGTATTACAGCAGTCCTCATTATAATAAAATTTTACAGTTTTAGTTTCATTGAATAATTGATGTATCATGTCTATAATATAGGCCAAAGACATCAATTTATTCAATAAACCTAAACCTGCAACTTTTTCTTATAATAAAAACCAGAGTGAGCAAGAGCTTATACATCATCTTTCGTGTTATTTCATTGACACCTCATAACATTACCTTATTTTGGGCTGAGATTGTTTCTTTGCAAGCTGAATTGTACATTTCTATAGTTTGCTTCAATTGGAGCCTCAATGTTTTCATCTCGGCTGCCATTTCTCCCTATAATTAAGAAAGGGTTAAATATGTTTTTTATCACTTTAGAATTCACGACTTTTGTTTTCGGTCACTACAAGAAGTTTTTCCTAATTTTTGTCCCCATAAAAACTCATTTTTAAGTTTAGTCACTCTTTGCTAATTGCTAACTATCCTTACACCTGACTAATAGAAGTCGACATGGAAAGTGTCGTGTGAATTTGTTGATTACCTAAAAGTGACGACGAGTCCTTAAAATTGCATTAATTTAAGGTTTAAATATGCTTTTAGTCCCTAGAAGTATAACAAATCAATGTATATTTAAAATTAAATTAATATTATTTTATGGACTCAACAATGTCACGTCATCAAAAAAAGTCACATTACACTTGGCACATTCTTTAGTGTGGGTGGGGGGTTGTTAAAGCAATTCATAGTTGACTCAAGTGATTTTTACTTTAATGAGTTTTTTTAAGGGCAAAAGAATTTTATTCAATGGAGCATAAGGGATACTCCGTAGGAACAACACACACGGCGCTCATTAAAATCTACCTGAAATTGGCTCAATATAGAAATAAGGCGCAGGAGGAAAAGAAAGACCTCCAAGAGGAGATGACAACAGAGATAGAAAACTAATGACACAAAACTACTTACAACCAATACACAAATGTGGTTCTACTTGCCACTCATAATACACACACCAGGGTCCCCACAACCGAGCAAGAAATCACTGCCAAGATAGAGACTTAAGTCAAAATATGGAGTTTTGGCGTGGAAGATACACCTGTTACGCATATCCCATTTGACACCCCCCCCCCCCCGCGCCCGCTTCACCTCTCCTCCCCGTCCAAAAGCACAAAAAGTCAAAAATTGGGAGAATTTATCTGGTTGCATTGGCAGTTGCCAACCCAACCATTAGAAAACAACATGCCATACATTATGGGCGAACTAACACCACATAAAACCATATATGGTCCACGTTGCCTATTTTTTAACTTATTTACTGCAAACGTGAAAGAGAAAGAATAATAAAAAAGCATAAAAGACAGAGAAAACGAATGATAAAAATTCAGTTTATCCATTCAGATAAAAATTCAATTTTATTTTGTAAGAAAAAAAAATCAATTTATCCATTAGATGTTGTCAGGAAAAAACTCACCCAAAGTAAATTTAGTTTACCCCACATGCCACATGCCACATGCCACATGCCACATGGGACTGCTCCAATGGCAGTCAACTATAAGGCCATCAACTAAATTTAGTTTACTATTAGTCCCCTTGCACTAAAGATGCTCTAAGTGTAAGGATAGTTATCAATAGAGACTAAGCTTAATAATGAAAAAACTTTATAGGAAAAAAAATTAGGAGAAAACTTTTCTATATACTACTAAAAACAAAATTCTTGAATTCATAGGAATAAATAGGTTAAATTGCATTTTTGGTATTTTATCCTTGACTAAAGTTTCAGTTTGGTCTCTTATATTTTTATTTCCCACTTTGATCATTTATGTTTCAAATCTATGTCAAAGTAGTTATTTATGTTTGATATGGTTCAATTTGGTCCTTCAATTGGTATGACATGTTTCAGTTTAGTCTTATATTAGAAGACAACTTGAAGGACAAAACTGAAACATATCAAACATGAATGACTATTTTGACACAAATTTGAAACATAAAGTACTAAAGTAGGAAAAAAAAAGATAATAAAAGACTAAATTGAAATAAACTGAAACTTTAATAAAAAATAAAGGACTAAAAATGCTGAAAAAATAACAAAGGCAATCAAATTTGTGATCAACTATAAAAGTAGGACATTTGAAGCCTTTATTTAAGTTTTTGATGCTTACTAAGGGTTGAGAATCTGATGTGGAGTTTGAATCCCAATCTTCTTTTGTTAAATCCATTGAATCAAACTTATGTGACCCTAAAGAGTCATTTGATATTGATCTTGAGTTGTTGCTAAATAATGGTGACCTTCTTCCATGATTCTCTCTCTCCATTGATTGACTACCTGAAGATACTTTTGACATCTCATATATATATGACCTTTCTGATCTACTATTGGTGCTTCCACTTCTATATGTTTGTGTCCTGTTACATACATTGTGGTAATTAAACCAAATATATATTATGACATTAACATATGGATGTTCTAAAGTTAATCATAAATTTCAATTTCTTTGGTTGTCACCTTACTCCATTTTGTGATTTACTATGTAGAAGTCCAAGTGGTTGTTTTGGCTGTGTAAGATTCAACGTGCATGTTGCATGTCGAGTGTCTACTACCTTTCCTTTTGAAATTACGTAGACAGAACAATAATCTGGAGCTAATTTGATTATGGTTGTTGGCACATTATCATGAGCTTTATATTTTCTGAAAAAACCACAACAACATTAAGAATTAAAATAATGTACCTTAGTTGTGTGTGCGAGTTTCAAGTGACAGTTTGTCATCCATGTACAGAAATTTGTTTTTTTTTTTGAAATATAAAAAATGGATTTCATGTCTAAGGACTTAACTTGCTTCCCATCCTCATGTTTAGAGACCTTGATAGAACATTCTTGGGTGTGTAGGGTGCACCAACAACAACAGTTTTGATGTGATTCCTGTTTACATATTCCAAAATTCCCTTAGCAACATCAATATCATCGATTACAGCTTCTTTCATCTTAACCTGAGTTAATGACATGACTTGAAAATTTCAAATACCACCACCATTTGATTGAATAAAAAAAAGAAAGCATTTAATGAAAATCTCAATTACATACGACATTGTCATTACACATTTGACGTAATGGATCAAAAATATTGGCTATGTCCTCTTCATCTGGTGGAAAAACATTGTTGCCCCCTGCATATGACCATCAATATTATATAAGAAATGTATACATGTTGAATGATCATGATAGATAGACACACTTGTAGATGGGTTCGGATATTCTCTCCGATTACGGAATATTTCCGGTAGAAGAGAGAAAGATTCATTCAATAAAATATTATTATTTTATTTAATGAGTCGTTCTCTCTTCTATTTGAAATGCCCAGTAATTAGAAAGATTCCTAATCCCTAATAGATATTAAAGGTACCTACGATGAAGAATATCTTTGTGCTTTACATGGATTGCGATAATGACTGGATTATCAATATTGTTAGTTGTCCAACGAAAGGCATGACCACTATTCTTGTCTTTGTCTACAGCCACCATGACAAGGTTTAAAGATTGCATGTTGCCACGATGATGAGAAGACAAGCCGTCGCCACCACCACCTATAGTTGTTGGTTGCCACCACCACCTCCTCCTGCTCCACCGTGAGAAGGAGGAGAGAAGTTTGTTTGGTTGCCTCTTTGGTTCCTCTGGTGAAAGATGGAAACAAAAGCACCCAAACAACCTCTCGGGAGTGTTGGCTCAAACCTACGGGCGTAACTAATGTTTCATTGTCATCTTCTAATTTCTTTTCTTTCAATTTTTAGGCACTTTGACCAAGTCTAACCCAAAATAGAATAACTTTTATCATTATCTTTTTATAATGATTTTTATTCTAAATTCCAATTCTCGTATAAATGAATATATATATATATATATATATATATATATATATATATATATATATATATATATATATATATAAATAAAGGAGAGAAAGGAGCGAGGCAATGAGAGGATCTAACAATCAATTATTCTCAATGTCACCCACTATTATAGAAAGAGAAACGTTGTTTCTTGCGACAGGAATTCATGGAACCTCTCCACGAATAACGTGGTATGGCATTCTGCGGTGCATTTGTCAAAAAAAAAATTGACAGCACCACCATGTATTGTTATGTAGGCATGGATCGGTGACATGTATTTCGTGGGTAGTTTTCGAGAGAAATGTTCGTTGTAAATAGCATTTCTCTTATAGAAATTAGTCATCACATTCTTAATATGTGTCCAAAATAAGAAGGTACATGTAAGCATTCTACTAAGTAACCCAAATAGCTACATTGGTGTCTTTTTAATAGATTGTGTGTGAAGTAGACTAGAGAATGAGGAAAAACAACTTGATTCATTCATTGAAAGGAAGCTACTTATAGCTTGTCATATTACAAGGCGGGAAAAGCTAATTTCAAACTAATTAAACAAACTTAACTAATTACTTAACTGATAACAACATTAGTTAAGTAAACTAACAAGCCTATTAGGAGCTAAGTAGCTTAAGCTAATTACTAACTCAACAATCCCTCTCTTAAGGTAAGTGTTATAACAGACAATTAGCTTATAAACACAAGCTTGACAGACCAAAAAAACAGATACATCAGCAGAATTTCAAGCAATCTGCATAACAGTGGCAGATGATCTTCAAGCGAATTCGTGCATTCCTGGCTGCCTTCTAAACCTCAGAAACTGTTCTTTACTCACTGGTTTGGTGAACACATCTGCTATTTGATCCTTAGTTCCACAATATTTCAGCTCAACTTCCTTATCTTTAACAAGATCTCTAATATAGTGGTATCTCACCTCTATATGTTTGATGCGCCCATGCAAGCTAGGATTTCTACATAACTTCATTGCAGAGGAGTTGTCACACATGATTGTGATGCAATCATCTTCTAAAGCACCAAGTTCATTCATTATCTTCTTCACCCACATAGCTTGACAGTTTCTTTGCTCCTCAGTAGCTACTTTAATTCGACCTCTGTTGATGACAATGTCACAATTTGGCTGTTTCTTTGAAGACCATGCCACTGCTCCTTCACTCATTAGAAACACATAACCTGATGTGCTTTTCTGATCCACCAAGTCTCCAGCATAATCACTGTCTGTATATCCTACCAAGTTCAATCTATCTCCTTTTCTATATATACATTATCCCCAAGTTTAGTGTTCCTTGTAGATATCTCAAAATTTTCTTTGCTGCTAGCCAATGTAGTTGAGTAGGATTACTCATATACCTGCTGATTAGGCTCACTGTGTACATGAGATCAGGTCTAGTAGCTGTTATATACATTAGACTTCCTACAGGTTGCTTGTATAGAGTGTTGTCAACCTTCTCACCCTCTTCATCTTTGTCAAGTCTCGCATTACGCTACCATCGGTACCATGACAAAGTTGCATCCTTTCATGTCAAATTTCTCTATTATTTCACTAGCATATTTCCTTTGTACTATCCCAATACCTTCTGTGGATTGAATCACTTCTATTCCCAAGAAATATTTCATTTTGCCCAAGTCATTCGTACTGAATTCCTTCTCCATATTCTTCTTGAACTCAGTCAACATGCTGTCACAATTTCCTGTGTAAACTAGATCATCCACATATATAGTTACTATGAGGATTTTTTTTATTCTCTCCATGCTTTATAAACAAGGTTTGCTCATTTTTGCTAGCTTTGAATCCTTGCTCAATGAAGTGTTCCTCAATTCTATTGAACCATGCCCGAGGAGCTTGCTTTAAACCATATAAAGCCTTGTGCAATCTATACACCGTGTGTTCACCTCCTTTGACAGTATATCCCTTTGGTTGATCAACATATACTTCTTCATTTAACTTGCCATATAGAAAGGCAGATTTCACATCCAACTGATATAGGGTCCAACCTCTCTGTGCAGCTATAGCCATAATCATTCTTATAGTGTCTAATCTGCTAATAGGTGCAAAGATTTCTGTGTAATCAATTCCTTCTTGTTGAGCATACCCCTTTGCTACTAATCTTGCTTTGTATTTGTCCACTTCACCCATTTCGTTCAATTTGGTCTTGTAAACCCATTTAACTACAATTTTCTTGGCTCCCTTGGGCAATTCAGTTAGCTTCCAGGTCTCATTCTTCTCTATGGATGCTATCTCAGCATCCATAGCTTCTCTCCATCTCGCATTTTTAACTGCAACTTCAAAGGTGGTAGGATCAGTTATAGCAATGTGAACTTCATCCTCTTCTTCAGACAACCCTTCACCAGTTACAAAGTCTTTTAGCCAAACAGATGGTCTTCTAGCTCTTCCTTCTTCAATTCTGAGTTTCTGTCCGCTTCATCATTATTTATTATCTCATGTGCTGTTCCACATCATTTTGAGCCTCTTGTTCATCTACACCTTCTTCTATATCACTTGTCTTGAAAGATTGTCAATGTGAACTCAGAATCATTCCAAACAAGATCCTTGCTAACATCATGTTCACTCTTATCGACCAATCCCAAAATTCTCCTTCCTCAAATACTACATCCCTGCGCCACCGCCATTTTCTTCTCTACTAGATCATCGGCTGTATCCTTTTGTCTCATTGCTTACACCAAGCAACACACACTTCTTACTCTTATTTTCAAGCTTTGTTCTCTTAGCATCCGATATGTGCACATGTCCAACACATCCAAATACTCTCAAGTGTGACACAGATGGTTTACAGTTGCTCCAAGCTTCTTGTGGAGTTCTATTTCTCACAACAAGAGTAGGGGATCTTATTAATACATATACTGTCCAATTCAGAGCTTCGGGCCATATAGTCTTAGGCATTTTCCTACCAATTAGAATTGACCTAACAGTATTCATTATTGTTCTGTTTTTTTCTCTCGCCTACCCCATTCTGTTGAGGGTATAAGTCACATTGTGAGATTTCTTTTATTCCTTCCTACATACGTAATTTGTTGAACTCATTTGAAGTAAACTCACCTCCTCTATCGGTTCTTAAACACTTTATCTTACAATTAGTCTCCTTCTCTACCAAGTTCTTAAAGTGTTTGATTTTTTCAAATGCCTCTGATTTCTCTACTAGCAAGTATATCCATATCTTCCTAGATAAATCATCTATAAGACTTAGAAAATACCTTTTGTTGCTTGTAGAGGCTGGAGTGATAGGTCCACATATGTCAGCATGTACGAGTTCAAGCCTCTCACTTGCTCTCCGCTTGCTCTTCTTTGGAATAGGATCCCTGTGTTGCTTCCCCTTCAAGCAATCCTCACATACTCTCATGTTTTCAGTTAATTTGGGAAGACCAGTTACCATTTCCTTAAGCTGCTAGCATGTTTAAATTCTTAATTCCAAGATGTCCATATCTGCAGTGCCACAGATATGTCTCATTCACTTATGATATGGAAGCATTTTGGATCCGTATCCATTACAGGCTCAGTCATCAATTTGAACATTCTATTCGATTCCATTACTGGCTCAATTATCAAACCCTTCTTCTTGTGGTATATCCTGCAGTATCCTTCATCAAATAACACTGCCAATCCCCTCTCTTGCAGCTGACCTGCGCTCAAGAGATTGCTTTTCAACTCTGGAATGTAGAATACATCAATGATTGTGTGAGCAACACCATTCATCCTCACTTTAATACTCCCCTTTCCTTCAACCTTCAACCTTGCACCATTCCCAATTCTCACTGTCTTCTTGAAAAATTCATCTAGATCATAGAATCATTTCTTATTTCCACTCATATGATTCGAGCATCCCGAATCTAAATACCAGGTATCCATCTTACTTTTCTCCTTTTCTTCAATTTGAGCAATTGCCATCAAGATCAGTGATTTATTTTCTGCATTTTCACTATCTGTATCACTTGATATGAATGAGCCAATTTCTGCATTCTCACTTTCTGCAGAGTTTTCTTCAGTATCACATGCCATCAGAAACATTGATTCATCACCTTCTGTCTCTGCGTAATTCACATTTGTCTCCCATTCAAGGCATTCATTTCTGTAGTGGCCAAGTTTCTTGCATTTGAAGCATTCAACAATCTCTTTATTTTGCCTTCCTCAACCTCTACCTCTTCCTCTAGATGCTATTCCTCTACCTCTTTGGCTGCTACCACCTGATCCCCTTCCTTGTATCTCGATCTTTAAGGCTTGTTCTTCATCTTTAACCTTCTGGAATCTTGTTATATTTTGTTCATGAACAATCAATGAGCTATGAACCTCATCAACTGTCATCTTATCCGTGTCATGAGATTCTGATATGGAGCACACAATGTGGCTATACTTTTCAGTTAAAGAACGCGGTATCTTTTCAACTATGACTCCATCATCAATTTTTTCTCCATGAATACACATCTTATTTGCAATTTGCATTACCTTCGGTATGTATTCAGAAATAGTATCACTAGCTTTCATTTCCATGGCCTCAAACTCCTTTCTCAAACCTTGTAGAGTAGCCCTCTTGACCCGATGATTCCCTTGAAACTTTTTCTTCAAAGATTCCCAAATTGCTTTTGAGGTATCTTTATCAGATATTGTTTCGAGGGTTGGACGATCGATTGCTTGAAATAGGTAGTTCTTGGCCTTCAAATCCTTGAGTTTAGACTCTTATATCTTCTTTCTCTGCACCTCGTTCACTGCTGTTCCCTTTTCCGATTCTTCAATCCCTTTCTCGATCAAGAACCAATATTCTTTTGAACGCACACTAGTGGAAAATATGGATTTTACATCAGCAATTAATAACGGTTCACACTATAACCGATATGAAAAAAGAGGCGGTGGCATTTTTGAAATTATGAGCAAATTATCTATATCGGTTCCTGTTCTAACCGATATGGAAACTCTATTTTACTCTAATTCATATCGGCTCCTATTCAAACCGATATGGAAACTCGATTTTACCCTTAAAATTTTATTCACCCACGCTCGATCGTTCTCGCGCTGGACTCTTCATCTTCCTTCGACGCTCTCTCTCACAGAAAAACCCACTGAAAACCTAGCCTTGAAACCCACTTTGAATCAAAGAGCACACCACGATCTCTCTCTCACTCTAGGGTCATCTTTCTTGAGTTCGCTCTCTCGTTCTCTCGCTCTAGTTTCACCACGATTTCGAATCAAAAACCACGATGTTTGAGAAGTTCGTTCACTCTCTCGCTCCACGATCTCTCTATCGCCGAGGTTCGCATGTTTCCCGAGAAGTCCATCGCTGAATCAAAGTGAACTAGGTTATGTTCTTTCATTCGCATCTGTTCTTCCATTTACGAGGCAAGCACCACACACACACACACACTCTCTCTCTCTCTCTCCCTTCATCTATCTCTCTCTCCATTCGCGGTGATGGCTATATCTCAACCCTTATGTAATTTTTGTTTAGTTAATCATCTTCTTGTTAATGTTGTTGACGTTCTGATTAGGGTTCGGAAGGAAGATTGTGTTCTTGTGACGTTACAGTTACGGTGCAAGGAAGATTGTGTTTATGTAAGCCATTTGAACTTTTCTTTCTCCATATTTATTGTTACTTATGCTGATGATATCTTCAACATTTTTGATGAAAATGTAGGACATGATAAATTGTTATATTAGATGAAGATCTTGATGATTCCTTCAAAAACCCTAACCTTTGAACTTTTATCTAATATACTTGTAGGTTAAATTAGATAAATTGTTTGGTTGTTCTTATTTGGGGTAGAAAGCTGACTTTGGTCACTAGTGATTGTTACAAGTATGCTAATCTAAAGGACCGTGTGGATCTAGTTGAGCTTATTGGGATTGCGTGATTTGAAGAAAGGCTTGAATTTATTTATCCGTTGAGGTTTTTAATTTTTTGGGGATTTTATGTGATTACGTGTCGAGGATATTGCCATGCTCATGTTCTTGTATGAATGGCTTTGCTATTGCGATCTAATTGCAAGATGAAATTTGAGTTGGTTACTTGCCCGATGTATGTCTTCTTCCTCCGCACATGACCGAGAGATCAAATTGAAGAATGACATAGAACCAAGGTTGCTTCACTAAAGGTAATTACTTATTCGTATCACTTTACGGTTTCCATCTATAAATCTTGGCATATATGAATTGTTTTTAATTGTTTAAAAGTTGAAACATTTCTACTTAATTTATTGATGTTGGTTTTATATTTGTGGGTGTTAATTCCTTATTGTGGATTCATCCTTTTTCGAACATCTAGTGCGGCAAATATTGAATGAAAAGAACAAACTAATAGCAATCTTATTACTTTGGGTTATTTCTTTTTCGGTCCCTACTTATGCCAAACTCTCTTGATTTAATGTACTTTTTAACTCTTTGACCTTATCTTGTTTCAATGCCTTGGTATAATTGTGGTTGCTTTTACTATGTTAGTTAGATATAATATCTGGTTGATGTTTTAAAAGCAGCTGTGGACTATTTGTATCAATTGTTGTTATGAATATTGAGATGCATGGAAGTTATTTGTGTTGAACTAACAAATATTAGTATTGCAGTGGCTGAAATGTTGAGATTATTTTGAGTTTTTACTCTCCTAGAACAAAATCTTGTCAACTAAAAATTGTGTAAGTTATTGCAATTAATAATATCAACTCTAACTTATGTGTCTTCCTACTACTTGTTTCATTGGAATAATGATAGTTGAGATTTAAAAATCTACATGCCATTAGCCATTGTATTACTTATGTTGTTTTTTTCTCCTACTATTTTTTCACTTGGCTTCTATTTAGCAAGCGGTGATAGGTGAAATAGTATTTCATTTGATTAAAATCATTAAAATGTTTTCGATAATGCGGGGATATTGGCTCTAGTAATGTGTTCTAAGCTGGGGCTTCTAATTTGTGCTTAAATATTGGCTATGATATTTGCTATTATGTGTCTTTGAGTAACAGAGATGGGCTGGTTTACCTTCTTTACACACAACTCGAGCATGTTAACCATGATTGATGTCTTATTTATGATCCGTTTTATCTTGTATTACTGTTAAAACCAGTTTTTGATCCTTTTTAACTATATGTCCGCCTATAGAGCAATACACTTTCTTATGTAAACTTGGAAAAAATTACTTAAAAATAGCTTCATGGTTGTCAAAATCAATAGTGTACTTGAATCTATGTAAACTCAGCTAGCTTATCTAGTTTATCTGCTTAATCATTCGTAACTCGTAAGACCTAGCTCAACTAGCAAATGCATAAAAGAAGCGGTCTAGCATCAACACCTAATGTTTCTAACATTAGTGTTCCAAAGACTGAAAGATCATCCATTGATGCTTGGTAAGGACAAGTTCATCAGAGACGAAGATCAATCGGATGAACTCTCAATCAAGAATGCCCGATATGGAGACCGAATGGGTTGAAGCAGGATGAACCAGGAGTATACATCACTATCGAGCACTTCCGAGGTGGAAACGAGAGAACTCAGAGCGTGTCCGCCGGGTATGCCGAAATTGTTAGCAACCTTTTAATTCATTACGCCTAATGATCCTTACCGTGAATGATGCTACTGTGTGAAATTCTCGCCTTAAGACACTCTTACATTGTTAGCAACTTTTTAATTCGGCTTTTCTTTGACACTCTTACATTTTTGACAATTTCTTTTCTTGATTTTGCTAATTTAGTTTGTGACTTTGTGTTTAGTCATTTATGTATTCATCAAATTATCACACATAATCACATTCATCTAATTTCAAAAACTTTCCTGTGTATTATTTATTACACAGCCGAGAGAAGTTTGGAGAAATGCATGCAAGATTATGGTGGGAAGAGAACCATGCAAGGATACAAGAGCAATATTTGTGATGATTGTGACTATAATAATTGGCCTCTACACATACAACTGCTTGAAGCAGACTAACAGACTGTGCATTCTAGATTATTCAGTTTCCTACATTCCAGTGGATAACTTTCAAGTAACTGCAATTTCCAACCTTGGGGAACATTAGTGAACTTTTAGTTATAGTTAGACTTGTTAACTTTAATGTGTTGCAGTAGTAGTTATTGTCAAATATTAATTAGTTAGCACTTTTTAGTTTTAACTTGTTACTTTATCATCAAGTAAGTTGAATCATCTCCTGGATTTTGTAATTGGCTGTTTATGTTAATTAGTTAGCACTTTTTAGTTTGTCAAATAAAACTATAAAAGTGCATGAAAGGTAATCAAAGACAATACATCCTGTTGAGTCTCCATGTCACCAATGCCATGTCATTCCCGCCAAAACGCCCCTCCTCCACGCCATTGCTCCGGTCAATCAATGGGAGCCATTTGTGCCATGTTGGATCCAAGTGGTGTGAGCGCCAACTAAGCTAATCTTTGATGCGGTATGTAGGTAATGAATTAATGTTTTGGCGACTTGAAAGAGTGAGTATATTGCCAAAGATTTAGTTTCAGCAATTTCGCGCCATGTGTAATGCTGATGCAGGTGTGAAAGATTTAGTTCAGGTTATCAACGCCACATGTCTTCAATTGTTTGTCGCTCTCTTATTCTTCTCCTCTTGCTTACAAGTTATCTCCTTTGTTTCAAAGCAAGTTCGCGCCATGTGTGATCTTTCGATGCATTGTGAAAGATTTACTTCACTTACTAACGCCACATGTCTTCAATTGTTTCTTTGCTCTCTTATCCTTCTACTCTTGCTTACAAGTTATCTCCTCTTTCTTCTACACTTGGCCGCAATTTTCTTTTCTTACTTCAATCTACACTCTTCTCTAATCCTTACTTAATTTCTTCGCTCATCATTCACCATGACTCTTCTTTGTTTCCTAATTACCGATCATTGTTAATTTAATGTGCATTGAATGTTGATCCTCCCTTTGTATAAATACTCATAATGTAACACTCATACTTATCATTTTTACACCAGCGTTTGTGAGGTTGGTCTTCACATTTTATCTCCCAACTTTTCTTCCTTTGTTGTTTGTTGCATTGTCTTCCATTCATTTTGCTTTGTATTTGAGTTCTTGGTTTCCTTTTTTTCCTCTTGACGTC
Organism: Oxytropis ochrocephala; assembly: GCA_020916435.1. Taxonomy (NCBI): domain Eukaryota; kingdom Viridiplantae; phylum Streptophyta; class Magnoliopsida; order Fabales; family Fabaceae; genus Oxytropis; species Oxytropis ochrocephala. Next base: position 106,659,311 of record CM037090.1, on the reverse strand, counting down.
TTACGCAAACAGTGATCGCATTGCTTTGCTTTTCCTCTTTATTCATTTGTTGTTTATTGTTGTTTATTATTTGCATTGTCTTCAATTGGTTTGCATTATCTCGCTATTGATTTTCCTATGCATTTCGGGATATACATTTGCTTTCTGGTTATTCACATTGTTATACGTGTTCGAGTACAGAAACTATGTGCATCAAAATCATTGAATTAGATCGATGCTTTATATTGTGATTAGCCCCTTTGTTTAGTGTTAAGTTTGGTTTGGATTCTTTTTTAGGTCAATGGTGTTTCTTACTGTATTGGAACCAAGAGGTTAAATTTTGTTATCGTGATTTTATTAGGGCCTTTGGTTTCTCATTTTAAAATGAGACTCATGAAATAAGTTAGATTTATAGGTGTTTTGTTAAAAAACAACTTTCACTATTTTCTGATGTATCACTGATTCCTCATGTTAAAATAAGGCCCATGCTAAGAAGTTCAATTTATAGCTGTTTTGCTAAAAAATCCACTTTCACTCTTTTCTGGTTTATCCTTGACACAATAGCAGGTGGTTCAATGTTTGAGCTGGTTTAATTGTTGTTTTCCTAAAAAAAATTACCTATATATTGTTGTGTGTTTAGGCATATTTGTTTTAGTGGCCTAACGTATGTTTGACCATTTATTTTTCCTTTTGCTAGATGGACCCCCTTGACATTGTAGCTAAAGAAAACGAGGTAACTCTATTTGTTCTGTTTTTTTTTTCCTTCAGATTATCCAACCATGTATGATTGATTTATTCCATGTGTTTGTTTGAAAACCATGTATTTGTTCTCTTCCCTGGTTTATTGTTTGATTTTTGTCTTTGATTTTTTTACATTGTATTAGCTGTTGATTATTCTGTTGTTTTTATGTCTATTATACTGTGTTCAAGCTTTATTTACGAGTTATGATAGGTTATTGTTCATCATTGTGGTGTATTTTTGTAGATATATTAGGTCCGCTTCATCGCTTATGACGGACATTGTCTTGATCCGCTATAGTTAGCCTAATTTATTCTTCTATGTTGATTGGCATGGCATTTGGTTAGCTGGGATCCCTCGACACTGCAGACTATGTTGACAAATATCAGACTTATGAATTTGAATTTGTTCCTGGCTTTGTGAGTTCCCTGTGTTCTCCATTTAACAGCCTGTTTTTCATGATTGTGTGCTCCTAATTGTATTCTCTTCTTTTATTCAGTCTATGCAGCCACTCCCCGTTCTTTTCTTAGCAGACTTCTATAACAATATGCCATCAATCGTTCGCCTCATGGATCCGTTGGGTAATGTTTTTGTCATCTCCATTAAACATCGTCCAAGCAGGGTTTACTTAAATCATGGTTCTGCTCGCATTGGGGAGGTTTACAGTTTGTTGTCTGGTGGCTGGATCACTCTTAAATTTATGAAGGGTGTGACCTTTGAAATATCTGTCAGGGACAGGCTATGGAACCAAGTTGCATATCCATTTCCTCCTAAGAATTTTGGTCTTGGAGAGCCTAACCTCCCTATGAGTCTCATTCATGAGGACCAGGATGAATTCCTTTTTGTTGATTCTATCCATTTTCACCACTCTTTGACCAAAACAATCTCTCTTGAGGAAACTAATGTGACCCATTTCGGTATGCATGAGTTTTTCAGTGTATTACCGTTTTTAAATTTGTAGTCTTCTATTTTGTTGTTACCCTCATTCAAGGGATATTCTATTTTTGTAAATTCTTATTTAAATTCTTTTCCTGACTTTTTTCCAGTTCCTCCACGTTGGTTTTTGCCAGTTTGCTTTCTCTCCTGCTGCTACTTCCATCACTTTAGTCAACTTTCGTGGGAGGAAATGGAAGTGTAAGTTTCAATGGCAAAGTTCAAAACTCACCATCTTCTTTGTGTTTTACGAAGGGTGGGTGACCTTTCGTGGTTTGAATGGTCTTCTTCCGTGGACGCCTTTGTGAAGTTTGGTGTGGCCAAGAAAAATAGAAAATATCTCTTTGTCAAGGTTGTTGAGGACTAGGTGATATCTATTTATGGGAGTTAGGTTAAATCAGAGTGTTTTTTTTCTTTTCCCTTTTGTGTGTAGGCCTTTTAATTATCAATGTTTTGCTGTCCAACTAAGACAGAGTGATTCACATGACTTTTTGTATTGTGCTACTTCTAGCTATGAAATATATTTATTTTCACCTGTTCCAAGGAAACTATCTTATGAAATATCTTTAAGCGTGAACAATTCTCTTGTGTTAGTTGATTATTTTTTGGCGCCATTTGCTAGGCAAAATGGCGCCAGGCATGCTGGTTGTGGTGGTGGGCGGGGTGTAGGGCGCCAATTCACGGAGAATCTGGCGCCTGGTGAGTGCATGATGCGCGCACGAGTCGGTGCAGCAGTGTAGAGAGGCGCCAATTCCACGGGAATCGGCGCTGTGGTGCGTGTGTGTGTGTCTAGGCAAGTGTGTCACACGGTGCGTGTGTGTGGGCGCCAATTCCTTAGAATTTTGGCGCTGGGTGCGTGCCTCGGTGCAGGGGTGTGTGTCGCAGGGAGTGCGGTGAAGAGGCGCCGGTTGCTAGAAACTTGGCGCCAAAGGAGACAAGGTGTGTGCGCGTGTGTGTGTGTGTTTGCACGTGGCGCCGATTTCTTGAGAACTTGGCGCTGTGGATGTGCTGCGTGCATCTGGCTGGTGTTTGACAGCAAGTTTCTGCTAACTTCTAACACATTGATTGATATATTTTGTAAATTCTGTTGTTAGCATCCCCCCTTTTCTCTAATATTAAGATTGGTCCCTATGTTACAAAATTGTATTTCAACAATTGACAGTCTTTTTTTAATCAATGGTTAACCACAAGTATTGTATATCTTCCAAAGTAAGCAACATTCTTCATATATCAGAACTTCTATTGTACTTATTCAATGTTGTAAACTTGCTGCAAGAGCTATTTCATGGGCTTTTTGCAATGGATTTTGGCAGCAAGTGTCTGCTAACTTCTAACTCTTTGATTGATATATTTTGTAAATTTCATTTGTTAGCATCCTCCCTTTTTCTAATATTAAGATTGCTCCTATGTTACAAAATTGTATTTCAAAGAATTGTGATCTTTTAAACTGGAACTCAAGCCAAGCCTGATATCAAATTCCATTAATCATACCTTGTGCAAATTATGCCACGCGTATGTTATAAATTGTATTTTTTAATCAATAGTTAACCACAAGTATTGTATATCTTCCAAAGTAAGCAACATTCTTCGTATATCGTAACTTCTATTGTACTTATTCAATGTTGTAAACTTCTTTGCAAAGAGCTATTTGATGGGTTTTTGCATTGATTTTTGCAAATTCCGTTATTAGCGTGATTCTTGCAATTTACATTTTCTTTGAATAGCTCTTATATATCTATTGTGCATAATTTTTAGCCTTAACATCGGTTTCTTATTCGTACATATCCAGAGGCATTATATATCTATTGTGCATAATTTTTTGGCTTAACACTGGTTTGTTATTCTGTCATGCTAAACTCGGAACTAGAAAAAAAAAGTCGATATCAAATTCCATAAATGATACATTGTGCAAATTAGTCCTCACATAGCATATAAATCATTTTAATTCCATACCGATGATGATTAATGTATGAAATTTCAATTTGGGATCACCATATTCTCGCAAATCTAATCAAATATTTGGTTGACATGACTTAAGAGAGATCATCACATTTCTTATTGCCTTCCCTCAAAAATCGACGCCTTACTATCTCGCTTCATGTCATCGATTTGACATTTCACTCAAAGTTATTGAGTATATGTTTATCTCTTAACATCTTATTTGTTCCACCCTTACTTCTATATATATCTCGTTGTATTTAACCATTTGCTAAAACTTGCTCGATCTCTTTCAACCATTCAAGCCTATTGTATTGCTAAGATTTCTCTTTTTCCTCCGTGTTCTCTCCTTTTGCATCACAAGGTAATGCCTTTTCTTTCATTTTGCCTTCTATTCAACTAATCTATGCATGTCTTTCTTGCGTGTTCTATGTTGTTTCGCATATTTGTTTATCATAGAAAATGCTTTGTTTGGTTGATCTCTCGATAGGCAAAGTCTTACTAGAAATGGTTACATTTGTTGTTTTTGGGATTTCTTCATTACTGGTGATGTTGCGGATCACTTATATAATGATCATTGTCATGTTTGTTATGAATTTAATTAAAAATGAGCTATCATATTTAGTATTGCCTCACCACCGATTTGTTGTGGTTGGTTTATTTTGAGAATTTCCTTTTGCAGATGCTCATTACTACCACCGATCATAGAGATGACAAAGACCTATGCCTTGGTTATCAAGTTTGATAGATATTATGTTGAGTATCCGCTGAAAATGTAAGGTCCAATAGGTTCTACGCTTATTGTTTTCTTTTCCAATCACATAGTATCCTCCTAATCATTTATGTTTCCTCTTATTATTGTTGGGTCTTTGTGTTCCTCGCTTATCTGCTCACCGCTCAATTGTTCACAAAACAACATGGCAATGATGTTGGTTTTTGGTCAATCTGTATGACCCAGCTTGGGAATGAGCATCAAGTTGTGGTTAAGAAAGTTAATGCTCGTGTGTATTTTGGAACCGGTTGGAATGAAATGGGTCATCGTTATCTCCAAAATGGTCGAGGAATAGTTAGGTTGGTTTTTGTTGGGGCAAACAGATTTTTCATCAAAGTTAAAAATAGGTTTGGTAATCAAGTTGAGTACCCTACTCCTCCTCTGTATTTATAAGCTTAGTCAAGCTCCAATTCCACGCCTAACCAATGATAGCGGACTCAGATACTTCAAAGTGCAATCTCTCTAAGGTCCCTACTCTTTACCACACATTGAGGAAGCGCTAACCGCAGATGATTCTAAGGGTGAAAGATCGTGTGTTTTTTTATTTTCATGCTTATGGTGTTTTTTTGGTGTTGTTCGGGCATCTTTGCTTTCCTATTTTCCCGATTTTGTTGTGTTATGGTGTGCGTGCAATCCTCACTGATTTTTGCATATGATCATTCCCCTTTGGTTTTCATGAAGTGAAACTAATTGATTCCTATGGCCATGCTTGGGTCCGTGAGGTGAGGAACGATCGGGATGATGTCTCTCTCTCGTGGTGTGTATTCGTTGGGTTCTCTTTCGGCATACCAAGCTTTTGTTTGAGGGTACTTATATTAGCCTTGGTATCACATCGGCACCAAGATCCATCCTGCTTGAGTTTAAGAGGCCAATATGAATCCTTTCTTAGGTCGTTATCGTCTCAAGGTCGTTGTTTGTTATGGTCTTTAGAGTCTAATTTAGTAGGGTTCTTCTAATTAAGTTTTTCCCTAGCCTCTCGTTGTTGTTTGTGGTCTTTAGGGTGTAATTCGGTTTCTTGGATGTAATTCGTATTTTGCTAGACCTCGTTGTTTATTATTAGTGTGGTATTTGTTCATTAAGTATCAAGTCTTTTGTCACTCAAAAGCATTGTGTCCTTTCTCTGCTCCATTATATATGATATATAATATAATTTGTTATAAATCAACATGGCTATCTACCTATAGGATAAATTCTATTGATTTGAATGCTTCATGACTCACAAAAAAATCCCCATGCTTATTTTCTTCTTAAATTCTATTGACCCCTTTTTTCTATTTCATCCGAGGTAACTTCAAATGGTGGGCCTAATTTGACAAAACACAGAAACTAATTATTTAAGTTTTATGCACGAATCAAGAACATTAAAATACACTCTCCAAAGAATAGAGCAAGCATTTAACAACCATAGACAACATTCAAGAGGTGTCTTTGCTTTTATCCACATGTTTAAACATGCATACAAAACATAATCTTCCTCCTCTATAAGAATATATCCTTTGATGGATCACGATATGGCGAGTAACACTAGGACCTTATGTAGTTTATCTAATATAATGTTGGTCATCATATTCCCGCAGTTGTTTATCTGATATAGCAATACAGTAGTATGTGATGTAGTAATACAGTTCAGCAAATTTCCAATATATTTTTCATCGATTACCACCCTTATGCATTAAGGGCTTTTCATTAAATTAAAATGACACTTGATCGCATTAATATGCTTGAATGTGAATTGTGATTTATCTTGAGTTGACTTAATTAACCTACTTGATCGAATTGTGATTGGGAAGTTAAATATGCGATTGATCATGATAATCGATTTTTTTAACCGATAATCAGAATGAAGTTGTATCCTTTCACCTTTGAAGATCATCTATAAGTTGCATTTTTCCACAAATGGATCATATTAGGTTGATCTTCTCCTTCGCATGTAACTCAAATATATTTACTATCATATCCATCGTTGGATCTGAATCTTGATATTTCATAACTGACACATTTTATCATTCCACGCATTTCTTTGTGTGGACTAATGGTTAAAATTTTCTATATTTTAACTTCCCAATGTGATGACATAAGATACACACTTATTTGATTTTACACTACACTATATGACATCAATTCTACATATATGTATCTTTGCATATCTAAATACAGTCTTAAGATTATTCTTACAAGCATGCACCATATTCCTGAAATACATATGACAAATCAATCATTTGCCTTAAATCGCTTTATTTATCTACACGTGGTTGCCTTTTCTTCCTTTGTTCAACTTGCATTCATCTTTCTTTCACGTTCTTCCATGGTAGCCTATGACATCAAACCTTTCTTCCATCGACGTTTGCATATCTATGACAAAGATACTTAACTTATTTGGTATCATAACCAAGTCTATCACAAAGTTATCAATAAGCCTCCCAACTTCTTTTTCCCATCATATCTTTCTAAGTTTTCTATTTAAACCAATTTTCCCAACTTTTTCATCACCAAAGTAATCGATTTATTGTTGCATTCATTTGCTTCTCCCTTTTTCTTTTCTACTCTAAAAGGTTTGTTTTAGTCATTTTAGACAATAAGTTTTCATGGACTTCGCCCGGCGTGACCTTGGGATTTTTTTATCTATCATTATTTCCTAGCCTTGATGACTCGGCTTTTGTTCTGCATTTTCACCTTTTGTTTGATTGTAGGAAATCAATGGCACTCGTGTTAACTTTATTTCAAATTGCCCTCGCAAGATTAATCGAAACTTGAAGTTCGTGATCATAAGACTCTGGACATTACTCGAGAAAAAATCTTCTCAACACTAATGATCTTGAAATGATTTTATTAGATGAGAAGGCAAGCTATTTAACTTTTTTTTCTGTTCTTTCATTTATCATGTCAGTTCTTTCGTGTTTTGAATCTTCTCCTATCTCAATTTTAATAGATCCATCAGATCATCAAGAATTCCTCGCTTCATGTGTTCCAACTCAGTATTGAAGGAGGGCAATCGCTATCGAATTGATAAGCTCAATGTTGGTCTTAATGACGCAAAGTTTAGGACAATGCACAACAAGCATAAGCTTGCTTTTATGCCTAACACTACTGCATAACCTTGCAGAGCAAAGAACATTCCTGCCAATGATTTTATCTTTACTCCTTTTGTTGATATATTGGCTTCACCCAAAGATGATAAAATCCTTGGTTTGTGGTTCCTCTACACAAAACTTTTTATTATAACATTGTCTTCGATTTTTGTCCTTCCCTAATCTCTTGTGTTGATCGGATGTAATAGGTCATATTGTTGAGAAGAGTGAATTAAAACACAAAACTGACAGAGAATAGCTTTTATAAACTGATTAATTTGGTCCTTGAAGATTTGGAGTTAGTTTCTCTCTCTTTTATTGCACCTCTTATGTTTTGGTTAATGAATTAAATCCTCAGTTTTTCTACTTTTCACATACCTCATCTACAGATTCAACAGATTCATCGTGCACTCTCTGGAGTGACTTTGCTGAGCAGGTTGCCTCTGATATCACTGATGCCTCTTCTTCATCATCTCCAATTATTATCCTTCAGCTTTGCAAACTCAAAAAATATCAAGGTTCATCCTACCACTTAATTTTTTCAGGTTGTTTTTTGACTCCTAACGTTATTCTTCTTTCATTGCTAACTATCTGGTTTGACAGGTATCATGGGTATTTCCAATGCTTACTATGGAACCAAGATTTTCATCAATGCTGATCTCCCAGAGATTTTGGACTACAAGACCAAGTATAGTTTGTGTCTACTTTAGCTCTATGAATATAAGTATTACATTTTTTTATTTAAAACCTTTGTTGCTTTATCTTAGAATGGAATCTTCTGATCTATCCTTGACACAATCCATGAGTCGACTTCGCTCGCTCCCTATTGTAATCGCCATACCGATTTTATGCAAACCCCTACAAAACTATTTCTCAAGTCATGGAGGCCACTCATCGTAAGAAATGTTCCTTTGCACTTTAATTGATTTTCCTCAAAGTTATCCGAATACCATACTTCATTCATATCATAAACCAAATTCAGTCGTTTTTTCTTCATTGCCCTTGCCCAAGTGGTTGATATTGAATCTACACATGGGTGGTTTTACACTCATGCCAAAAGTGTTATCGTAAGGTGGTTCAAGTTGGATCTAAATTCTTTTGCAATGAATGCAACAAGAATGTTACTTGGTATTCCTGTGTATTATTCAACTATTTGACAAGCTAATTCAAAAATCATCCGATCTCCTTACATTGTCCGCTTACATTATTGTGTTTTTTTTTTAAACACAATTATCTTCGATGTGTTTGATCAGTACAAAATTGAACTCAATGTTATCGATGGAACCGGTTCCACAAGCTTTATGGTGTTTGATCGCGTGGTTAGCAACTTTCTTGGAATGTCCGCACAAGATTTAATTGGTCCTCCCGATGATCCTGTTAATGCCTCCGCAATTCCTAATGAGTTCCGCTCTTTTTATGACAAAACCTTCTATTTAAAGTTGAGATCGTGGATTCAAACATTAATCACTACCGAATAACTATGTTGCTAGGAGGTTGATCATGGATTCGATATCATCAACGAGTTCATCCAATTGCACTCAATCCAGGTTGCCTGCCCTCATTTATTATTTGGGTGGCACTGTTTTAAAATTTTTATTGTTTCTTGAATCTCAAATATTTGTTGGTTTTGATTCCTAGACTTTAACTCTTGAAGAGGATCTTCATTCAAATGATTACTCGACCATCGTGCTCAAAGTCCTCTCGGTATCTCGCCACAATACAATTACATTTAGCACTAAGTAATTCCTATCTGCTTATTGCCTCATTATTTTTTCCACATTATTGGTAGGTTACTCTCGACAATGTTGCTTCCAATGATTTAAATGAGCTCGCCATGGAAGTTCCCAACACTCCATCCAAAGAAACTTGATGTCAGGCCCTTAATACGCCGGAAGCGCTTCTCCCATTGTGTTGAGTATCGCACAAGCTAATGTTCCCGAGGCTTCCTCTTCTCCATCCGGTCTCAAGAGAGCCACTGTGTCAATGGATTCTCCACAAACTTCGACTACAAAAATCTTAAGAGGAAAGCCATCAAGAAAGAGAAAACCAACCGACTTGGTCTCTTATCTTTCAGCAATCTCTGTTGTTACTGTCATTATGTATTACCTAGGTGTTTCTCCCCTTTATAGTTAAAGGTGGATTAAATAAGAAGTGATTAGGAACTTATATTGCTTTTCTGTCAAATATTTGTTTGCTGATCAAACAAAGTGGATTGCTTTCTACAATCCTTTTTTCATCAAGTTATTAAGTAGTAGTTGTGATCTATCTCTATCTATTTATGTATTCTGACTTCTCTTGCTTATCCTTACAAGAATGGTATGTAATGTCCTTGGATTTAATGTTATAAAATACTGAGTGTTTGTAATTTGGCCTTTCTATCTATTATTAGCTATCCTTTTATTTCCTTCCTATGCAGATCTTTAAGCAAAAGGTGGTTGTTTTTTAAGGTTTAGAATATTTTATAATGACAATTGATTTAGCTATTCATCTTCTTCTTTGCCATATTAATGTTCTTCAATCTAATTAAAATCCCACTATTAGTCTATTGTACACGCCCAAACCAGCTTCCCATCATGATATGTAACCTCATAACTAACGTGATATTCTCCACTCCTTACTTCGACCAAGCAACATAGTTCAAGTACCAAAATACATTCCCACCTCATATTATGAAGTTGATATTCTTCTACACATGGTCTATATTAACCATGAATATAAAAATCATATAAAATAAACATATATCACTTGTGCTTTTTTTCTGTGACATAAACTTACGTGATGCAAGCATGATTTAACTCTCTATTTCATGACATCATCCAAGACTGTCTTGATTTTCTTTGACTGTCTGCTTTCCTTCATCATTCATATCAAGATACCCAGATCCATATTCTCGGTTTATGACTTCTATTTTCATTGTTTTAACACTCCTTCTCAATGTTCTTTCATCTTTTTTCTCATCTATTCCCATTTAACTGAATGGACATGTTTTCATCCATTATATACTTCTTATTGGTTCTTTTTGTTTTCAGCAACTCTTCTATCCTTTCTAACAACAACTCGCTATTGCTTAAACAACCAAGTTCTTCAATATTCTCAAATGAAAGATACAAAGCATAACACCAAGAGAACCTGGTTTCCTATTGTTTCTAACTATTATAATTGTTTAGATTTTTACTTTCTTTTCAGTATTACATTAATATGCAGATGGCTTATCTTTTATGTACATTTCTTTTTGATCCTTACATCGTTCCTATTATAATATGTCCGATACCTTCAATTTCATGTTCCTCTTATGTAAAACCTTCGTGGGACCTTTGAGACCGGGAAGTTCATACTTAAACAAAGAAATGTTGTTCAAGAGAATGGTCTTCGACATCACATCAAACCGGTATTCTTTTCTTACAATTAATCTTAGCTCATTTAAATTTATTGTACAAAATGACTGATGAATGTTTAATCTCTTACATCTTCGCACTCACCTTCCTCTCATGAATGTTTGCAATATTGTACATTTATGGCTTTGTGGTGTTATATTTATCGCTATTATTTGCTTAAATCCTCAACTCTCGAATCAAACGTTGTGTTATCCTCGTTAGTATTAAATGTTAATTTTCGAGTGTATGTCTAACTACTTGCCAATACCTGCTTTTGTTGATCCATGAGACTTCTTCCAAGGTGTAGCTGCATTTAATCCAACCACTTGTGAAATTCCAGACACCAAAGATAAATCGGTTCATCAAGTTGTTTCGGTTATTCAATAAATCCTTTATCGGGCACATCACATGTTGCTCTTCATTCATTTAATCCCATTTCTTCAAAAGTGATCGCAGCAGTAACTTATCCCCATCACTTCTCGATAAGACCAACGCATGTGCACTCACCAATTACCTCCTATTTGATTTTTGTTGTCTCTACTTAACTATTTTTCCCATCTCATAACTTGTCGATATTTGTTATCCTGCTCCATCAATTTTATTCAAGATGCAGATGCACTAAATCCAACTACTTCGATCAACTTCCCGAAAATTCAACAAATCCTCTTTCAAGATTGCCACAACTTCCTTCTTCGCTTACACCACCCATCGGTGTTGACCAATTATCTGCTGCTAATAATGAAGCTCCTCAAGACACACTCCTTCAACCTCGCACTTCCAATTAATGGGATCGCTACCAAATACCAACATCTAATCAAACACCGATAAATTTTATTCAAGATACAGATGCACTCAATCCAACTACTTCGATCAACTTCCCAAAATTCAACAAATCCTCTTTCGGTGTTGCCACAAGTTCCTTCTTCAGCTTACTCCCACCCATCGGTGTTGACCAATTATCTCGTTGCTAATAATGAAGCTCTTCAAGACACACTCCTTCAACTGTACTTCCAATTAATGGGATCACTCTGAAATACCAACATCTAATCAAAGATCACACCAAATTCTACTCCATTACAATCACCAACCGGTATTCCACAACTCGTCTAATTCTCATTTATGATTAATACAAACTTATATTGTACTCGATTACTCTATTTATTTGACATATGTGCTTCATGAAGTTTCTTATTGGGATATTGGAGATGCAAAACACGTATGCCAATTTTGTGGTGCATTGATGTGGTTTGAGGAAAGAATCCAAAAGAATTTTAAGCCTCGCTTTCCAAGATTTTCTTTGTGTTGTAAGCAAGGGAGAGTAACTTTGCCTCTCTATGACCCTCCTCCTGAAATATTGTATGATCTATTTCATAAACATGATAGGAGAGGCAAATTTTTTTTGGCAAACATTCGATCCTTCAATAGTATGTTCGCCTTTACCTCGATGGGAGGAAAGATCGATAAAAGCATAAATAATGGTGGTGGACCTCCAGTTTTTGTCATAAATGGAGAAAACTATCATCAAATTGGTAGCTTACTCCCCCTTCCAGATAATGAACCAAAATTCGGCCAGCTTTATATACATGACACCGACAATGAAGTATCCAACCGAATGTCTGTTGTTAGGTATTATCTACCCAATCTGTTTTCTATTCACATGTTATTATGTTGTTTATTGATTTATTAATTTCTGCTTGATTATAGGATGGATGATGATGATATAAACTTGAGAACAGAAATTGTCACTGATATAAAACAATGTCTTGATTTATGTAATCCATTTGTAAAAACATACCGAATGGCAAGACATTTGCTCTCTCAGCATCCTCAACCAACAATTAAACTTCGTCTTTTGGGAAAAAGAAATCGAGACGGTAGGCAATACAACTTACCAACGGCTTCAGAAGTCGCAGCTTTAATTGTTGGCGATTTTGATCCTGCTGGATTTGATAGGGATGTTATTGTGAGTACTCATTCAGGATTGTTGCAAAGAGTTCCTGTTTTGAGTGCTGCATATTTACCCTTGCAGTACCCTTTATTGTTTCCTCATGGGGAAGATGGTTTTTCAGAGGGTATTGAGTTCAGAACTGATAACAACGCAGCAGTCATAAAAAGAGATCATCTCACTATTAGAGACTGGCTAGCATATAGAATTCATCACAGAGAAAATGATAGAGGTGTCCTTTTATTTTCTCGGTCGCTTATTCCAACAATTTTTGGTCGATGGTTATACGATGATTGAATCTTCTAGATTGAGGTGGGTTAAAAACAACCAGGTAGAACTGAGAGCTGATGTTTACAGAGGTCTTGAAGAATCTGTTCTGCGAGGTGAGAGAAACACCTCCACAACGGGTAAAAGAATTATTTTGCCGGCTACTTTTGTAGGGGGACCCCGTTATATGATCCAAAATTATCAAGATGCCATGACAATTTGTAATTGGATTGGATACCCTGAACTATTCATAACCTTCACCTGCAACCATAAATGGCCGAGTTATCAAGGTACTTTTCCAAAAATAAGTTGAAGTCGTAAGATCGTGGCCGATGTGGTATGCCGAAGTTTTCAAAGTAAAGCTTGATCAATTGATTAAGGATATAAAAAAGGGAGATATTTTTGGTCGTGTTGTCGCAGGTAACTGTTATCTATGTATTCTTTGTTTTTTAATATATATTCAATGTGTTATAAATTAAGAATGTTTTACTCATTGATTTGCAGTTATTTACACGGTTGAATTTCAAAAACGTGGTCTTCCCCATGCCCACATCTTAGTCTTTCTTCATTCATCTTCTAAATGCAAGGATCCTAATGACATTGAGAAGATTATATGTGCTGAAATTCCTGATAAAGAATCGATCCACCATTATTTGAAATTGTTTCTACATCCATGCTTCATGGACCCTTGTGGAGTTCAAAATCCAAAATCTCCTTGCATGGAAAACAAAAGGTGTACCAAACATTTTCCAAAGAAATACAGTGACAAGACGTCAATTGATTCAGATGGTTATCCTCTTTATAAGAGAAGAGACAATGGAGTTTTTGTTCAGAAAGGTCAATCCTTTTTGATAATAGGTTTGTTGTGCCTTACAACAAATCTTTGCTTTTGAAGTATAGTGCTCATATAAATGTTGAATATTGTAACCAATCTAGAGCAATTAAGTATCTCTTCAAGTATGTTAGCAAAGGACATGATAGAGTTACAACAAATTTTTATGCTTCGTGATTCCAACTCGACAATGGAATTGTTGATGAAATCAAGTTGTATTATGATTGTAGATATCTAGCCTCATCCAAGTTGCGTGGAGAATATTTTCGTTTGACATTCATTATAGAGAACCATCAAGTAGAAAGACTCCAATTTCATCTCCCTGTGAACACTTGATTATTTATAGAGATAATCTGGTCTATTCAATCTGTTCTTTCTAGGCCAAGTATTGGAGCTTCCAAATTTTTGGCATGGATGGATGCAAACCAAATATACCCACAAGCAAGAGAGTCGACTTATGCTGAATTTCCAACAAAATTTGTTTGGAATGATGAAAAGAGAAAATGGTTTCCACGTAAAAAGGATATACCATTGGAAGACTTCATTATGTCCCTCCCGGAGCTGGGAACTCTACTATTTAAGAAGATTGTTGAATCATGTTAATGGAGTCCAAGTGTTTTGAACATATAAGAAAGGTTAGAGATTTTGTTCATCCAAATTTTAAAGATGCTTGCTATGCATTGGGTTTATTAGAAGATGACAAAGAATACATAGATGGTATCAAAGAGGCAAGCCATGGGGTATCGGGCACTTTCTTCGCAAATTGTTTGTTGTACTTTTACTATCTCGCACAAATTACAAGACTCGAGGTTGTTTGGGATGCTACCGGTTCCATTTAGGTGATGACATTTTGCATAGGCAACGATCCATTTTACGATTTCCGTGTTTGCTTCTACATCTTTTGCAAGTTGTGTTACTCAAATTTGCCCTTCTTACAAAAATTATAAATGCATTTATTTTTATTACAGAGTTACAATTGTCTCATTGATGAAATAAAAACATTTACTTTGGTTGAGATTAATAAGTTGTTGCAGAGCAATAATATGAGTCTTTCTCGATTTTACTACTTTACCTCAACCCGATGAAGACATTCTTGGAACAAATCAAAATAGGCTTATATTTGATGAGATGAATTATGATAGAATTAAGCTACTGTGTTGAGAATCAACGGTTGTTAGCATCAATGACAGATGAGCAAATCAACATTTATGATAGAATCATGTCAAGGGGTAAATGAAAAAAACCCGGTTTTCTTTTTTTTGAGTGGGTATGGCGAACAGGAAGACTTATATTTGAGGGGATTGACAATGGTTTAAGATCACAAGGAAAAATTGTTTTGGCGGTTGCTTCAAGCAGTATTGCCTCTCTTTAATTCCCGGAGGTAGGATACCACTCTAGATTTGCAATACCACTCAACCTGGATGAGTTTTCAACTTGCAACATAAAACAGTAGGCGCCACTTAGCGTAACTCATTCGTAGGTGTTCATTGATTATATGGGATGAGGCTCCAATGACAAACAAAAATTGTTTTGAGGCTCTAGATCGAAACGCAAGATATTTTGAGACCTTCTCATAGTAATAGTTTAAGTGTTCCTTTTGGAGGTAAGGTTGTTGTTTTAGGTGGGGATTTTCACGATACTACCGTTATACCTAAGGGAACAAGGCAACAAATTGTGCATGCCACAATCAACTCTTCTTATCTATGGAAAGATTGTGAGTTTTTAACGTTAACAAAAAATATGAGATTATTGCATGGTACATCTAATGCAGATCTTCTTTCAAGCAAGAGAATTTCTCGATTGGGTTCTAAAGATTGGAGACGGACAATTGGGGTAGAAGATGATTCAAATATTATTGTTCAAATGCTAGAAGAGTTGATTATAAAAGATTCGGGGCCAATCCAATTCAAGCAATTGTTGATGCAATATATCCTTCGCTCCTTGATAAGATGCATGATCCTTCGTTCTTTCAAGAAAGAGCAATCTTAGCTCCTAGAAATGAAGTTGTTGATGAAATCAATAATCATATGTTGTCTTTGATTCCAAGTGATGAAAAGACATATCTCGCTTTAGATACGCCTTGCACCAATAACTCTAATGTTGACGCTATTGACGACATTCACACATCCGAATTTTTAAATACAATTGTTGCCTCCGGCCTTCCCATTTCACAAACTTAAATTGAAGATTGGCGCTCCAATTATGTTCACGAGAAATATTGATCACTCTTCCGGTTTATGTAATGGAACTCGCTTATTTTAACAAGGTTGGGTAAATTTGTTATTGAGGCGATGGTTTTGTCAGAAACAATGTCGGCTCAAAGGTATTTATACCAAGGCTATCGTTGACTCCATCCGATCCTCGAATTCCTTTAAATTTCAAAGAAGACAATTCCCTATAGTTGTTTCCTTTGCAATGACTATCAACAAGAGCTGTGGCGATCTTTGAAAAATGTGGGCGCTTTTTACCACAACCGGTTTTTTCACACGGTCAATTGTATGTGGCCGTTTCAAGAGTTACTTCAAAAAAGGTTTAAAAATCTTGATAATCGATGATCAAGGAAATTCAACAGCATAGCACTCTCAAACGTTGTCTACAAAGAAGTTTTCCATCGGCTATGTTAGGTAATTTCCTTATTCATTCAATTATGTAATTTGTTCAACTTAATTATATATTTTCTTTAAACTAAGGTGGTGTTTTCCCAAAACCAGCCCAACAAATCCAAATTAAAAATAATCCACCCACCCAATAATACGAAAAAAAAAAACGATCCGCTTATTTCTCTTCCTCTCTTATCGCTGATCCCTTTCATAACTTTACTATTTCGTTTCTTGATGGCAAAGAGTTCGGTTCGTGATTCTTCATCGCCGTTGGTTAGTACTCTCCTCTCTAAATCTCTCTTCTCTTTAATCCGTGTTGTTGTACACTCTTTCATTCGCTTACGTTTTCTTCGCTGCCTCTCGTTAAATCGCTAATTTTGTTTTTTGAGGACATTCCAAGTTAGGGTTCCATTACATGCACAATCAATTTCACACTCGCACAAATCAAATTTGTCGATTCAACTCGGTCCCGAGGTTTCATTAAATGTAGTCAAATTTCACCATTGTTCAAATGCATAAATTTTCATCCATGTATCCGATCCATTCCATTTAATCAACAATCATCGATTTTTGATAGTTCAAGTAGTTTCACATAACAATCGTTGGTTTTGCTTTTCTGCTTTACATTATTCTCAATTCATAGTTTATGTGTTTCGCTTTATATAAATCGTTTTAATAGTAATCCTACATTTTTTCTAACATCCGTGCTCCCATTTTGATTAAATTTGAGTTTTCTCGTTGTCTCGATTTTTTTATTCTATTGTCACCTCTATTGTGATGCAACTTTCTTAATATTGCATCATTTCCTCTTATTCTATTGTTACTAATCTTTTGTTCCGCATGTTGATTGATGATTTATTTCTCAAGTAGTTTTTTTGTCCTATCCTTGCTTCGACCAAATTATTTCCACTTTCCTACTGAGTTTTTTTGTTACTTATTTATTGACTTATTCATACTAATTTGTCTTACTATTTTTTCAGCCATTGGTTGGTCAAATTTCACAATGAGGTATGCCTTTGTATTTCGGATTGATAAGTTTT
The DNA here is from genome assembly GCA_020916435.1 of Oxytropis ochrocephala. Lineage (NCBI taxonomy): Eukaryota > Viridiplantae > Streptophyta > Magnoliopsida > Fabales > Fabaceae > Oxytropis > Oxytropis ochrocephala. The sequence continues at coordinate 106,641,824 of CM037090.1, read as the reverse complement.
TATAACTATTGACACTAGCAATTGTATGGATTATAAAGTAGATTGAACTCCTCTTTGAATTGTTTCGTTTCATTGTAAACTATGTCTTTTTGAGGTGGTATGTGCAGCCAAGACTTTGCCAATGAAATCCCTACATACAATACCAGAGAACCCCTTTCCCAATTGCCTATCAAAAGCAGCATCCACATTTATCTTAACTCTTCCTCTCTTTGGAGGTTGCCATTGAATGTGTCCGGTTAACGAGAGCACCGCAGTAAACACCCCTGTGAGTGGTTTCTTGAGCTTTAGATATTCTGAACATTAAGTTTGAGCAATAATCATAGCTCCCAAGGGGTTTGGGTGTTGGTCATTAAACACCTTATCATTCATAGTCTTCCAAATAGACCACAAGTAATAGAAGAGATGGGAGATACCAAGTTGTTGATCTCTCGCAAGAGCTTTCCAAAACCTTGTGACTTCTAGAAGCCAATTAGCTAGGGTAGAGAGATTAGAACACTCGTGGAATAGGGTATATACCAGCACCAAACCATAGTGGAGTAGTCCATGGGCATAACAAGAGCAAGTGTTCCACGCTTTAGGCTCAAGTTACATGTGTTTTTGATTAATTTATTATCATTTTAGACATGTCACAAGTTAGGTCATGATGATGGGCCCTGCTTTCTCAACCCTATTGGTTGTTTGTTTAAACTGTACTAAATGGCTCATAATTTTTCATTATCATTTAATATGTCAAATGATTCCTTGAAATTTAGCTATGGTTCACGCAAATTTCGAATTGTTATGTGTAGTCTATGAATTCATCCTTGTTTGTATTTAGAGGAATCGATATGATTGATGTGTATATGTCTGTGGATTGAATGTTTTGATATCCTAATCCATTCAATATATGTTTAGTTTTCTGAATGTGTGCCTAAGAATGGTTAATGATCACATAAGCTAAGAGCCCATATGTAAAGGTAAATATAAACTGATGTCTTTTGGTTGTTATTGATAGTAAAAACCTTTGAAGCAACTTGGGAGACCAAAGATTTAGAGGAATCAATATGATGATGTGTATGTCTGTGGCTGAATGTTTTGATATCCTAATCCATTCAATATATGTTTAGTTTTCTCAATGTGTGCCCAAGAATGGTTAATGATCACATAAGCTAAGAGCCCATATGTAAAGGTAAATATAAACCGATGTCTTTTGGTTGTTATTGATAGTAAAAACCTTTGAAGCAACTTGGAATACCGGGATAACCAAGCACATCAAAAGTAGGAGTGGTGTGATGGTGAGTTATTTTTTTACATACCTTTACTAATCTTACCGCTTTGATATATTTTGCTAAGGCACTTACTTTTCTCAACACTTTTTGCAAAGACTTTCCTATGAGGGTTGGAAGATTAATACGAGATACATTGGATGTGATGGAGGTCTATGATCTCGACACGGATCTCCACCGGTTTTTCGGTTGCACGTTGTTAAAAGAAATAGTGGAGAAAAGTATCTTCGTGGTTTTGAATGGCGAACCTTCTGGAAAAAAATGCTATGCGGGTTGGAGACATTATAGAATGGCAAATTCGTGGCTTTCCCATTGAGGTGGATGTGATGATCGTAAGGAAGGAAGATCAACGCAAGTTTGGATATGGCCGTAAGAAAAGAAGATTGGCATAACAATCATGTCAATTAACTTTTGTTTTTCTTTGTGATAAATTATAACTTTTGGTGTTAACTTTTTGTGTTTTGATGACTATTATCACGCAATTAATTTTGCTTATGACGTGTTCAAATTAAGCTTGTGACTTGATGTAGACAAAACTAATTTTAAACAGGTTTCCTTTTATGCTTTACAATTTACTTTTCGATGTATTGCCTTTATGTCTATCTCCTGACCCCCCAATCTTCCATAACAATTAAACCGTGCGGTCCATCAATCGGATGATACGAACAAATGGTTTAACAGAGTAGATACGTTTTTTATTAAAAGAGAATGGATAAAGCCCAATAAATTACAAACAGTCGTGAAAGGAGAGAAGTTATAGTGGTTCAACTGGTGGGGGCTATTGTGATTCACAACATATCTTAAAAAAAAAACAACACAAATATATTTCTAAATAATATTACAACTGTGTTGTATTATATTATTTATGCCCAGTTATAGGATAAATACACTTGACTTTATTCAACAAAGTTGTTAGTGGAAATAACTGATAAAAGAATAATTACAATAGCTACTTAAAAAAAGATTTACAAATCTTGATAACTAATGATGAAGGGAATTTGACAAACCAAACCTCAAACAATGTCTACAAACAAGTCATTTTCTCATTTTATTATAGCTTTGTTTGCCTTAATTAGATGGTTTTTTTTTTTATGTCAACCCAATGGTTTCTTTTTTTTTGGTCAAATGGACTATGATTTCAATTCATTGTAACTATGGGCTAGGCCCAAACCATACATCCAGGGGGTACATGAAGTAAATAAGTAAGTGGAAATAGTGGGGCGGGCTTAAACTGAGGTGTTTTAGCCCAAATTCAAAATAATCCACCCAGCCCAATACACTATAAACAAAAAGAAAACAACGGCTTATTTCTCTTGCTTTCTCATCGTTCTTCCTTTTCAATCCTTTACCGTTTCCTTTCTTCAGTAGCAGCGATCCATTCTTCCCGTTTCTTCATCAGGTTAGAACTCGACTCTCTAAATCTCTCTTCTCTTTGATCGAGTTTTTCGTTGCCCCTGTTAAATCGTTCCATTTTATTTTCATGGCCATTCCGAAATTAGGGTTCCATTTGTCCGCTTTTATTTCGCTCACAATCGTTTCGTTTGTTTGTGCTTTACATTGTTCTAAACTCATCTGTACTATTATACTTACTATATCTTTTGAATTTAATCTATGCTCTGTTTTTTTTCCCGTTATGGATTTTTCCTTTCAAGGTTTAGAGTTAGTTCCTTTCTATGCAGACCTGTTTAATTGATATTCTGTTTTTTATTTACATGTAATGAACTGAATTGTCCGCATAATACATTGATTTCCCTTTGATTAGTGTTTCCATTACTATTTTAGAGTTGGAATTGTTTAACATGTCTCAAAGAATGATTCTCGTGAATTTGTCTATGCTCGCTTTTTTTTCAACATTAGTGACTTGTGTAGTAAGAAAAGGCATTTTTAATCATACATGTAAAAACAAATTTTGAATAAATTACATTATGTTGGAAATGGAGGATAGACATGGAATAGATGCTATGCTTTATCAAACATGAGGTTCTCGTTATGTGGAATTTGTGTTGGCCATTTTTCGTTGCATTATAAGTAGAATCCAATTGAGTTAACTTGGATGATTGAGTTATGCCTCATGATTATGTATTATGTTGATAAAGATACCATGTATATGACTTTTTAATATGATTGTGATTTGTCATTTGGATGTGTATTCATAAGAGATTTCATGCTTTTTGGTAACATCTTATCATATATATATATTAAAAACCATAGAGGCACCTCTTAATATTCTCTGCAAGAGCCAAGATGTTACTGATTTCCTTTATATAGGCATACATTGTTAATGCGGTTTCATTGTCATGGTACTCACAATTTTGTTAGTTGTATTGGTCTATAGTAGTTTAATGTCATTCTAGCCATGACTTGATTGTATATCTTTTAATGGTAATGTTTTTCTTATCCATCTCTTTCATATTTTAGTCCGAACTAACCTTTGAGTTCGTTTCTCTTCTTTTCTTAATTTGTATAACTTCAATTGTTTTTGCCCGATATATGCTACTAAATTTTATTTTATTTTCTGGTTTGGTTTGGTTTTATATTAACAATTGTTCTTTTATCTTTGTAGTTTTCCTTATGTCTTGTGCCATGGCATAACTTTACCTCTATACACTTTTGGTTCATACTTACTTCATAGTATGCTTTACTAATTAAACAATGGTTTGGTTAAAACATTATATTTTCATTGTATTTGCTTTCAATTGTTAGAATTGTTGGTAGTTATTCATACCCTGTATTTGTTTTCTTCTTTGGCCTTTTAATAGGTGATATTTCTTCCCAAAATTGTTGTAGTAATTCCATCCTATTGAACTATTTGCTGTTTTAGAAATTTATCCAACCTCCTTTTTTAGCATGCGCCAATTCACTGAGAATCTGGCGCCTGGTGAGTGCATGATGCGCACGGTGTCGGTGCAGGTGCAGGAGAGGGCGCCAATTCCCTGGGAATTCGGCGCCAGGGTGCGTGTGTGTGTGTCTAGGCAAGTGTGGCACGGTGCGCAGGGGCGCCAATTCCTTAGAATTTTGGCGCTGGGTGCGTGCTCTCGGTGTGGGTGTGTCTTTGCGCGGGAGTGGCACGGAGAAGGGGCGCCGGTTGCTAGAAACTTGGCGCCCAGTGAGACAGTGTGTGCGTTCTTGGTCACTATTCTTTTGGTTTGCTTCTATTGCTTCTTTTCTTTTATCTACATTTGCGTCTCTTTATACATTTTTCTTACATAATTATTGGACCAATTTTGTTACTTATTATTTTACCTGTAATGCTTAGAGGGATGCTAGGTCATTTCTATTATCATTATGTTCCTAATTAACTCATTTTTTAAATGCACAACTTCTAACACAGTTTAGTCTTCTCAAATACAAGAAATATTGTGTTGTGCCATCTCTATAAAGTTAATTCTTTTTACATTGAAGTCTCCTTCCTCTCTCACACCCCCCTAATTAACGGACCAAAATACCCCTAAAAATAACAAAAGCACATTTCCATCTCACAATTCATATTTCCAGGAAAATAACTGTGGGGGAGAGAGTGATTCTTGGCTGGGGTTGTGGATGGAATGTTTCAGTTGATGTTCCTCCAACATTCCATCCACCACCCCCAGTGGATGAATCACCACCCCCAGCATTCCATCCCTCATCCTCAGTGGACGTGCCACCCACCATGACAATAGTAAGTCAATGCTTATTTTTTTGTGGTTAGGCTTGCATTGTTTGCTTCCAATTGCATGATTGTTCTTTCTATTTTGGCCTCAAAACAATTATTGTCATCTTTGTTCTTTCTTTTGATTTTGTAAACTTAACACAAACATTGACACGTTAAGTTTTGTATTTAATATATCTTAAAACAATGCCCCCACCTTCCATGGAACCTCTTTAATATAACTTAAAGCATTGTCCCCAAGTAATGAACCTGAATTGTCTGCATAACACATTGATTTGCCTTTGATTAATGTTTCCATTACTATTTTAGAGTTGGAGTTGTTTAACATGTCTGCATAACTTTTTGAATTGCTTTGCTAGCTTCGTTACAATGTCATCATCCAACAAAGGAAAAGAAGTCGATCATGAAAGCTCCAAAAGTATTTATCTCCTCTCTCATTAATAATTCATGGGAATCAAATATTTTTCTTTCTTACCTTAATGTATCTTCAATCTTGCTCTGCATTTCTTATTTTAGAACTTCTGGAGCCTTCCACACGGGTGCTGTCTATGTTATTGGTTCCTCATCATCTAGCTCATCCTCTTCTTCATCATCTGACTCTGATGAGTCACCTTTTGTTGAGTTGCAAAGGAGGGAAAAAATGATGGCTGCAATCATCAAAGAACTCCGTGAAAAACAGAGGTATCCAATTTTTTCCTACCTTAGTTCCAAGAATTTTAATTGTGTATTACCTATCATTTTAGTTATTGATTATGTCTGATTTGTCTTTGCCTCCGTTCATTGTTGTTTCTTTATTTTTGAAACAGTTCATTGCGACGACGCACCAAAATGACAGTGTCCAGGAAGTCTAAGGCTAATGATCCTCACTCTCCTCCATCAAATGCTGTGTTGCCGGACATTGCTCCTTTAAAGTGGGAGCGAACAATTTCCAGCTATATCTGCAAAAATTCTTGTGTGATGGTGAGTTTTTTTATCTAGCTTTTTGAGTTTACATCCACGTATTTATTATGTCATTTATTTTACATTACTTTTTTATTTATTTCAAACCAGCATTTCCCTATGAACATTGGAAAGCATATACCTGCTTCAGTGGAGACCATCACTCTCCATGATAATGCAACTGGAAAAACTTATGGATGTTGTATTCGGAGTGCTGAAAGAGTTGATAAAAATGGTGTCCGTGCACGAACGGGCGAAAAATATTTGCATGGGAGGGTGTGGTTAGATTTTGTAAAAGAACAAGGGCTGAAAAAAGGGGATATTCTCAAGTTGGAGATTAGGGACTCACCTATTACTATTTTTGTTGATGTTGTAAGGGCTTAATTGGGTACAGTGAAACTTCTATTTTTGCTTCCTTTTTTAGGTTGTATAACTAAGTTTTTAATATTATTATCGTTTTTTGTAATGACTTAAGACTACTTCTATTTGCTTTTTGGGATATTTAACTTGCTTATAAGTTTTTTGTTATGTCTAAACTTATAAGGTTAGGGTAGACAAAATTATTTCTATTTACTTTTAAATGTATCGGCTTTATGTCCATCTCCTGACCCCATCTTCCTGAATGATTGAAGCGTGCGCCCCGTCCATCGGACGGGTCACCGCACTAGTTTGTAAATAAATCTTAGTAACTACATAACCAAAACTTTGTATTTGGATATGGATATTGAGTATAATTTGAGATCTTTGTATTTTTATATAAATATTGTATTTGTTGAGATTTTGTTGTTTGCTGTATATCTAATTGAGGAATTTTTTATTTTTTTTTTTTAAAAAAAAAGACTTTTCATATCGGTTCCTTTAAATAACCGATATAAAAAGTGATTTTCAATATCGGTTCAACTAAGAAACCGATATAAAAAAAGCGTTTTATAGGTTTAAAAAGCGACTTTCCATAACGGTTTCATCGGGAACCGATATAAAAACATTTTCCATATCGGTTCTTTAACCGATATAGAAAGCGCCTGTTTTTAATATCCCCTTTATCTATATCGGTTACGGAACCGATATGAAAAGCCTTTTTTAACCGATATAAAAAGCCTTTTTTCTAGTAGTGGCAGAAAGTTCTCCATGAGCAAACACCAATGCTCATAATGCCCATCCAATCGAGGTATGGATGGTTGCATATAGTTGCTTTCGCCATCGTTCGAGTTGTCGTTCGACGCCATTGTTGACACACAGAGAAATTGAGATTTCTCGCTCGAGTTTCAGGCCCTTCAAGAAGAGCTCTGGTACCAATTTGTGAAGTAAACTAGAGAATGAGGAAAAACAACTTGATTCATTCATTGAAAGGAAGCTACTTATAGCTTGTCATATTACAAGGTGGGAAAAGCTAATTTCAAACTAAACAAACTTAACTAATTACTTAACCGATAACAACATTAGTTAAGTAAACTAACAAGCCTATTAGGAGCTAAGTAGCTTAAGCTAATTACTAACTCAACATTGTGATGGATAATGAGTAAAAGGATAACAGTGAACATATTTTGAAACATTGAGAAATTATTTGGAAACAAAGAACGTTATACTTTTTTTTTTGACAAAAAAGAACGTTATACTTAAACTCGTGATTTTTTTAAATCAGTTACTAGCTTTATGATGAATTCTTACATATATCTTCTTTAAATACTATCTTCTATATACCAAATGCTAATGAGCAGGGTTCAAGTTACTATATCTTCTATAAAGTTACTCTACATCCTAACCTTTGATTTGGATCTAATCTAACAGTTACAATACACCATTAACTCTTATCACATGATGTATTGTTACCATCAGATTAGATCTAAATCAGAAGTTAGTATGTGGACTAACTTTATTCATATTATTCTTGGAGTAACTTGAACCGTACTCAATACTAATATACATAGTGTAATTTAATTTTGTACAACATAATTTAATGTGCCCAAAATAAAATTTGTTGAGCACAAGCCTGTGGCCAATGGGCCCGCATAAGGCTAGACTTTACCAATGCCCGATCAAATTTATAGTTGTTAAGTTGGGTTGTTCAGCCTAGACTAACCCAATGGGCTAAAGCACAAAAGCGGGTTATGCCAAGTTGTGCTTTTGTAGTCTAGGCTATCCCCAAAGCACTAGGCCAGAGGCGACTTCGCCGAGTCTAAATTTTAACAAAAAAAACAAAAATGTTAAAAAAAGGGTGCCTATAGCCTGGTCCATGGGTCAACTAAGCTGGACCAAAACGACTGTATTTTTTCAGAGCCTCTATTTAGTAACTCTAGTCTAGAACATTTGGGTTGCCTCGTTGGGCAATGGGCGGGGCTAAATTTGACATCACTACTCGAACTAAATTTTTGCCAACTCGACCTGACCCAAAATTTTCATTAACCCGAATAGGCTAGGGCGGCCCAAGTTGACAAATTTGATGTATTATTTATGCTTAACTGCAGTTTTGGCCCCTATACCATCAAGTCTGCAATTTTATTCTCCCTACTTTTTTGTAGTTTTAATCCATCAATTTTATCAAATCCCCAATTTTAGTCTCCTCCATTAAATTACCACCCAACTTTTTACGAAAATGCTAACATGCAGTAAGGTGGTGATGTGGCAGTTGCGTGTCCTGGTGGCGTCATCATTGAGTGTTGATTTCTTGCAACTTATAACAATTCATCTACTTGGCTTAGAAGTAAATGTGTTAATATATCGAATTTTTGGAATATCCCTAGAGGACATATGTGACTGCCACGTTACGACCATATTGTCATGCCAGCATTTTCGTCAAAAGTTGAATGCCAATTTAACAAGAGACAAAAATTGGAAAAACAAAATTACAAAAAGAATGAGGAAACTAAAATTGCAAATTTGATAAATTGGACCAAAACTATAGTTATTAAGTCTATTATTTATCAATCAATCAATACAATATAATAAACTCAAGTGTTAGCAAAATGTCAAAATTAGACATCTTACAAATTTGCCATTTGTTTAAATTTGTGGGATTTTCGTAAAAGTGCTACAAAAAGCCAAAAATCTGCAACTTTTCCAGCTCAATACAATATAATAAACTCAAGTGTTAGCAAAATGTCAAAATTAGACATCTTACAAATTTGCCATTTGTTTAAATTTGTGAGATTTTTGTAAAAGTGCTACAAAAGCCAAAAATCTGCAGCTTTTCCGGCTTTGATGCGGACCAGTCGAAATAAACCGATGAAAAAGGTCACCAGAGACAGACTTGACAAAACTGATTGGAAAAAAATGATGAAAAATCACGACCACGTGGACCGATTCATTGATTATGCGGAGAGGAAAAATGGAGTCGCGCAGAATATTTAAAAGGCTTCTTTTAGGTGTGGATTTTTTTTTTTGATTTTGAGGTGTAGACTTGACCAAACATTTTTTTTATTGAATTCAATTCTCTCTATCTTCAACATTTAGATTATCTTTTATTTTAACATTTCTATTTAACTTTTTGCAATACGAGTTTTTTAAGCAAGTTGAAATATAGTCTTTTTATCGAGTTTCTCATTTTTCTTTTATTAAATATTACAATTTTCAAAGTATTTATATGTCTATAGCAAATTATAAAAAATACAGTGTAACCCGTTCTAGGGTTGTGCTTGAGATTTTGGGTGCATGTACGAAATTTGAATGTGGTGTCCTATTTTTTATAAGTCACACACACACATATATATTGAAAATAGTTTTTTAAATACAACCTCAAATAAGATAAAATGTTACGGAATAAGTGTCAAATTTTACATCAATATTGAAAAGTTCAAACCAAAATTTCAATCGAATTAACTATATCAAAAATACATGTATTTATCAACAAAAATGTAGTAGTAGCATTCCACACTAGCACCAAGTCAGCAACATCCACCTATTAATCTTTGAATTTCATTCTCCTTGCATTTTTTGCTTTAAAATCGTTGATAATCCGTTCATAATCAAGATTCTTTTAAAAAATCATTTTCAATTGAAATTAAGACAAGACTTTTTTTTTTACCAAAATTAAGGCAAGACTATTTAATATATTTTGTGACATTGTATGATGCAAATAAGATTTCAACAATTTGAATTTTGAAAAACTCCTCTTTAAGCTATGCATGCATTAGGAAAACAACAAAATCTCTTAAGAGAACTCAATATCATAATTTTGACTCAATTGTTGAAACTAGAAACCTCTCTGATGACTCTTAATTATTAAAATAAAACCTCACCATCAATATCAAAAGAATTATCATGTTTCAAATAAGTTTCAAGATTTTTATGCAAGATAATTTCAAGTTTAAAAATGGGTATGTTAATTGTATAATTTTTAATTTTAATATATATATATATATATATATATATATATATATATCATAAGTAATTTAAATCACGAATAACTCCACCTAAGCGTCCACCTAAGAAAAGCCACATAGATCTCTTCAAATATGTGGCTTTACACGTCATTAACAGTGGAGCCCACAAATCCACGCTCGATATCAATAATTTATTAAAATAAAATAAAGAAATGTCTTACATGGGAGTTGAAGACTTGACCTTCGAGTGCCAAACAACAACAACCACTGCACCATGCGCTACTTTTAATACAAATTTTACACTCACTATTAATTAACTCAATGAACCTATACAGATTTCAAATAATTAAGACAATTAAGACATTTTTTAGCTGTCAAATAGTCATACGGTTATGACATAAAATCCTATGTAATATTCAAACGGTTATGATATAAAATCCTTAAACTCATGCCATTATTGTTGCCCATTATCTTATCTTAATCTTAATATTAATTAAACCCATGTCATTATTGCTACAATTTTTAGACCAGTCATTGATGTTGTGTTAGTTTCAAAATAAGTATTTTGATCCCAAATTAGCAACAAAAAAATTGTAGCTCACTTTGAGTTTAAATATTTGAATTTGTTTTTAAAATGCCTAAGTCTAAAAACTATAATATTAGAGTCCGTTTGTTATGACTATTTTTTAAAAAATTAGTTTTTTTAAAATAATCATTTATGACGACATGTTGTTCGATTGTTACAAATTCTTAAAAATGAAAAGCTAAAAATAATCTAAAGTAGCTTCTCAATAAAATCGCTTTTTAAGAATGATTTTTGTAAAATAAGTGATTTTCAGTATGTTACTCAAACATAAAACAACTTTTCAATTGATGTGCATCGTGTGTGTGTGTGTGTATATATATATATATATATATATATATATATCATAACTATATTAATTCACGAGTAGTACACCTAAGCGTCCACATAGGACCAATCACAAAATGACACACACATCTCTTGAAAAATACGTGGCACTCCAACTGTCTTTTAACCAGCGACCGTTGATTTATTCGACGGTTCTCCTTCCATCACGTTTGCCATGGATCTAACAGTTACAATTTCAGGCCACGCATAGTACATTAATGCTCCCAAGACAGCATCAAACACCATTTTAATGATAATAACACACGGTAATTGAATGGTATTAATCATAATAAACACACGGTTAATGTATGGTATTAATCACTAATAATTACCATTGAATGTGAATGATATACGTAATTTGAATTTGTCCTGGCTCACACCGAAAGAATTCGTTAAAAGCTATGCGAGAATGTACCTCACGAAACGACTTGCGACTCGGTTCTTAGTGCCTTATATAATGGATTGTTGTGGTGATTTGGTTGCGTGTGTTTCTTATGTGGTATTGCATTTAAAGAACAAGAAGCAACTATCAGCTAAATCAATTTAACTGGGAAGCCCAAACAACTTCACGTAACTCAATTTTCTAATTCTACACATACCATATCATAATACAAACCTTAGTTTTAAAGATTAACTCTTCAAAATGCACCCAGATACGACTCATAGTGACCTTTAGTGTTCCAATTTCATCACAAGAAAGGGTTAATCAATCAGTAGTTTTAATGACTACTCAAAATCATTTTTTCATAACAATAACCTCCACATCATGTACAACATACGAATATGCACAATGATACTCTAATAGATCTGATATGAAGCATTCAATAAGGATTGTAATTCATAATATGTTAAAGTGAATCATTAGATACCCAATTGACAAAACAATGTAAGCCTAGACAAAGAACCATGTGGGACAAGTAGGCATACCTCTTTTCAATCGCGATTGCCGATTGTGTTGAAGCGAAAACCACAATTTGATCTCGCACGCTATAGCATGTGGAGGAAGCGAAATACCGATTTAATTTAAATAGGATATACTATCCTTATTCTTTGTAGATGACCCAACATAGCGAAGATCGTTATTGAATCTTCAATTTCCCGATTCGACTAACCGTTATCCGGTGGTTTCTTGAATCTTCAATTTCCCGGTTCGACTATTTCGAACCGAAGCAAAGATCGTTATCTCATTGTTGACCACCAACCCGTGATTTTTGCGAGGAAGCCATGGTGGATTTTGGCCGTACATGAAAACCAGTAACGCGCGTTTACAAATTCAACCTGGATCCATTAAGCGGTTTCTTAGGATGAGGTTAGGAGCACTCTTCATTGGGTGAGGTGGTGCGCTCAAGTTCAAAATCTGTGTTCGTAAGATTTCTCCAAGAACCGAAATCACTTGCTTCGGGAGGATCATGAAATTCAAATCACGGCGGTGAGCTCCAACCACCTTTTCTCGCTCATCCTTATCAATCCCCATCAAATTGGGCGACGAAACAACCTCAATACCATGCACGCATTGGGGTTCGATAATCCTGTAATGCTTTCATTTGCATCCCGTGCGATCGAACAAAGCCCTTCTCAATGGGAAAGTGAAGATTCAATAATGATAAAAATTTGGATAAGGGTTAGTGGAGTTGAATAATATTTTAGAAGTAAATGTCGAAATAGCCCAGGGTAGGTCTACAAACCCATAAATACCTTTTACTTTCCCTTCCCGAATTAAGGTCTCACAATTTTATATTTTTTCACTCCATTGTTTTGTATCTTAACACACATCCATACGTGTTTTTTTAAATTAAGTAATTCAAATATGTGATACAAAAAATATTTTGAATATGATTATCTTAAATAATTAGAGTTATATTTAAATATATATATATATATATATATATATATATATATATATATATATACCATTTCTTTCATTAGGATTTATTCAGCTCTTCCAAACCTTCTCTTTCAGATCGATCAGTGTGTGTTTGTGTTTCATTTTCAATATCTTTTTGATACCAATTTGTTATTTAGAAAAACCTACTATTACCATTAAGTAATACTAGGTGACAGAATAGAAAAACAAGTTTTGTCATAAAAAGATAGAAAGACAAGTTTTTGAGATTTGTATCGGTAAGTAAAGCGGAGAAAGTTGGATCGTGCGTGCCATCATCACCATATGTGGTTCCTTATTGGATTCAGTTTCACTACACCATCGGAATGCTTGAACAGTGATTTGACTCGACTATTTAGTAGGTAATGTGATATTTGCATTGCATATCAGTAACTTTATGTTTAGTTCGATATTTAATTGTTCATATTATCTATAAATTATGTTGTGTCTTAGGAGATATGGTTGGCATCTTGAATGGAGTAGTGCTTGCGTGTGATTATTAGAAAAATAACACCAAATCTACGTTGTTATCGATCGACTTATATATCGAGGGTGTGAATGCAATGCATATACGTTTTATACAAATTTAACAGTTTGTATTTAATTAAATTTGCACCATAATCAAATAAGACTCATTTTTAACTAATCATAAACATCAACGATACATATACATAATATTTTAACAAAATAATAATTACAAATTAAATTAAAAAAAGAGGATGTATACCCGTGCTGGCACGGGTGATACATACTAGTATATATATATATATGTATATGTACCAAACACTACAACTGATTTAAGGATTCCTAGCGTTTTTTTTGTCATTGGTTAGCCCCAAAATTTTAGGGCCCTGTGCGATCGCTCTGCCGCACATCCTCAGCATTCCCATCACTGCCGTCCGATGCACTGTAAATTACTAGTTTGGAGACTAAATTAGAGACTCCCTTGAAAAAAAAAAATCTAAATTGGAGACTCACGTTTTTGCTTGGCAATAAAATGGGTTGTTTACTCATATTTTATGGATTAAATTGATAAAGCCCATTTCCTACCCCCACCTCTTCTACTCACTAGACACCTCAAACCCACTAATATTCCATAAATACCCTACCTTCCTAAGACCCACTTTTCACTATCTCCCTCTCTCAGACACCCCACACCCCCCTTTCCAACCCTACCACCATCAAACCTCTCACACTCTACCTCTCACTTTGCCTCTCGCCCTCTCCCACTCACAATCGCCCAGGTATGTTCAACTCTCACTCTTCTCTTTGTTTTAGTTTTTTTTTTTTGTATTTCAGCATGGTTTGGAAGTATACTTCTGAATATATTGAGTCTTACGTGTTCAGAAGTTTATTATCGAACCAAATGCTAATAAACTTCTGAAACAAGTTTGTGGGATGTGTTCAAATATAATGGTCGGAAGCTAATTTCCAAACCGATACGGAAGTAAACTTCCGAACCAGGAATTTTTTAACACCCTCCTGAGCACTTCTTATTATTTGTTTTTTAAATTTTAATTTATGTTTGATGGTTGTTTTAGGGATGGCAAAGACTAAGAGAGGTGGTTCTTCTAGTCAGGTACGTGACGTTGACGACAGAGTCTGTCCTACAACTTCAATTCGCAATAGGAACACGCAGCTGCTGCAAGGTCGTGGACATGGACGCAGACGGGGTGGAAGGCCGAGGTGTATAACGAAGACCCAACTGCTGATGGTGGTCTTCTGATGATATTGATTTCGTAGCTGCTAACTTAGTTGGTCCAGCTGATGCTGATGTTGCTGCCCTAGTTGGTGAGTCTTCCACGTCAACACCCTCCACATCAGCACCCGCCACATATGGTTCAGATGACAGATCTATATTGCCTACCTACGGATCACATATAGCCCGGAAGATATGGGAGGGGACTATAAGTTTATTTTAATATATTTTTATAGTTTTCCCAATTGTTATTTTTTGTTAACTATTTGACTAACGGATACCATCACAAATGGAGGAACGTGAGCCACTAAAGATTCATAACCACGACCATCATGGGATGGCCATCAGACCATAGATTGAGGACTATATAAAGACATCTGGTTTGTATCCCCTTAGGGATTTAACGTTCACCAACATGTATGTCGGGTCGGTGAATGCCTTTGTTGAGAGGTGGCACCGGACACCTCACGAGCCTTCCACCTTTTGATGGGTGAGTTGGCGATCACGTTCTGTTAGCTTCTGCACATTCCTATCATGGGAATGTTTTATGACATGTCTGACTATACAAAGTTTGACTCTCAAGAACTTCTTGTGGATTATTTGGGAGCTAAGCCTGAGGATGCTCAAGCACAAGTTTCTGATAGAGGATTGTATGTTAATTTAAAGTGGTTGAAGACTACAATCTACCCCACAACTATTCAAGAGGAACGTTTTTGGGACATTGCCGCGCTTTATCTTTTTACACTGCTAGGCAACACCCTCTTCACCGACAAGTTTGGGAATAAGGTGAAGGTGGGGTATCTTAGGATACTCATTGATATGGAGCAGACTAGATACTACAGCTAGGGGGTATGGGCCTAGCACACTTGTAAGTTCAGTTGAGGGATGCCAACAACGAAAAGGGTAGGAAGGATACACGACAGTTCTTCAGATATGTTTACAAAAATTACTTTATTTGTTATTTAACACTTTTATTTTCTGTCTCACAGATAATGCCTCAGATGATGGATTTGGTGGATAAGTTGGAGCGAACCATGCATAGAAGGAAAAGTTCCACGGGAGACTTGTACATGGAGGGTATTGGTGCGGATGAGGGCCCTATTGAGGTCATTCAATAGACTTAGGAAGTATGGGTGTGTCTATCAGAGGAGAGAGCGACAGACACGATAGGGTTTCTATTAGTGCTTGGTTGTTTGTACGAACTTGATTGTTTTTAACTTTGTACCTCATTTATGTTGAACTCGTTAATTAATACTAATTAATTTGTATTTTCGTGGTATTTAGCTTAAACTAGGATTTTATTCATAAAATTAATAACCGTACATCAAACACGAAAGACAACAAAACATAAAAGATAACAAACAACTGATTAGAAGTCTTCCAAAGTCCCTGTCGCAAAAGAAAAATAACCTCATCCGGAGTCCGCATAGTTTTGACAAACAACTCCAATGGGCGTCTTGGAAAATGGGAACATTTTTCCAACATGGTGCGTACGACATCGTCGCTCTGAGTCTCCATAATTGAATAGCAAATAATGCCGTTGTCTCCATAATTGAGCTTGAGGTTAGTAATACTACTTACCTGTTTAGGCCACTCCCCATCCCGAACCTTCCTTTCTGATTTTTCCTTCAACTCTGTGAATTCATCCTACAAAAGACAAGTTTGGGACATCGAAACCAAACACCGTCTTTCTTGGAGATGATACTTCCACCGTAATGAAGGACAGTCAAGAAGACGTCATCTGAGAACAGTGTTGATGTCAACTCCCACTCCCCTTTAGTGATGTTGGTGTGAAAGAGATAAGTAAAAATGAGACTCTATTTATAATTGGTGCCGTCGAATGTGAACCATTGATTTTTTTTTATCATAAATTGAAACCGTTGAAATTCTATCCGTTGTGACACGTTTTCCAAAGATGTTAGTCACTCCTTTTTCTGACACATTTGAATGATTTTAGGCTGTTGATGAAAATGGTCGGTGGTATCTAAGCTCTTGAAACAAAGAAAAAATATCAGTTAATCCACTTTTAAATTTTTAACATGTACGGAAGTTTGGTTCCGAACCGGTACGATGTTAAACTTTTGGACCTTATAAAAATTCAAAAGTGGGGTTGTCTGTAAAGACATAACGCCAGATAGTTTAGTTCCGCACACGTACGGAAGTAAATTCCCAAATCAACTTAGAAAAAAAAACGCAAGCGTGTTTTTTTTTTTACAGCAAAATATTAATGCAAGCGTGTTTTATTAATGTCATTTTCATTTTTCACGGGATTTTGGGGTGTCGAGTGAATAGCTGGGATTGTAGGAAGTATTGAACAATTGATAATTGATAATAACGAGACAATTGTTGAATACTTTGTGTAAATTGAGTCACTCTTTTTCCTCCATAGATTTTGGGTTTTGCTTTTTCCACACCCCCTCCTACTCTTTCACACCCCTTAACTCCAAATATTCCAAAAACACTCTTAAGTAGAGTCTTGGATTCTGAGGATAAGCAATCGAATATATTCGGTTGAGTCAACCGAAACAGGTAAAAAGGTGAATGTGGTGTGAGAGTCCATTTTTGTAATAAAATAGGGTGTTCGAACACCCGCCAGTTTAACCTGTTCGCATGACCTCATCTGAGCAAGGTGAAATTCTGTATGAAGGTGTGAAGTCAAGATTTAACACACACGAATGATGTCATTCGAACTCGCTCAAGGTCAGGTGTTCGAACAGTGAAATTTCGTGAAAAAAAAGAGGTTTTTTGGCGACTTTTTAGTGCTTTTTTCACACCCTTATAAGGTGTGTTTTGAGTAGAAGGAAGTGTGAGAAAAGTAAACGCCTAAATTTTTTCTTTTTGAGTTTTGATCCTCGAAGATTTTAACGAGAACCGTTATCCTTGTAAGTGGTTGGAGCACTAATTGTGCTCTCCGTAAATAAAGTTTCGCTTATAAAAAAATTGATAATTGATAATAATTCACTAATGTTGGGGTCATCGTTCTGAAATCGAAAAACAAACGCTGCCTTTTTATATTTGTGTGTGGAACTCTCTCTCTATCTCTCCCTCTCTATCTCTCCCACACAAAGACATACAATCAGAATCAATAAGATTCCGGTGGAGCGATCGGAACAGTAGTAGTATTAGAAAATGTCAACGGTATACGTATTAGAACCACCGACGAAGGGAAAGGTGGTAGTGAACACGACGCGCGGCCCTTTGGACATTGAACTGTGGCCCAAAGAAGCTCCCAAAGCCGTTAGAAACTTCGTTCAACTCTGTCTCGAAGGCTATTACGACAACACAATCTTCCACCGCATCTTGAAGGACTTCCTCATCCAAGGTGGCGATCCCACCGGCACCGGCACTGGTACACAATTCTCTTTCCGTCTTTCTAATCTTCTCGAATTTCACTTCAAAATTGGAACTCAGTAGCTGTCTTAGGTTTAGGAATTTTTCTTGTGATTGTGTAGTTTTATTTTAAGCAAAAAATGAAGTGAAGTGAAATGAATTGTTTATTATTATTGTAGGAGGTGAGAGTATTTATGGAGATGTTTTTGGTGATGAGTTTCATTCGCGTTTAAAATTCAAGCACAGAGGTTTGGTTGCAATGGCTAATGCTGGACCCCCTAATTCCAATGGAAGTCAGTTTTTCATTACTCTTGATCGTTGTGACTGGCTTGATAAGAAGCATACCATTTTCGGAAAGGTAAATGATGCAATTGTAATGCTATTTTGTACCAAAATGATTCTTATTTCATTATTATTAATTAATTAATTAATTAATAATTTATCATCATCATGATCATTATTAGTAGTAGTATGTTTTTTTTTTTGTGATTTGTTAGAGATGTATATTTTATAGGCAAATGTTAGTGACTAATTAGTTGAGGAGGGAGCAATGTTAGTTTCTAGGATTGAACCCTCCTCTTCAAACTCCTTCGATGTGGCTTAGCTCACTAACCGATCTACCTACTTGGGACACAATGTATTGATTGTTCACATTGTTATTTGCTTTCAGGTGACAGGAGATACAATGTATAATCTGTTGAGACTTGGTGAAGTTGAAACAGATAAGAATGACCGACCTTTAGATCCAGCTCCGAAGATATTATCAGTTGAGGTGGGTTGTGAACTTGTGGTTTTGGTTAACATCATCACACGAAGTTCATTAGGTTTGTGTCAAGAGAAGGGAGATTTTAACCTACTTAGTATCTTTTAAAAAATGCTTGTTCCAGGTGTTGTGGAACCCATTTGAAGACATTGTTCCAAGGACACTTCAGAAACCTCAGGTTAAAGCTGCAAGTGATACGGGAAGTAAAGATTCAAAGAAGAAAGGCGTAAAGTGAGGCCTATTTTCTACATATGAAAACTTCCTTCTTAGAACTCTATGCATTGAAAATGTTTACTCTTCCAGCAACATGTTGCTTTATGGTTTTTACTAATTGAATTTGCAGAAATTTGAGCTTGCTTTCATTTGGGGAAGAAGCTGAAGAAGAGGAAAAGGAAGTGGCATTGGTGAAGAAAAAGATTGTGAGCAGTCATGATGTCTTGAATGATCCTCGTCTTCTAAAGGAAGAAACTCCTGATACTGAATTGGTAATAAGGTCTTTCCTGAAGTTTTCCTTCTGATTCTCTAATAAAACGCTTGCTTGACACATTGCATATAATAATTACAATTTTTAAAATTTTGAGGGGCATTTGTGTAAACAGCGTAACTAATTAATTATTCAATAAGCACTTATCTCATATATGCGCTGATACAATTATAGAGGAAATGAGGGTAATTTCTGTATTAGCTGTTTCTATATGCTAGCATGATAAATTTATGAAACAAGCTGAAAACAACTGATGAACTTATCATGTGTTATATTTATAAACTTTTCTAAAAACTTATACAAGTGTTTTTGCAATATGATAAGTCCAAATAAGTTTTACCTAGTGCCCCTTTATCAATTTATAAATTGTTGGCTTTCGGCTCTTGGAGTCTGAGTATTACCTAGTTATCTTTACAATTTCCCTCTGAAAGCTCATGTCATAATAAAAAACTAACAGTCTAAATGTTACTTAAAATGGCCACACATATAAAGTCGCTGCAATGTATTTTGCGGAATTCAGCTGGTGCTTTAATTGATTTTGCAGAGTAAAGCAAGAAGGGATATGCAGTTATCTGTAAGGGATGCTCTTAGCTCAAAGAAAGAAGAGCCTCAGAAAGATTCAGAAGCTGATCACCCAGCTCATCTTGATTCCAGTGATGGCGATGAAGCAGACTTTGATTCAAGAATGCGCATGCGAATACTCAAAAAGCGGAACGAAATGGGTGATCTCCCTCCGAAGCCAAAGTTGCAAAATGGTACCTCATTCATCTTACATATTGTACATTGTGACCTGTAAAATCTCAGCCTCTGATTTAGGGAGTGTTAATGGTTCTACCATGGAATTTTCAAGGACTTATAACTGTGACATTGTGTTATTAGAGTAACTTTCAGATTGCCATTATTTTTCCCTCCATGTCCCCAAAAGAAGATTAATATATTGTCAATTGTTTGGGTAATTTCCCACCTACTAGCCCTACTAGCCGTAAATTTGAAAAAAAATTGTAAAAGAAATAAGGTGCTTTTGAAATATTGACATTATTTTATTATCAAATTTCTCCCTCTTTTGATAATGTTTGTGTCACCAGCATAAATTCGAGAAACAAGTAGTAATAGTGAACATTTTTAAAGTGGAATTAGGAAATTGTGCAAGGCACAAGGTGAGGTAGAATAAAGTCAGGGAAATGGTATCAGGCACCTGTCGAGGGAATCAAATAATGAATCTGACGGCATTAAATGGTACTGTTAACAAGTGATCAAATAATGTTACTCTCTGTGCTATTCATTGATATACCTGTAATTGTTTATGATATATTAGATTTTTATGTTGACTATAAATTATAAATTGCTTTTTGTTTTCTGAACACTCTAGGATATGAAAATGCCAAACATAAAAAGATTATTGGGATATTAAATGTTTACTTGTTTTGCAGTTACAAAAGCATATGAAAATGCCAAACATAAAAAGATGCATATTTAATTTAATTATTGTAGTGGTAAGGAGTTAATGATTATTGGGATATGATATGTAAATCTGCAGCAGGAGTTTTTTTTTTTTTTTGGTGAATGCTGTATTCATTAAATTTCTCATCACTTTAAATGCTCATTCCTTCGAGCAGATAAGAATATCTCTCAGTTCCTCTTATGTTTTTTTTATTCAAAATTATTGTTGTATTGTAAGGCTCAGCATCTTATCGTTTTCATTAATTAGCAGGAAGGTCCAGTTCAGAGAACCATGTTGCGTCAACAGCCAGGTAAAAATCTTTTTGAAATTCTGTTTCGGTTTCCACATTTAGAACTTGAATATCTGTTTAGCATTTGCCACAAAAGTGTCAATGCACTGATGTTTTAATGGCGAAGGCTAATATCATGGTATAAAACAAATTTAGGACTTTTAACTTGTCTAATAGCAGTTATACAAGACATCATCTATGGGTCGCTGTTGGCCCGTATTTACTTTCCCGTTTCCCTACTGGTGCAGTGTAAGAAAAATTATTTGAACACGCAGCCATGGAGGACACATGGTAGAGACAATTTTAGATGGTTGTACTTGGCTGCATGTCACTCTGAGTTCATACAATACAAGGAACTGTACATGTGCAATGAAAACATATTGTGCTTGCCCTTGGGCCTTGCCTCTTCTTAGTCTCATACAAGGCTGATATATCCTAACGATTAGAATGTTCTTTTAATTCTTTCTCCAGACTTTACAGAAAAATTAAAGATTTTAGTAAATGTAGATGATTTTAGTAAATGGAGATCCATGATTCATGGCTGCATTACCTGAGCTTCCACTCCCCATATAACGATCATGGACTAGCAATCGAAAGTTTTCAGTGTTTAGCATTATTATTTATTTAAAGAAGCATACTCTGTCAGTTATCTGCCAAAGGAGCATTTTTAAAATGGCTTCTTGATTGACTTACTGCCTATGAAGTTTACTTTGCTTATAGATTTAACAGTTGTATGCTCATTTTCCATATATATATATATATATATATATATATATATATATATATATATATTATTGGATTTCCCACATGTAAGGTTGTTTTGGGGTTTTTATTTTTATCTCACTGGTTCGTAATCGGCATCTAAACTTCAGCAAATGGTTGAATGTCTTATTGCCAGGGACAATTCTGCAAGTGATGAGGATCAACCAAGAGTGGAAAAATTGTCCTTGAAGAAAAGGGAATAGGATCTGAAGCAAGAGCTGAGCGAATGGCCAATGCTGATGCAGATTTGCAGCTATTTAATGAAGTCGAGAGAGGAAGACAGTTGCGGAAGCAGAAGAAACGCAGACTTCATGGGCGCGAAGAGGAAGTATGTTTGATTTATTTATACTTTTGCCGCATGTTTTCTTTTTGTATTCTTTCTACCGGAGAAAGTGCTACATTGTTCTAGACTATTATGATTGAGAAATGTGATCAACACTAACAGGGTCTAGTAGCTTGTCTGATAATGATAGGAATTGGTACCTTGTTTATTAGAAAGAAATAGGGATAAATTCTAGGATGAATCAAATTACAAAGATGGATGATAGGCATCTTATCAAACAGTAAAGAAAATTCAAGTAACTTTTATTACCTCAATTCTGGAAAACACCCAGGATTGGAATTAAGATGAACAGAATAAAATATGTATTACACCTAGAATGGGCAAATTAGAGAGTGCCTCTCTCCCAAGTGTCCCAACTGATTCCCTCTCAAAAAGTGAATCAGTTATACAAAGGCACTACCCTTCAATTATACACCTTTTTTTCTCCTAACAGAATGTGCCCACGCAAACACACATCCACTATTTGATTAATGGTAACCTGGCAGAGAATCAAATATTCCTTGGTGACCTACCATGTGTTTCCCCACCCTGAGCCCACTTACTAGACCTCCACTTTCCTCTCTCATACACATGAGTAATTCTTTTATTTTCCTCGTGAGGTTGGCAATAGAAATAAAGCTGCGGGTAGTCTCTTATACTCGCTGACAAAAAATATATGATCTTCCTCGGTTGGAGGTCAAGTTCTTTTCATGCGTAGTAACTTCCATAGTAGGCTCGGCCTTGAGTGAAACTCAAGCAATAACAGAAAACACCCAAGAACAAAACTTGAACAAAACAATAGTCAGATAGGGGTAGCACATCGATAGGCCCAGAATCCAAATAGGATTAAAATGGAATTGGGAGGAGTCGAAAGCAAACAGAGAAAGCAAAGTGGTGACATCAACAATGGCCAGGAGGGTGCTACATGGGATCTATCATCCATGTGTTGGCAACTTTTTCCCATAAGACAAGATGGCAAGGGAATGTTACATGAATCAGCAAATCCTTGTTTTTAGTTATTAGGTTAAGTGTGAGCCGAATGGGGAAGGAGCTAGCAGCAGAAAATAACAGCATATGTGTGTTAAGTTGATCTTTGTTGAAGACCACAATCCTAGTGCATGGTGACAGATCTGGCACCAGTGCTTGGTTGGACGACCAGTTGGTGGCCTCTAAGGTGAACAGAGATGTTTCTTTGGACACTGAATGATTAGGCATAGTGAGCTAGCACCGAGAGTAGTTGAAACCCTGAATGTAGAGAGAAAGGATCGAACAAAAGAGCTTTGGTGCCAACTGGAATTGGATTTGATTATTTCTTATATTGTTTACAAAAAATTGCACACACACACACACACACGAGAAACAGGGTCCAGATCCCTGAATTATGTAAAAATGAATAAATGCTAATCATGAATACAATCAACATACTACTTAGAAGTGATGTTCGTGTAAAGTTATCTTTGTCAAAGGAGATCAGTAGGATTGGGGTAGTAGTAGTAGTAGTACCAAGTATAAAGCTGAAAACGTTCATATGGAGTTGATGTTTCATTTTAAACTTCTAATCATTTTTTTTTACAAGAAACTTCTAATCAGTAATGGGTGTTTTTTTGGACATAACGTACGCATACTTTCCATCACTAAGCATATTAACATTATTTTGTTTGCATCTCTATCTTCAGGTTCTTGCAAAACTTGAAAATTTTAAAAACTCTATATCAGCAAAGGCGACAACCACAACTGGTGAATCTAAACATGTTAATGATGAGGAATTATCTGACTGGAAAAGTGTTAACTTAAAATTTGCACCTGCGTCTGGCAAGGTGAGTTTTCTCTTTGCAATTCATGATATGGTATCATTGTATTTTCTATCCACATTAGTGCACCTTATTAATCTTTTAAGTTTTAAAATGCAGATAATTGTTTATAAATTAGGCAAATTCTGTTGAAATCTATGTGTGCATGTGCAGAGACACGCTAATTTTATAATTTAATATAGTTCCTTTCTGAATCCAAAAATGATTTGTGTACATCCATACACCACTCCAACCTTGAGAGAGATAGAAATAGAGAGTGTGGTATGATAGATGTAATATGTGAGTGGTATGATAGATAGATAGAATTTCTACTGCCTTAAATTTTGTCTGTAATTTTCCTATAAATATGCAGGACCGCATGTCTCGCAATGAGGACCCAAATGATTATGTTGTACATGACCCACTTTTGGAGAAGGGGAAAGAGAAGTTCAATAAGATGCAAGCCAAACAAAAGAGACGAGAACAACGAGAATGGGCTGGGAAATCCCTTGCATGATCCTACAATTGTCAACATGGTTATGTGAATTTATAAAGCTAATTGGTTTTAATTTTTGAACTCTGATTCTGCAGCACGGGAAGCGCCTTATATTTAATGTAGGGAAACTTTCCCCAAGAGAAAATCCTTATGGAGAAGATGGTTGGCTTGGTAGGCCAAGGACACAATGATCAATGTTAGACTGAGATGTAGGGTGGCTGTGGATGTCTTAGTCTATGCTACATTATTGTGGAGTCCCTACCTTTTAGTTAGTTGAAGCCAAAATGGTGAGGATCTTGTGAAATGACATCCTCATTCATTATGTCTTAGGCCCCGTTCGGGGTGGTTTTTGGTTTTGAAATTTTTGGCAGGAGGCAGATTTTAGTTTTGAGTTTTAAAATTTTCAAAGCAGGAAACTAATTTTAGTTTTCAAACTGAGTTTCAATTTTAAACCACTTTACTTTTTAACTCACCTCAGTATGAAGTCAAACAATATAAAAAATATTGACACAAAAATAATTAGGTCTCAAAAAAATAATAAATAAATTAAAACAAATAAATTTTGGCAAAAATCATAAAATCCATCATAATATTAATCCAAAATCTATCTCCTAATAAATATTCAAACACAAATATAAATATTCATCTTTCACATGTCTTAATCTAAATATAAAAATGAATATTTAAAGATTTAAGACAAAATCTTTCTTCCTCTCATCTGATAATGCCAGAAACACATCCCTCCATAGAGGGTCTTCTTTCAACATCTTCGCTGCCTTTGTAAAGGAAGAAGCATCAATACCTTCAAGTTTGTCAAGTATTCTCAAACAAGTCATAAATTTCATATTTGATCCATTGTCTTGCCCATCTATGTCATCTGTAGTATTAGAAGATGACCCTATAATCTAACTAGTGCTCATTTTCTCCAAAATATCAGCTTTTCTTTTGGAACTTTCTCCCATGACCTTCAAAGCATTGGCAAATGCTATTTGATTGTTCTCTCTTGCTTTCCTTTTTTTTTTTTGAGTCAGCGCTATCATTTGGCTTCCTTTTAGTTTGATAGCTATTTTCCTCTTGGTCAAAATCATTTTCACCTTCAGTGTCATCATTACTTATCGAAGGACTTTTGGTGGAAGGGTGTTGATTGACACCAGAGGCAGTCGTGTCTTCAAAAATGGTGCATAGTTTATCATAATGAATGTACCCTTTCTTTTTAAATTGCTTTGCTGACTTATACTTTTGCAAGATTATCATTTAGTTATTAGTATTTGTAAAATCATGACACAACACAAATATGTGGATACTCAAATAATAACATACCTCACATAACTTCTTCCATTTATCATTTGAGGCGATAATTTGTCCTCTGGCTGAATTGTACCCTAATCCAGTCTCCACTTTTATCAAATTAGTAAAATCTTTCCATTTTCCCCTTAACTGATTGTACTTGTTATTTAATTGCTCCATTGTGTATTCTTTGCCAAATTTGTTTTTCAACTCTTCCTTGATATTTTTCCATGACGCCCTTGTAAGTGTAGTTGTCTGTCTATTACCCTTCTTAACTTCTTCCTCCAATAAAGTTATGAACTGAGACTCAACATTTTGTGGCCATATATCCTTTTTAGTTGTTACAATCTCAACCACGTCATCTCCAACTTCATTTTCGGTTTCCATGTAATAAATTTGTCTTAGAAATGGCCACAAGTAAGTCTGAATATGGTACATACAAATAAGACAACTCATTGCTAGAAATGGGACGTGAAAGAATCTAGACTACAGTACATAAACGCAAGAAACAAATGACCTTCTACATATGTTTAACACAATATAAAGAAAATACAAAGACCTCCATGGCTCCATATGCTTCTCTAATCCTATATGAACACACTTCATTCGGTCACTATTATAAGAAAACTTTTGAGATACTTTTTGGTTCTAACTTTTAGAAAAATAAATTCATTTTGATGTGCATTAGTTGCTGAATTTTTATATACCCCTATCTATCTAACTAGTCAGATTATTCACACAAAGACGAGTAGACATTTTCTATGCTTACTGATGTGTTTTTGGCGCAAAAAAGTAAGCAATTGTATATTTAAAATTGTAATTTCTGAGGATCACACATTTTATTATTATTTCCTATTAAGTATTTTTGTTCGTAATAACGCGGTCTTAAGACAATCTTGATAAATCTATAATTGATTGCCAATTATAACAAATGTAATGCTAATAGTAAAATAATTCAAATTATATTGTAAAAAGTTATTATGCTTCTCAAATTGAATTTTTTACCCACTCAAAAAAACATATCTATATTAAAATAATGTAGATTTTTTAGAACAATAAGATCAACAGTTAGGACACCATTATGTTAATAATAATGAAGATAAGATAGGAATACCTTGCTACACCCAATAAAAGAAAGATAGGTTTATCTTCATAAAGGGTATTTCTAGTTGTTCATATAAATGGTATGGGTATTTTGAATTTAATGAAGAAGTTGAAGTGAACTTACCCATAATTGGCTAAGGCTTAAATCCTGAACAAATAATTCAATTTATCATTAAGCAGAACAAATTAAAACTCTTTCAAAATTTCCCACTTTCTCAATAAGCTACATACTGGGAAGAGATGAAATCTTTTGGTTGTTGCTATAGAAAAATGTCTTCAAATGAGAATACCAACTTCACAATAAAAATTACGGCAAACTCAATATGAGCTTCCATAAGAAGTGTGATAATCAAAAGAAAGGAGAGAAAGTTTAGAAAACTTCAACTCTTGAAGACATAATTGAGAGAATACTACCCATATAATCCACAGTTAGAAGTAGCAAACATCATATGCCCTTAATCTAAAGAAGTAGAAAACATTACTATGAACTCTTTGTCAAGAAGAACCCCAGTAGGTATACTTGTTGGAGTATGAGCCATGGAAAAAAGAAATTGATATTGTGCAGAATACATTAGAATGAATTCGTCTCCCCCATGGAACACCTATTCACAAATTGTTCATTGAGAAAAAACTAAAAAAATAGACTTAAACAACAAAAAAAAACATGTACAAATAAATCAACTAACATTTATAATAAATGATATCAACACAATTCAATAAAGCACGCATATGCTTCATTCTATGATTTCTATATCATGTTACCTCTTAGCTCCAAGGGCATAATGATAGTTAGGTTGACGTTCAACATCCCAAATAAAAACCGGATATTTGAAGAGTTTGAAATAAGGAACATTAGAGCTACAAACAATAATGACAACGGCAAAGAAAAATGTAGATTTCTTACCCCAATTATTGTCCGTGTCGGTAGCCAATAATTGGGAATTTTGTGTCAATTCCCAATTTCTATTCACCTAAAAAATTGGAACACAAAGATCAGAAACACCAGATTATCAACATAAAAGTCATTCCAAAATATAAACCATTAAAATGCATTTGCAATCTTTCCATATAGGAGCTCTCAAGGTTTCCATATACATTCTCAATATGAAATAATTCATCGTATTGTAAAAAATTGCATTCTACCAAGGGAAGTATCAAATTTAAAACTTGCATGAGCTAATTCCATTGCAATACGTGCATTATGCAGAGTCTTTACTAAGGCTTAGAGGAAACTTGAAGATCTTATTCCATTGCAATATGTGTATTATTTACTACTTGATACTTCTAGAAAGAGAACTGGTTATTTTCTTTTGCTGCAACATTGGAAGAAAAAAAGAACGGGATACAACTTGAGAAGGACAAAACTTACCAAGTCATGCAAAATTATGACCAAACAACACAATCCCCATTACACCCTGTTTTCATCATCATATATAAAGGTGGGCTTATCATAAACACAAACAATAATGACATTGTAAAATAGACAATAAGAAAAGTAGCCTAAGTTATCCAGGTTTGCTAGTCAATAAGAAATTAATTTCACCAAATTCTAATAGTATTTACAAAAAAATTGGTTTCTTCAAGTGGCCTACTTCAATCTTCTTAAAGGGGGCTGCTTCATCCTACTTTCCAATGTTATTGAAATGTATTTTAGGTTAATATCAGTGGAGTAACAAAAACATATTAGGCCTGCAAATTCTCAAATGTTATTCATACAATATTCATAACCAAAGCTTAATCAAAGAGTATACACCAAACATAAACCAAAGCAATTAATGTTCAATACCATTTCAGCTAAGAAAAATAGAAGGTCACGAACTTTAATTAAAACAACATATTGATTTAGAAATTAGAAAGAGGTTTTAAGCTATACATCAATAGAGTGTCATGCGCTCATTGCCATGTTTCATAAACTGGAAACCACAAAATGTTAGTCATTATAAGGTTACCTCTAACGGATAAAGTATTTTTTTCAAAAAATACATCATTGTTCCATGTCATATGCCTATATGCGACATCATCATTGTTATATATTTCAAAAAATACATCATTGTTCCATAGCTCATTGAAATAAAAAATGTCACCACACCAGCCTTAAAATAGGACTCTTTGACTAAAATAAAACAGTGAAACCTTAAGCTTGAAAACAATTTTTTTAGCCTCTGCGAGACGCGTCTCGGTTTACTCTCACAAAGACCAGCTCGTCACCCTCCGTGATGTTCGTGCTCTTCAAATGTTGGGGATGCTAAGGATTAAGTTTTGAAAGAACAACTGCATGAGAGCAAACCACAAAGTCAAGTAATCACGTTTAAACAAAGTTTAAACCTGTAAAGATTAGTATATGCAACACTAAAAAAGCGAAAGAGAATAAAATTTAATAACATCTTAACGGATTAGCCAAGAGCTCTATAAGTCAGGCTAAAACAATTAAATGGCTATTTATAAGTCAAGCTAAAACAATGAAATGACTTAAATCTTTAAGACTTGTTAGTAGTGGAGCAACCAAATGATTCTAACTACATAAAAAGAACAAATAAGTGGGATGTTCATGTCTAAGAAATTATACTCGCTGATTTTAAAAATGAAAGTACCATTTACTTAATCTCAATGATGTTTTGCATAAAAATTCAATGCACTTTCAAATTGTTTTACCTTTGCTAAGATGAAGCAACTTACACATTTAGAAGACTGTTGCTACCAGCTGCACCAGCTATGCAAGCAGATGAAGAAAATGCATAATAAGAAGCACGAAATTCTTCTGCCAATTCATAATTGAAATTGGCCAGGATCAATGTTGAGTCGTACCCTTTTTCTGTGAATTTAGTGTATAATAATTCGTTGTATAATTATGTGTGGCCTGGCAAACTAAATCTAGGCAGTTTTTTTTCCATCAATTACAAATTAGCACTTCTATTTTGTCCAGTCTACTCCAGCAAAATCATAGTCGTCCAACGATATTACAATAGAAGCTATCGCACATTGACCGTTGATATTAAACCAGCACCAACCTGACACAAAATATGGACAATTTTTTCATTGAATGTCCTAAATAATACTATGTAAAGAAGAAAGACAAACATTATGTGCATTCCAATTTCCACATGACGAAGAATAATGTTTGACTATATTTCCAACAATGAAAACTAACTGAATATAACAATTACATTGAGACCTATATGCTTTGCTTGTCAATTAAAAGGAACAAAGAAAGATATAAAGCAATAAAGAGAATTTTGAATGGAGCTCAACACTAACAACAACAATAACATAAACAATATAAAAAGTCATCCTTTTTCACTATCTAGCAAAAACTAATCATTCAAACACTGAAAGCACACGTAGCTAATGAGTCAGCCATTTACCTTGCATTTTAAATAATATATATGTAAAATTGTTAATAAAATCTCAAATCTTTGTGAAACTCAATATCTTGATGAAGGTTGAATCTGTAATGACGATAGAAGTGTCAGTTTAAAAAAATGAGAGAAGTGCAACCTATAATTTATCATATCAATTAAAGGATCATATGAAAATTAGGACATATATACCAATACCCATGATTTATAGTTTAGTTTCAATAAAAAAACCCGTAAAATCTTAAGGACAAACAATCAACTCAAATCAAGAGGGGAAAAGAGAGAGTAAAAAAAGGGGAAAAGAGAGAAAGCGAAGAACCAAAGGGCAGGAGGCCCTATTACCATGCTGGTAGGCCGATGGCACCCTCTCGGCGACGATCTTTCACTCTTCGTTGTTGTTAGTGATTTCCGAACCTCTTTCATTCTTCCCGCTCCTTCTCTTCATTTCCCTCTCTCCATCGTCTTCTATTTTCTGTCTCGGTGATTATAACATCCATCAAAATCTACCAAAAAATAAAATGTAGTCAGTAATTCACATAAGGGTTAATGAGAATTTGTGAAAGGGAAAATTATTAACTAATAGAATAGGAGAACAATACATAATAATGAGAATGACTATGGAAACCTTAAAGCTCATCATCAATTTCTATACTCAGTGGTCAAGAGTTATGTTCTTCAAAAATCAAAATCAGAAAAATGAAAAAGAAGGAGAAGCTTTGATGGAGATAAAGAGAGGGAGAGAAAAAGAATCGATGGAGATAAAACCCCTTGAGTAATTGTTTTGTTTCAATTATAATCCACGCAACAAAAAAATGGAAGAATTTGAATTTAAATTCAAATAAATTAAAATCTACATTAAATAAAAAATCAAAACCGTTACCTGCCAATTGAATGGTGATAATTTGGTTTAATTAGGTTGTCTCATACCTGCCACGTATTTATCGGTAGATGTATGTGTCATTTTCTGATTGGTCCTACGTGGACGCTGACTTGTACAACTCGTGAATTAATATAGTTATGATGTGAGGTGTATGTTTATTAAAAATTGATATAGCGGCTATAAAATATAGGATTTTTTTTGGTACCCCCCTTCCTCTCACATACCCTCATAATTACCAAAACGGACAAAAATGCCCTATTTTTTAAAAATAAATAAATTAACTTTCCCAGATTTATCTCAAATCTTGGTAAATCTGGTTCATAAATCTGAAAAAAAATCTGCGCCGGCGACTGATAGTGCAGCAACCGCTCTATGATCTTGTGCAGCAATCGCTTTATGAGGAGCACTCACCTGGCGTGAATGCCCGTCTATTTTGACGTATTTTAGATCGTATTTAGACGTATCTTTACTCGTATCGTAACGCGTTCGTATCGTATTTTAAATTGTAATAGACGCGTATCTTTTTAAAAAGAAAAAAAATTTAAAAACATGGGATTTCCCGGATTTACCTCATAGGTAAATCCGGTTCATAAATTGTGAACCAGATTTACCTACCTATGAAGTAAATCTGGGAATCCCCAACGTAATGTTTTTTCAAAAAAATACGAACCGGAAATACTATTTTGTGAGGTATTTCCGGGAATTTTTTTAAAATGTTTTTTTTTTAAATGTTTTTTTTTTAAAAAAAAAACTGGGGTAATTTTGGAATAAAATGAGTTATGGGGGGTACCCAAAAAAAATCCTAAAATATATAATATTAGGGATATATTTGAAATAATATTTCAATTTTATAAAATCTACAAGCTCTTGATCTTTGTGAGTTTTTTTTGCAAAAGAAAAAAACTAGAGGGTTATATAATAAATAATGAATACATTTAAATAGAACTAGAGAATTTGAACCTGTTACCTATACAAGTTCTAGGAAGCATACCCTAGTACCCTTTCCAAATTGCATATTTTATCCACTTTTTTTTGACCAATTTTTATCCACTTAAATATCTTAAATTTCCAGAAAAAAAAGTCATTTTTGCGGTACAGGGCTCTAAACCATCATTCCAATTATTTCATGAATCATTCAATTGCTTTTACACTTAAACCCAAAATTTGAACAACTTCGTTTAAGGCTTTTATACGGTGAACTCTTTAATTTATCTATTTTTTTTTTCCTACCTGCATCATGCGCATGATATTATTTGCAGAGTGCTCACTGAGTTAATGGGATCCATAACTTTAAGAATAATAATAATGGGTTGCTTGTCACACTTGCTATGGTTAAATAGTCAAAAAGTCAAAAGCAGTGTGAATTGTTGACCTAGTACTATCAAAGTGTAGAAGTATAGGACCATCTAGGGCAATGTTGACTTCTTAACATGCATGCATGCTCAATGTCAAAGTCTTAATGTTCACGCCTCGATATAGACCATGTTTTTCCCTTACGAGGGAAATGGACCATTGAGGTTTCTAACTTTTTCTAACTTTAGGTAAAAATGAGGTAAAATAAGGGATAAAATAGTAATTTAAGATGGAGAGAGAAAGATGAGAGAGAAAGCAAAATAAGAGAGCGATAGAGAGAAAGGTAGAGAAAGTTAGAGGCTTGAATGTTAGAGAATCCTTACCCCCTTATGAGTAAATAACCATTTTGTTTGGTTGCTAAATGTGTGATCTATTATCGTTATAATCTTTGAATGTACCAAAATTACAATGCATTTCAAGTGTCTCTTTAGTAAGGTTTTGTTTGGCAAAAAGTAGCGGATAGCGGATGAGGTAGCTAATAGCGGATGAGGTAGCAGATTGAATTAAAAATGTTTGGTAAAACTAGCGGTTGAAGTAGTTTATAAATATAAAATTACGTATATAGACATAGGTAATTAATACTTAAAAAGGAGAGAGAAATTCATTTAATGGTGGATAAATGAGTAATTTAATTAAAGTAGTAAGGGTAAAATTGAGAGAAAAAATGAAACACTATAAGCTATAAAGCTCAAACGCTACTTTAAGTAGCGTTTCAAAAAACGCTATAAGCTACTGGAAAAATGCTAAAAGCTGGTATTGCTCAAATGTGTTCTTTGATAGTCACTTTGATGCTAGAATATGTTTTTGTTTGGTCAATTTAGTCTCTAAAATTACTAAAAGAGAAACATTTAAGGATGTGTTTGCAATTTTGATATATTGAGTGATTATAATGACAACGCCCCATACATTTAGGGAGCAAAATGACTATTTATCATTTCCCTAATTTTCACCATGTTATAGACCATGTACTCACTCAAAAAGAAAAAGGTTTTAGACCATGTTTTCCTTATTTTTCACCTTGTGGTGAAATTGGTGGGAGTAGTGATAGGCCTCTTTGGCATATTTACATATATTTGCTCGTTGTAAAAAGAAAAAATTTCTTGTGCCTCTTTGTCAAACTTGATTCGATTGGCTGTCCTTTGACCCGAAGTTAGTTGCATTATCATTCCAATTTAAAAATGGAGCATTGCAGATTCAAAAATACCCACTTGACTTGAATTTGATGAATCATATCTATCCTTCTTTTTAGTGTGAATAATTTTTGTACAATTATTGTAGTTGATACTATATATTAGTTATATGAAATATGAAATTAGAATAATTTATAAATTATCATTAACTTTATAGTTGGTTATTCGTTCTCTTAAAATTATTATTTATTTTTTGAAATCTCCCTCTCTCTCTCTCTCTCTCTCTCTAAATTATAATCGTTATAAATGATACTCAAAATTTAAATTATAAAGTTTAAAAAATAAATTTACAGATGTCTATTATGTAAATTAGCTGTTCTACTTGGTAAGGCAATTTCTCTATCAAATAAGCACACAGAAGAAAAATATGAAGGGTTGTGATCACAAACCTGGAAGGTGTAAATAGCAGTTCTGAGTCCAAGTAGCCCAAACCGAATTGCCAAAAACACCAGTTGCCCAGTTCCAAAAAATCAGTTGCAAGTTTCGAGTTCTTGCGGAACCCAAACTCAACTCACGCGGATAAACACACGGGTTAAAATTAACACGCTTCCAACCTGAAGTATAAAAGGCCAAACTTGACCCTAATGCGTTGTTTGATCCTCAGAACTTCACTCTCACTCTCTCACTGAGATTTGTCACCTTCTACCTTTGTCCTAGCTGTGCTAGTGTTTCACAGAGTTGCTTGAATGTGCAAGTTTTGGTACTCAAATCCTTCAAGACAACACGGACGAAGAACACACGAAGGTATATCTTCTCTAACCCTCAATGGATTTCTCTGTTTGCTTTAATTTTAGAAACTCTAATTTTGGGTTTCGTTGTTTGCAGGTTCAAAGCTTACTAGGGTTTCACTCGCACTAAGAAAAAGGTATAAAATCTTCTAATCATTAGATTTTATCTTCGTATGCGTATTTTTCTGTACATTCAAACCCTAATTTGTACTTCGATGGCTTGCTTGTACTAAAAGTGTGTTATTGGTGAACATACTTGCATCAACACTTGTGGATCTTCACTCTAGACCACAGAAGGTAATCCCCCTCTCTCTTTTCACTTGTTTTCTGTTTAATTTTTGTTTCGGTCGCTGAAACTTGTTCTAACCCTTTCAACCACATGTTGAAGAGGAACTCAGCAACCAGAAACTCAAAGGGAGAAGAATATAGGAGCAAACGTGAAAACAAGGAGTAGTAGACTTAGAAGTAAAACTGTAAACAATTTTTATTTCACTGTGTATTTGGAGGTAGACGAACATTCTATATATACATGATTCCTAGACTTAATAATTAGTTTGTTATCAACAGAAATTTGTTGTAACAAAATAACTCCATATTGGCAAGACATAGGGCTGATTTATTATCAATTAGAAGGGTAGGGGGCTTAATTAGTTAATTCCACCTTAAGTTCCTTAAGTAGTGCCTCCAACCAAACTGCTTGGGTGGCAGCACTACAAGCAGAAATATATTTAGCTTCACAAGAGGAAAGAGCAACTATCCTAACTTTTTTCATGTAGTTCTCTCGTTAAGACAATGATGAGTCAGTTTTACAATATTACATGCAGCTGTCTTCAATACCTTGGCTTCTTTCATGTAGCGGTGAGATTAGACTGGATGAGTTGAGCTCTACAAGACCTTGAGTCTGGCCTACTTGAAAGTGAGTGTGGTCCATTAGCTGTCCTAGGCTCATTTTAAGGTTTGGCCTTTTGAAAACCTGACAATACCCGAAAGTTTGTTTAGAATCTCGTTTTACTACTTTTTTAAAAAATAAAAGTCACATCGATGAGATAAAATTCTATATTGAGATTAACACGATCTTTTCCCAATAACCTATAACCTTGCTTTTTTAGTTAATTAATCTTTTTAAAAATGTTCAACCTTGTCTATTTAAAAACAATCCGACCTAAATTTAGCGTAGACTAAACCACTGACTCATGTCCATAGGCGGACCTACCCTCTACCGAGGAGGGTCAAACCCACACGCTAAAAAGTAAAATTTAACCTACCTACATGATAAAAAATATATTTTACACACTGAAAAATAATTTGCACTCAAGCGCTCTTAACTTTGCACCAATTCCACTCTCCTAACAATTTCTCTCGTTCCTATGTACGTAGAGAATAATCATGAGTTGTATAACTTATTTAGTTAAATATAAGAAAGTCTTATAGTGATGCATAATTTTAAAACATTTTAACCCAACCTCGGGTCTTAAATTTGCCATTGCTCATGTCGATCTGCCTGAACTATTTTTTCTTTTTTGATAAATTTCAATCCTTCTTTCATGTTGCTCTCTGAGGGAGTCAATGATGAGTCGGGTTATACAATAATAGATGTAGGTGTATTATTTATGTTATTGACCAAAACATTTATTATTTTTGTTAGTATTATATGAGAATCTGATATGAAATGAATGAGGGTTCCATTAATTTATTGCGAAGATTAAGCAAGAATGAGAACGTAAGTTGGGGAAAATTCCAATTATGTATTCGTCCCCTACCCGACACCGCTAAATCCATTCTCAAAAATCCCAATCCAAAACCGCGTTCACACTAGTCACTACTACGTCACTCTCTTATCCTATACGTCATCATCCTTCTTAATTGGTCCTCATTCATTTAACCATTTTCAACAAACTAAATTAGAAAAGATCCAACATCATTTCACACAAGTAGTAGAAATTTTGGTTCTCAACCATTTTGGTTTTGAGTTCGATTTCTGACTGGTGCGTATGGAAAAACATTTATTGAGAGAAGCAAACTTCTTAAATAGATCTCCGATTACCTCGAAAGATAAGTCTCTACGGTCGCTTTGGAGGATACATTGATTTAAAAAAAATTAGAAAAAACTCCATTTTTCTTTTTACTCTTTAAATCTTATCAATAATTTCATTAAATCTATGAACAAATTGTCAAAAAATAATAAATTCATTAAATCTTGCTCTTCTTTTTTCTTTCATCAACATTAGTGTTGATAATTAATACCAAAAAAAACATTAGTGTTGATAATCAATACCAAAAAAAAAACATTATTAAAGGAAATACTACTCAAATTAAATGCTAGATTTTACTTATTAAATGTTTAATTTGTTCAATTAGAATTATGGTGACATTTTGTGTCATCACCCCTAGTTGCATTAACAATTTCAGGGATTTTTTTTTCGAACTCAGGTAACCGTCTAAGTAGCACTAGTTTTATTTGTCATTTGATTTAAACTGACAAAAAAGTGGCATTTTATCTACTTTTTATAAAGATTATTCTATCACTTTCGTTTATTATTGCAAACTCATATGAACTTAAAATAAAATTGCTAAAATTATTCGTAAATATATCGACTAAATGAAAACATAAAAAAATACATAAATCACCACTAAATTTTAAGTTTTCACCATTCAAGAGTAGACTGAGTGGTAGCATCTCGACTAGAGAAGAGAACACAAGTCCAAATATTAAGGCTTGTGAAAATACTCCGCAATTTCATTGGGGGAGTAAAATACTCCGCAACTCCCAACATATTAAGGCTTGTGAAAATACTCCGCAACTCCCAACATATGAAACATGACGATGAAGCGCAACGTAGTTGGTAAGGCGTTTCTTCTATACCTAAAGAGATGTTGGTTTGAGTCACATAGGGGAGAAGTGGGAACACGAATATCCTCTTTAAAAGGAGACATAAAAAGAGTAAAAGACCCACTATCACTGATATGAATTGGGTCTAGTGGAAAGAGTTAATCTTCTTGAATGTGTTCGACCAATTCACTAAGGAAAATGTCACATTTTGTATACGACAATACCTCAAACTGATTACCTTTGTTGGAAGAACACATGAGGAAACCAATAAAGACCTATCACCATAATCAATAAGTTAAAGATATAAGATTTGATTAATGTTAGTATTGTAAAAATTAAACCAAGGAAGTCAAAACCAATTACTACTTGAGTTGTTTTTCTTTTCTCTAAAAACGATAAGTTCTAAACATTCACATGTGAAACATGACAAAATTTGTATCAAACCACCTACAAGTTTAAGTTTTCACTTATTCCCTCATAAATTTGTAAATGTAATTTCATTTTAGTGGCGCCTTCACTATTTTACTTCTTGGAATCACAACTTTACTTGCAAAATTGCACGACTTTACGACTCTACCACGTTTCTCCTAAAATTCTAATTTTACATGAAATCATTGAGGCTCCGTAGACTCATGAAATTATACAATTTTTTGATTTTAATCACAATTTTGATAACATTATTGTCAATCATTCATAATATTTTATATTATACTATCTCTGATCCATTATATAAAAGAGATAATGGAGTTTTGATTCATTGAATAACTAATGTATTTAATTTATAATACATTAAAACTAAAATACAAATACATTAATTATTCAATGAACCAAAAACTGCATTAGACCGAAAATTATAGTCAATTTTACTAGTACCCAACAATTTTCTCCCATTGAAATGGTTATGACCTTACCCTAATTTTTTGTTTCATAATAAATAAATAAGCGAATCATTTACCGGTGAAAGTCTTTGTTTTGTGATCTGTCAATTAAGAAAAAAACCATATCCCTAATTGATTAATTAATTATAGTTAGTTTAGCAGCAATATTTATATCATGTGGAAGCATCTCTTTTTCTTTATTGTGTTCCTCAATTTTCAATCTCCGCGTTCACACTTCACACCACTCCTTCTTTGTGTTCACACTCTCAATAATATCATCTATCTTTTCTATCTCACCATAAAACTCAACGACAACAACAACATAAGAAACAAACAAAGTTTTATGTTCCTGTTTTTCTTCCATACTTTGTTCATATGAAACTCCCAACCTTTGCAGACCCAGATTCTGTCTCTTACATTTACACCTTACTCAACAATTCATTCGACCAAATGAACAACCTTAACCCAAACAACAACACTGCCACTTCAAGAAAAAAACGCAGAAGAAACGATCCTGATGATGATGGTGCTGGTGATAATTCAATCAACAACAAGAAGAATAAGAAGGGAGAATTAAAGGGTATTCTCACATCACTTTTATTATTCGATGAACAAGAGAAAAACGATGAAGAAGAACGCAACAAGGTTTCTGAGGAGGAAAAATTCTCTTTAGAAACAAATCACAAGAAGAAAACAAAAGCCATGCTTCAATATTACTCAAACCTTGATGAATATTACAACAAAGTTGAAGAAACAGAGAAAGTTAAGAGAAAGAAAACAAGAAGCATGGCTAATTCCGTTGCTGTTTCTATCGCAAATAGTGAAAGTGTTGTTGAAAGTGAAAGTGTTGGTAAATCTGGTGGTTCTAATAATGGATCACATAGAAGGCTTTGGGTGAAAGATCGTTCAGGAGCATGGTGGGATGAATGTAACAAAGAAGATTTTCCTGAAACTGAGTTTAGAAAAGCATTTAGAATGGGAAAGTCAACGTTTGACTTAATATGTGAAGAGTTAAATTCAGCAATTGTGAAAGAAGATACAACCTTAAGAAATGCTATACCAGTAAGACAAAGAGTAGCTGTTTGTCTTTGGAGATTAGCAACAGGTGATCCTTTAAGAATTGTTTCAAAAAGATTTGGTTTAGGTATATCAACTTGTCATAAACTTGTTCTTGAAGTTTGTACTGCTATAAAAACTGTTCTTATGCCTAAATATCTTCAATGGCCAGATGAAAATAGTTTGAGAAAAATTAAAGGTGAGTTTGAGAATTTATCTGGTATTCCTAATGTTGTTGGTTCAATGTATACATCACATGTTCCTATTATTGCTCCTAAAATAAGTGTTGCTGCTTATTTTAATAAGAGACATACTGAGAGAAATCAGAAAACATCTTATTCAATTACTGTTCAAGGAGTTGTTGATCCTAATGGTGTTTTTACTGATGTTTGTATTGGTTGGCCTGGATCAATGCCTGATGATCAAGTATTAGAAAAATCAGCACTTTTCAAAGGGCTAATGGGGATTATTAAAGGGTGTTTGGATTGTTGGTAATTCAGGTTATCCTTTAATGGATTGGGTTTTAGTACCTTATAATCAGCAGAATTTGACTTGGACTCAACATGCTTTTAATGAGAAGATTGGTGAGGTTCAGAAGGTTGCCAAGGACGCTTTCGCGAGGTTGAAAGGTAGATGGTGTTGTTTGCAGAAGAGGACTGAAGTTAAGCTTCAAGATTTGCCTGTTGTTCTTGGTGCTTGTTGTGTTCTGCATAATATTTGTGAGATGAAAGGTGAGAAAATTGATCCTGAATTTATGTTTGAACTTGTTGATGATGAAATGGTTCCTGAAGTTGCTTTGAGATCTGTTAATTCTTTGAAGGCTAGAGATTCTATTGCTCATAATCTTTTACATCATGGTTTGGCTGGCACTTCTTTTCTTTAACTAAATGTTTAAAGACTTTTAACACAATTCGGTTGAACTGTCTGAACAGTTCGGTGCAGTTCTCCTTGAGAGGAGAACTGAACCATGAACAGGCCTAAGTTTGTGTAATTGTTGTATTTGATCATTGTTCTGTTACTTAAGAAGATGATTCTTTTGCTTGTTTAGATATTATCACTGAAGTTATTGGATATGTATGATATAGTCTGCATAAGGTTAGATCAGACACTTTGTAACCCAATTACATACTTTCATTGCCAAGTAAGAGATTTTATTAATAAAATTACAACATTCTTTTGTATCATTCCTATACTTTCATGGATTGTTTTGATATCAGAAGTTTTCATGAAACTGTATATTTTTCTGCTTTCATAAAGTCTGTGGCAAGGTTTTAAACCGCGAACCGTAAGTCTAAACCATGGCTGCAACATTAAGATTGTTGAGGTGTTCACGAATTAATTGTGGTTGTATCAGATGTACTTATACACAATATCAACGATCGCGACATTAATGTTTCCAAGTCATGCTTCAATCGCTTTAAACTGCTCGAACTGGGATGAAATCGGGGTTGAACTGCTCTAATAGCAGAACCATAGACAGCGTTAGTTCATGATTTAACTGGTTGAATGAAGTTTCTTACATTCCAAAATTCTAATCCTATGGAAGATAGGCATCTGTTACAAGCAATACAGTGCATTTGAGAAACAAACTTGTTGATTGGATTAAAATAAAACCATTCTCAGAGTAGCTTTCATATGATATATTATAACTAAAGTCAAAGGTGATTAATTATTGACTTGGATCTAAACATATAAAACATAAAACGGATTCACATGTCATTCAGAAGATCTGGACTGTCCCATCTTGATGACGGTCTAGATTTTTAACTTTGAAAAAAAATATAAAACATAAAATTAAAATCTGAACCGTCCGATCAAGATTGAACAGTCCAGATCTACTGAATACGCAATTTGGCTAAATGGCGACGGCACAGGACCCGATCCGAGATGATACCTGCCCCAGATAATTTTCTTTAAAAACCCGATTGTACTGTGTATATATGATCCTTATGACTGGTAAGAAAATTACTTTGACCAATGAGGTAGAGATTGAGAGCTTTGAATGCTGCATATCCACTAGAAACCAAAAATTCCTTGCTTCCGTATATCTTGGCTTGAAAAATGCTGGTTATAAAAATGAATTTATTAGTCCAATGACTTGGTCTAGGCCTTTGACTAAGGTTCTATAGAATAGATAGGTACCAGAGAATAAAATATACTAAATGAATCCGTTATTGTCACATTAATTCACACTTCAGAGGATTTTAAAAGACTTTTTCGGAGTAAAAACGTCTGTTTGTATTCAATCAAGATTTTCTGTCATTTAAAAACAATCTTGCTATATTCAATTCAAATTTCCAAGACTTTTTAAAGAGTCTATTAAAATCCACTGGTATTCATTTGAGATTTAAAAACAATCTATTGGTATTCAAAAACATAAAGATTTTAAAGGATTGTTTTATTAAATAGATTTTGAGTGACTTTTTAGTGGTATCTACACATATCAAATCCCACCCAAACTGATCAGACTTTTGAAAAAGACTTTTAAAGTGCTTCATTCTCTTCTTGTTCAGGTGAGTGATTCTTCTCAACCTTTTCCTTTCGTTGCTGTTCTTAGAGAAAAAAACACTTCTTGAGGATACATGAAGTCCTGCAGAGTCTATGATACAAATCCATTAAAATCCTGCAGAGTCTTATGATACAAATCCATTAAAATCCTGCAGAGTCCTAAAAGTTATGAAACTCCTGCAAAGTCTTTTAAAATCCGTGGGACTTTTTTTAGCTGAAAAAGTCTTTTAAAATCCTGAACCAATACACCCCCCTAAGTAGATTGCTGTATTGAATGATTCCATCCATATTGTAAAGAGTTGGCAGTTGTGAAGAAATTCAGCACTTTCTTCTTCAGTTTTTCCAATATCGTCACTTTCTTTTTTAGTTGTACGATAGGAGTTGTATCCGAGAGATTTCGGGTTTAACTTCCTATTAGTCTTATTGGGTGAGGTAC
The DNA here is from genome assembly GCA_020916435.1 of Oxytropis ochrocephala. Classification (NCBI taxonomy): domain Eukaryota; kingdom Viridiplantae; phylum Streptophyta; class Magnoliopsida; order Fabales; family Fabaceae; genus Oxytropis; species Oxytropis ochrocephala. The sequence goes on along the minus strand of CM037090.1, from coordinate 106,599,878 downwards.
AGTGGCGGATCCAGAAAATCTCATTAGTGGGGGCAATATAATAATTTATCTATAATGTCACAAAAGAAAAATATTAAATGATTTCAGAAACATACAATCACTTACGTGACGGAAAAAACTATTCAAGTTTCTACTAACTACACGTGTTATCTATGCGTTTTCATATTAAAAAAATGTTACAGGATATTTTCATTGTCAATACTATCAAAAATACCCCGTCTTAGTATATGTATCAAGAGAATCATTTAATTATTGGTCTCCCATGATTGAGCAGTTCATTATTCACAAAACTCAACGATAAGAAACATCTTTCAACCATTGTAGTTGCTAGAAGTAAAACCTGTTTTTTACTAGAAATCGTGAACTAAATGAGTTGGATTTGTGTGTTTAAGTAATTAGATATTAATGGGGTCAAAACCAATTTTTTAATGGGGGCAAATAGAAAATTATTAAGTATTTCTATATAAAAAAAATTAATAGGTGGGGGAAAATGCCCCCATAGTCTAAACCATGCATCCGCCATTGGTGAGGTAAGTCTAATTAACTTCGTAGGTGCTTAAAGAACTGAAGGTCTTCCCTACATTAGATTGGGGTGTCATCCTCTCATCCTAATTTTTTTAATACCAAAAGAAAAGAAAAAACTTCACAGTTTAGTTTATTTCAAAGGCCGGTGTTATACTTGACCAAATTGAGCCAATGAAAGTTACTTTTTTTTTATAAGCAATGAAAGTTGCTTTAATTAAATGTTTATGAGTCGAATATATTTCTAGTCCCTGTAAACTTTGACAATTTCGTTTTTAGTCTTCATAGAATCAAATAGATTGAGGCACTTTTGAAATTGTACCAAATTTTGCAGATAGATTCTATGTGTTATGATAGAAGTATCCGCAAAAAGTAACCTCAAAATTCAATCTCTAAGTCCATAGTTCTGTTATTTTGTTTCTTGAGTTTTTTGCGCTTAAAAAATTCAGATTTAATACATCCATTGTTAAATACTTGTAAGTTTTATGGGAAGAGATGTTATAATGTTCTTAACAAGTATGCAAAACGTCGTTTAAAAATTTGAAGGGTATACATGAATTGACGTTTTATAGGGCTTATAATTACTGACGAAAAATATTATGAAAATGAAAGTTGATAATTTTTTTTATAGAAACTAAAAGTGAACTTGTCAAATGTTGGAAACTAAATATATCTAACCTGATATTTATTTATTTTTACTATTTTAATCTTGATATATATCTTGAATTGAAAACCCAGTTAGTACTTTCTTGATACCTATGTTAAAGGTGCAAAGTATCCGTCGCCATCCATGACGAATTTACATGTAACCTGAATGAGGAAGTTTTTGTTTTTATATTTGAACATATTTAATAAATTACTTTTTGCTCTCATAAGAAAAAGGTGTTTTATTTTGTTCGGTACCTAGGCTTCGGAGAAGCTCCTCGGCCAGGAGTGCGAGATCATTTCATTGTGTGGTGCCCGGAATCCAAGCTCCAGCGGCGGAGGTCCGAGCATACCCACGTCGGGTGGGGGTACCTGCAAAACACTCTGACGCTCAAGTTAGTATGTATCCGAGGATATGCAGACGAGCAAGATAAGAGTGCAGAGAATAGAGAGAGAGAGAGAGAGAGAGCTCTGGGGGAGAATGTAGTAAATGAGCGGAGCATAATGAGCGATGCGTCCCGTGCTAGAGGGGTGGACCTCTATTTATAGAGAAGGGAGGCGTACCATAGCCGTCGGATTAGGTGGAAAGATCTTAGCCGTCGGCCTTTTCGAGGCGAAGAAGGACGGAATGGAGCGAAGAGCTGGGCCGACCCAATGCTCGCTGGGGCGCTACAGCCCAGGTCGGAACAGTGGCCCCCCAAGTCGGGGACGAGCGCTGAGCTCGGCCTCGACTACAGATCCATGTCGTGCCAATCTCTTGGTGACATGTGGGCTAGCGAAGGCACGACATGGATCTGTCGACGTTTGGACTGCTCGAGAAATTCTGTCGGAGAAAACTGAATTGGCGCGCAGTTGCGCCTTGCTTGTAGGCGTGAAACGTAGGCGTATATAAGGGAAGAAGGGAGGGGATCCCATCATTTGCAACTGCTGAGCGCTTTTTAGAGAGAGAAGGAGCACATGATTCTTGAGAGAGGAAGTTTCAGACCACCGTACGAGTTCATCTCCGCCGCGCGAGTTCGAGCTATCGTCGTGCGAGATCCGAGTTACTCCTTGAGTTCTCCCTCCTGTATACAGGTTAGTTCCGAGTAATTTTATTTTACCAGTACTTTTTAGAGATTAGTACCTGTAGAGTGGCGTAGGGTAGTAGACCCAAGGCGATCTCCTGCCGGGAAGATTGCTTCAGTTTGTCTCGTCTTGGCCTCGTTTGGCCTGAGGCGTGTAGATGGTAGATCGGAAGGAGAGTGACATCGCCGCGTGCCTCCTATTGCAGATGGCGCGGACAAAAAGTGAAGAGCAAAAACGTTTCGTGCCACCGGGAAAACCAATCCTTAAAAGGAGGGAAGATGGCCAACTGATGCCGGCGCTAGCGGGTCAGCGCCTCCACCTTGAGCTTTCTCACCATCCCATCGCTAACCAACCAAGCTTCAAGTTGTCTCTTCCTGCTGGGTTTTTGTTCTATTGCTGGAGCTCTGATTCCTCCTCCTCGGACCACCATTCTGCCGACGCTGGAGCGTCCTCCGCCCAAGCCTCCTCCACTGTTGCGAGTCAGCTATTTGGTAAGGTTCCCTGATCCTTCATTTTCTTCTGTTCAGGGGGTGTGTTCTCCTGCTCTGCGTTTGACATGGTGATTGTTAAAGCCTTTGGAGATAACACTTTTGCCGATGACCACACCAACTTCCAAGCTTCTTTGTTGTCTCATGATAAGTGGGTTAATCTTGAGACCATTTTTAGTCGAAATGGGCGTACACAAGTCAAAGATATCATTCATAACTGGATTGGGAGAAAGACTGCAGAGTCTCTGTCACTGATTACCACCTCTACTTGGGAGTTAAAACTTCTGTTACTCTGGTTGTTTCGTTGTTGTCTTAGGGTTGCTTATGTCCTTATGGACCTTAATCATTCTAAATGTATTGACTTGAATGCCCATAGTTCATGTGTAGTAGTTTCCTTTGTAGTTGTTGCTCCTAGTCTTTGGTTTGGAAATGTCCAACCTCACCTTCTTCATGTAATCTTATTGATGGTTTTGGTATCATTTGAATGAATGAAGTATGTTGTTAAGAGTCTCACATCGAATGTGATATGGCCTAAAAAAGAGTTTATAAGTGGATGGCAACCTCACCTTACAAGCCGGTTTTCAGGGGTTGAATTAGGCCTTAACCACATTCTAATATGGTATCAGAGCCAATCCAAGATCCGTTAGGCCACCCGTTGTCAGGCCACCCGCTCCAGATGTCTATTCATGGGCTAACCCACACACCAGATGTCTGTTCCTGGGCGTGAGGGGGGTGTGTTAAGAGTCCCACATCGAATGTGATATGACCTGAAAAAGAGTTTATAAGTGGATGGCAACCCTCACCTTATAAGCCGGTTTTGTAGGGTTGAGTTAGGCCTTAACCACATTCTAAGAGACATAAAAAAAAGACACTGAGTTACTAGTCAAGTGGCCGACCAATCAATACTCGAACTCCATGACTTAGAGTTCTAGACACTATTAAAAATTAACAAAATACGTATCTAATCTAATATCTATTTAATCAAACAAACAACTTACAAAAAGACAATTTTAGACATCTTAGTTTTTTGACACATTATCACTTTTGTTTTATTTCTCATTTTTTAATTCTATTTTCTCTTCCTTTCTCACTCAATCTCTCTCTTTCAATCTCACATTTTCAAATATTTCTCACTTTTTTATACATTTATATTTGTGGCCCCCACAACTTTAATTTAAAAATATATTTTTTTCCCAATTGTTCTTAATCTACTACATAATATAATATAATGAAATTAATATATTTATTTATACAAACAAACCAATCATCTAACTAAGGACAGCATTGTAATTTACCATCACTCTTTTTTCAAATTTCTTCTCCCAATGCATTTTCTTCTCACTCCCACTTTTTTTCTACTTTCTCCTACTTTTGTTTCAAATTTCAAAATTCAAATCAAACTCACCCACAATCTATCTACTAATCTATTTATCAATTTATACAAATAAATCACACTTAAATTACCAAAACAAGCCTCCCCATTTACTTTACAACCCATCTAACTAAGGACAACATTGGAATTACAAGATAACCGCACTGATATATAAAAAATCATTAGACCCACTTTCTTTTCCCACTTTATACTATAATCTACTAATCAACTAAACTAATCATTGGAACTACGAGATAACCGCACTGATATATAAATAAACACAGGATAACTGCACTGATATATAAAAAATACGAGATTAATATCTAACTATCTATTTATACAAACAAACAACACTTAAATTGCCCAAACAAACCACACTTAAAAAGGACAACATTGTAATTTCTATCACATTTTTTAAATTTTTTTCTTCTAATGCACTTTCTTCTCACTCATACTTTTTTTCCTACTTTCTCATTCTTTTTTTTTTCAAATTTTAAAATTATAATCAAACACACTCACTTTCTTTTTCCACTATCTATTATAATCTACTAATCAACTAAAATAATCAATTGAAAATATGAAATAACTACACTGATATATATAAAACAAAAGATAACTGTACTGATATCTAAAAAAATACAAGATTAATATCTAAAAAAACAAGAAGACTTAATGACTATTTAAACTACTTATTAATATTTAAAACACACGTGACAAATATTTGTCATTAATACCTATACAAGAACAAATAATTGTCACAAATATATAATAAAACATGGGATAAATATTTCGTATTGATAATCTACTATCTATTTATCTAATCAACTAAAATAATCAATTGAAACTACAAGATAATTGCACTAATATAAAAAAACTCGGGATAACTTCACTGATATATAAAAAAATTAAAACACATGATTAACAAAAAAAAACTTAAATGACTATTTAAACTACTGAATAATATTTAAAGCACATATGACAAATATTTGTCACTAATACCTAAAAAGGACAAATTTCAAAATTCTAATCAAACACTCATTTTCTTTTTCCACTATTTATTATAATCTACTAATCAACTAAAATAATTAATTGAAACTACAAGATAATCGTCATCGATATATAAAAACACTTTGGATAATCGTGCAATGATATATATAACAACAGGATACCGTGATCGATATATAAAAAAAGCGCATCGATATATTTGATAATCTACTATCTACTATAATCTGGTAATCAACTAACGTTATCAATTGAAACTATGAGATAAATATGATCGATATATAAAAATAATACGGGATAATTGTACTGATATGTAAAAAACACCAGATAATTGGAATGATATATTAAAACACGGGATAGCTGCACTGATATATAAAAAAACTCTACAGTGATATATTTGATAATCTACTATCTATCTTTTACTATCTAATATATAATCTACTAATATCTTTTACTATCTAATATATAATCTACTAATCAACTAAAATAATCAATTGAAACTATGAGATAACTGCACTGATATATAAAAAAACACGAGATAACAACACCGATATATAAAAACATCTGCATTGATATATACAAGAACATGAGATAAATGCACATATTGTTTTTAAAAGATACTTTTACATTTTTGGATTTTACTATTTATCTAATTTTTTTATTTGAGATTCTTTTTGCATCTATTTTAAATTTGCCTTTTTTATTCACGAAGTGTTGTCCAAACTATTTAAATTATGTCTAACTTCATTCATGAAAAGAACACGCATGATAACACTCGTGCGTATGCACGGGTATCCTATTAGTAATATGTGTATAAGTTCATACATTATAGAGTCATCACAAGATTTTACTATACATTAAAAGCCTTCAAAAAAAAAATCGCGACAAAATATTATTATAAATCACCAACCATAAGGTTCATAACAATGTAGTTCTCATATTTTTTTTTGTTTTTTAAAAACATGCAAGACCCATCCTATTACTAATCCAACTGGATTGATCCAATTCAAGAGCGTGACAAATCGGCCGCCAGCGAATTATATATTGTTCCCCAAGTTGAAAGAGCACACGATGAACACGTTTGGTTTTATTGTTTGCTTTAGAAAAAGCAAAATGTTTATGCATCTAAATGAATACAGAGTAAATCATACGCATTTAAAATAAAATGTTAATATTTGTCAAAAAATAAAAATAAAAAGTTAATATGAAACATTGTTTTTAAGTTAAAAAGTTTTAACTCATTTAAAAATCTCACTTAAAACGAGCTGATGAATACTATTAATTAATAATTATTAATTAATTTATAATTGAAGCAACGTTTTTCACGTTTTTTACTTCAAAAAATTCACCTAAGTAATGTCGCTATCTTCCACTCAACACATCACAATTCACAAGCCTCGCCGACTCAATTTAACAAGCAAAATGTTTTTCTTTTTCATTTGATTAATGACATTTGGATTAATGACAAAAATTGTTCTTATGGTGAGTAATCTCCATTAGCCAGCCTTTTGATGGCCGAAGCTATTGGGCTCAAATGCTTTGGGTTACTGGCGAGTAATCTCCATTTGGCCCAGGCTTCTCCCACCTCCTACTCACCACCAGAGCTATCAATTTTGGCCCAATCCAACGGACCGATCTAAGGCCTAGTGTTTTAGGTTCGGCTGAGCTCACTAAATAGAGGCTCAAGATCGAACCGGGTCATTTTGGCCCAGTCCAGCCAACTGGGCCTACCTTTTTATGTTGGTTTTTTTTTGTACCCCACCCCATTCCTTCATACCCACACAGACCCCTGGAAATGACCCTAATACCCCTCAAAACTTTTAAATCACAATTTTTTTACCATTTAGGTTATATCTATGATTGACCAAAAGTCACTTGAATATACATCACCAAAACGTATATACGAGTGAGCCAATTTCACCCCACTCGTATATACCTCCCAACAACCATATATATGACCCTATGAATATTTGCCATCGTATATACGTGCATCCAACGTATATACGATTGATCCTGAATTGCTTCACTCACATTTACGTCCTACGAAGATATATACGACGCCAACAATGAGTACATCGTATATACCCCCTCCCCATGTTTATATGATGTTTTTGATCCTGAATTGATCCTGAATTGCTTCACTCGCATTTAAGCTAATTGTGTTTTTTATTCCTTTGCAGTGTTCGGTAGGTATCGCGGTCAGATGGACCATCGTCAGAGAGGGAGATAGGAGGTATCTCCTAGCGGAGGGAGAGGGGAGGCATCCACTTCTTCGGCTGCTCCGAGTACGAGGACTTGGAGGCATAATCAGCTGCATGCTTCGGCGAGGCGTGCGTGGGGAGTTGGATAGAGACAGGTGACCAAATTACCGAGTATCGATCAAACCACTCATTACACCCACCACCCCAAGATGATATGCAACCAGCTCAATACCATCCCCAGCCACCCTAGTATGAGATGCCTCCTCAAGCACCATCCCCAGCCACCCCAATATCGCAGAAGCCTCCTCGATGATCGTGGACGTTGGAGAGTATTATCACGGGGAGTTTCTACAGCAGACTCAGTATGAGGATTACTATCGGGGGAGGCACCCTCACCATCATGCCTATCAAAGATCATGCCTCTCAAGAAGATCACTATCAGCAAAGATGTCGATCAACAAAATGACTATCAGGATCATGAGGAGTCTCAGACGGATATGTCGTCAGATGAGTCTATGACTGAGCATAAGGAGGAGCAGCCTCAGGAGGATCAGGGGCATCAGAAGGAGCCTCATCCTGAGCCTCAGTACCCTCTCTTCACTGATCTGGCAGATCATGTCTGCACTTCGGTACACGCTAACCCGGTAAGTTGAATTTATTGCTTACTTAGTTTATTAATTAACGCATATAGTCTTGCACAGAGGTATCTGGGTGTTTCACGGATTGAGGCTGGTAACAACACCCGTGGCGGTCCTTATTACAACTTCACTTTCCTGCTAGATATTTTTAGCCGTAATATGGCGGAGGGGGGTAACATGACGGTTGCTGTGAGAGTTTATCTCCTCCAGCTTCTGACCTACAACATCTTCACTACGAAGACTGGAGATTGGGCTCAAGCTAAGTGGTTTCTCTATACCTTGATGATCTCAGTGCAGATGTTCTTGGACGGTATGCATGGGGTACAGGTGCACTAGCTGCCATGTATGAGTCCTTGAACACGACCTCTTTTAGGGAGACATCGCAGTTAGGAGGGTATGCCAGCCTATTTCAGGTACAATATTTAACTTTATTTTTTCCTTAATATCGACCCTCTTGTAAGTCGCCTCTAGCCATGCCGATCGCAAGGTTTCATCGATCACCCACTTCATGGTTAGTGTGAGTGAAGTTCTGTGCACTACTCGGGCTGTTCAGCGAGCGGATGAGACTGGAGATCAGTACTTAGACTGGTACATCTGTGCATCTTTCCCCAGACTCTTATCGGCTCCAACACCACCACCAGAGTGGACACCATCGCCAGATCTACGATTCGACGATCCTGAGTGGATGCAGGAGGTTGTGGACATTTGTAGGTGCGGGCTTCGTAGAGGCAAGATCCATATGGAGACTGAGACTTATGCTAGACTCAATCAGCTGGTGGGGATGGCACCACAGACTTTCCATTCCCAGGTAGGCGAGGACGAGGACGTTAGGGACTTTGTATTTGTACTTTGATGTATTTGTACTCATGTTACTTTGATGTTTGCACTTTATTATTACTTTTTTCCGGTTGTTATATTTTACGAGTTTCCATAAATTTTTGATTTCATTGATTCGATAAAACGAACTTACACAAGCGATAAAACACAAACAACTAGAATAAAAATAGACAAATAAAAAGAAAATACAATAGAAACTACTGAGTTGGTGGAGTTAATCGACGAAGAATCTCAGCGACGGTCCTTCTGGTTTCGACGTACAGATGAATATAACTCTTCCATTTAAACGTAATATGAATGGACATCATGTCTCGGAGGTTATCCTCGCTGTTGACATCCATGGTAGACCAATAAAGACCTCCATCAGTCCATTCCGGTTTCCGATAAACGATACGAATTATCTCATGCTCGTCGTTCTCTGGTTGAACCATCTGCAGTAGTTTCTGCATAAGAGCAGCAAATGATATGTAGTGTTTTAACCTACACTACATAACATCTCTCCCATCGAAACCTACACCATCATCTTGCAAGATGATTCGCTGATGATCAGCAAACCCCAAATTAGAATGAACGATAGTGAGGGAAGAAGGCTCATAGTATGACATTAGCGAAACCTGCATCATCTTGACTTGTATTGTGTGAGAGAAGGAAGTTGAATTTTTGGTGTGAAAATAGTGAGAGTGGGAGTGGGTATTTATAGTTGAGGTAAAGGATTATCAACCGTTGATTTTGTCGGTGCAATCTACACCGTTGATCAACATTGAAAGTGAAATCCTAACCATTGAAAATTAAAAAAAATAATAAAAAAAACATACTTAACCCATCGTATATATGTTTTTGGGACATATATACGATGTTGATATTTACACCATAGTATATATGTTCTAAAAACGTATATACAATTGAATGATACGAAGCCAATCGTATATACGATTGAATGATACGAAGCCAATCGTATATACGTTTTTAGGACATATATACGATGGTGTAAATATCAACATCGTATATATGTCCCAAAAACATATATACGATTAGTTTTTTTTTTTAAAAAGACTTTTGAAAGGGGTATTTTGGGGATATCATATTGTGTAGGGGTTTGGGGGAAGATGGTGGGGGTATGAAAAAAAAGAACCCTTTTATGTTTTTTTAAACAATTTTTATGATTTCATTTTTTAAAGTTAGATTGAGTCGCGGACCGATCCATGACCCAGTGTTTTGGGCTACGCAAAACACAGTCCAAATGATGATTGGTTAAATTTGGCCCAGTGGGCCGGGCCAGCATCTTGACAGCGCTACTCACCCCCCCCCCCCCTCAAATCCTATGAAATATTTAAAATACCATTAAAGAGTAAAAATTTCCAAGCGCACCCTTTTTTTTTGGGATTTCACTAGTTCAATAGCATGGTACTGAACCCAGTATGATTGTTTAGTACCGTGGCATATGTACAGACTCCCTACTGCATAAATTTTTACCGGTCCTACAATAGGTCACCAAATTGGTACGGTTTCATGTTGTCGTACAGTCTAAAAATGCAACTTTGGGGGTTTGCGAGCGTCTTCCAATTTAGGGTATTCTTGGAATTTTTTGGAGTTAAGAGTGTGTGGTGAGTAAGAGGGGGAGTGAGATAAACACGAGCCTCTCCTTTTCATCCAGGTAATGTTTGAGAATGATTCATTAGACCTCATGTAAAAAAGGACAGAAGAAAGGATAAATTATTCAAATTGTGGATTATATCTTCGGATAGAAGAAGCGTTTTAATATTTGGGAATCCCCAGATGGAACAAATTGGAGCAGAGCGCTACTACTACCTCCTACTACGAACTCCGGATTATTCAGGGCCCCTTTCCCCTGGACACCGGAGTGGGGTCAAAGACCCCTAGACCAAAAAAAAAAATTTGGGAATCCCAAGTGATTATGGATACTGAAAAGGGTGATAATTTTTCTACCCCTCATATTGGGCCATCTACCCTCCAAATTCCATTTATTCCCATTTTACCTTTAATTAAATAATCAAAATTTAATCAAGTTTTTTTTTTCTTTCTGAATTTATGTGTTAAAATGTAAATATAGAAAGATTCTGGATAAATTTCCGAATTTATCTTTTAAGACATAAATCCGGAACCTATTTTTTTAATTTCGGACTTAAGTGTCAAGATAAAAATTTGGAATTTAATTTTTTTTATTCCAGATTTATGTCCAAGGCATAAATTCGGATGGTATTTTTTTAAAAAAATAATTTTAATTATTTTTGTTAAAAGAATCTATTTTATTTACTGTTAGACCATTGAACGTCGTTGCCAGTGATCTCTAATTAGGGATTGACAACTTAATAATCCTCACTAACAATACTAACGTTTTTCCTTTGTGCTTTTGTTGTGTTACAGGTCTTGTTACAAGTTCAGTCGCTTCTCAGTTCTAGGGTTCTAGACTAAAAATCGGTTTTCCGGTAATCTACTCTGATTGTCTTGAAACCAAAGTCATTAAATCTGAAAAAAATGGGGGACCATAACTCATGTTGAAGGGACTTCTTACATGACTGCGATGCTCAAAATCTCAAATTTGCTTGTTTACAATTTTTTTATTTTTTTGAAATTTTAATAATCTATAAAAATCTAAAAAAAAATTGGATACTCTTCTTTTGATTTTATTAGATTTTTAGTGGTGTTTTTATAGTTTTTAGATTAGGTTTGCTTTGTTTTTTATTTTCTACCTTAATTTAAGCATTGCAATTTTTAAATTAAAGTATTTTTTAAAATTTACTTCCAAATTTATGTTTTACAGGTAAATCCGGAATGCAATTTTTTTAAAATTTTCGAATTTATATCATAATAGATAAATCCTGAAGTGACTTTGTGTTTAGGATTTATCTCCTAGGGATAAATCCAGAAAAAGAAATCACTTCCGAATTTATCTATTGTGAGATAAATCTCAAAATTCTTAAGATGTTTCTTTTTTAAAAATGATCATGGCTAAATTTGGAAGATTGAGACATTTAGGGGGTAAGTGGTCCAATGAACGGGTAGAAAAATCATCACCCCACTAAAAACCACATTTCTCTCTCCCCAATTGCAAAAAAGCAACACATGACCAACTTTTTTTTTCTCATGCTTCTCCTACTCCCCCTACTCACCACACACCTTCAAATCATGTGAAATTTCCAAAATACTCTTAGTAAATAAAAACCTTCCATGTGAGCCCCCTTTTTTTCTTTAATTTCATGAGTTCGACAACATGGTACCGCACCTGGTACAATTGTCTGGTGCCAATGAGATAAGTACATAGCTTCTTATGCATAAATTTTTACAAGTTCAGCAGTACGTCGCCGAACTTGTACGGTTCCATGTTGTTGTACCTGTCTAGAAACACAACATGGTGGGAGGGGGGTGGGGGGGGGGAGGGGTTGGGGGTGTCTTCCACGTATAGTTAATTTTAGGATTTTTAAGGGTTGGGGGTGTGTGGTGATTAGGATCTAGAGTAGGATAAGCATGGGCCATTTTTTTGTGATTGAAAGGGGTTAACGTCCAAGAAAAGCAGGCCAGACCCGGGCCAAAACAACCCTCCAATTCACTAGGCAAGACAGAAGAAGCTAGGAAAGGGGGAGTGATATCATAAAGGGTTTTGTTTTTTGGACCCCCACCCCATCCCCATAAACCCCCACCCAATTTTAAATCCCCAAAATGCCCTTTGAAAATTAATTTTTTTTAAAAAAAATAAAGAAATCGTATATACCCCTTGAGTATGTATATATGATGGCTATTTTATATCCAATCGTATATACGTACTCAAAATGGTATATACGATGGGTTTTTTATTTTTTTTAATAATTTGTTTTAATTTTTATTACTAAAAGGCTACTAAAAATTCGTTAATGTTATGAAATATTATTATTGGATGTCCATTGCCTTTCACCTCCCACCATTATCTTGTGTAAGTGGTATTTTATGAGTGACTACTCATTTGCCAATCCCTATCCTATAAATAGGGATCACCCTCATATGTAGAGACTTACACTTTGAAGAGCATAATGCAAAGACTATCTCATTCTCTCTCTTTCTCCTTATTCATCTCTATTCACTTATATGATGTCTAGTATTTGTTCTTACTCAAGTTTTGGTCATTTTCATAACACGTTATCGGCACGAAGCTCTACCATATGATTGATGGCATAATCATCTTGAGGATCTATTACAAGAATAAGTTTTCTTCTTGATCTATCTCACTACAAGAAAAAAGCTTATTTTACCCACAAGGTAATACGTATCAACACATATCCTTTATAACACATTATCCTCTTCTTGATCTAGGTTCCTCTTCCTCTTGTTATGCTTCTTCTCACTATCTTTTAATCATGATCTTTTGCTATCTTTTTATTTTTAATTTGATCTTGTTTATGTTTTATCCCTTTTTATGTTTTATCTCATTTTGCATTTATTTACCATTGTTGATGAAATTTTTGATATTATAATTCCTGAAGAACAATAAATCCATTATCCAAGCATCCCTGAAGGATTGCACAAATAATTGTTTCTATGTATCATTGTTTATGATATAGTTCCTAAATAACTTTGAAATTTAATATCCAAACATCTCTGAAGGATTGCTCATAGTATAGTTTTTTCTTGATAATCATTGAAGAAGTAGTGTGTTATAGTTCCTGAAAAACTAATGATTTGGTAATCTAGTATCCTTGTAGGATTGCATAAAGAATTGTTTTCTTTATCATTGTCTATGAAGATTTGTGATAGTTCTTGAAGAACTCAAAGAAAGAATAACTTAATTTTAAAGCATCCCTGCAGGATTGTCCTAAGCATGATTCTTTTTCGTCAATGTTTAAAATTTGTGGTATAGTTCTTAAAGAACAATTGATTAGAAAGTATATTTTTCTTTGATTATCATATATGAAAGATTTGTGATCGAGTTCCCGAAGAACTCGACTTTTACACGATGATTGTAATCTATACGATCTATTTGACCTTAGTATGTTTTGAAGAAAAGGAAATCAAGAGAATTGACAAATAATTTATGTCTCAAATATTCTCATGAATTAGCAAAATGAGAAAATATTTTCAGAAAAATATTTTGAATCATGATTATATGATATGGTGATTGTAAAGAATACTCACAAACCACTTAATGAATTGAAGTTCATTCCCAGAATTGAATGAGTCACATTATAATTTTGGTACAAGAAAAGTAGTGGTGATAACCATTGATGTGGTAAATGTTATAATGACCATTGATGTGGCAAATGTTATCATTATCCTATTTAAGTGTCATTTGTATCATTTGTGATTGTGACATTTGTTATTCCTAATAGTGGTGTAGTATCTTATGGAAAAATTTAATTTTTCTTCTTTATTTTGCTTGGAATTCCAAATAAAAATGTTGCATGAAAAAAAAAGGGAATAAGAAGAATTGATTGTATGACTAGATCATAAAGAACTAGACACTTTTATGTTCAAAAGAATTTGTATATTTGCTACTGAGAGAGACTTTATGTGCTCTTTATTTTGCCTTATTTTGAGTAGCAAATATAGTTTTCTACTGATATTTTGTTCTTCGAGAAATTGTATTTTATGTAGTTCTTAAAGTTTGATCTTTGTATGCATATAATATTTAATTTAGAGACTTAATTTTCTCATGCCCATCTTTTATCATATTTATTTTATTTTAGGATAGAACGAGTATTTACACTAGCATCAATAATGGAGAAATGTGTTCCGCTGATAGTGGAACTACCCATATAATTTTAAAGAAAAAAAATATTCTCCTATTTAGTCAAGTGAGAAACCGGAGTTAGTACTATATCTAGCTCTTCAAATATAATTGAAGGCTCCGGAAGAGCTAATATACTGTTATCCGTAGGAACAAATTTATACATCGAGAATGCATTATATTTCCCTAAGTCTCGTAGAAATTTATTAAGTTTCAAAGATATTCATATAAATGGATATCATATTGAAATGAGAGATGAAGGAGATATTAAATATTTTTATATAACGAGACATACTTTGATAAAATAAGTGTAGTGGAAAAATTGTCTACTTTTTCCTGTGATTTGTACTACACTTATATATGTGCAATTGAAGCACATGTTATTGTAAACCAGAAGTTTACATATCATAATAAATTAGTTGTTGGCAAGATCGGTTGGGCCATCCCGAGTATATTATGATGCGAATAATGGTTAAAATTTATATGTGAACTTGTATTGAAGAGCCTGTAGTTCCTTCAAACTACTAATTTTTGTGTTCACTAATTCCCAAAGGAAATTGGCAGTTTGAGAATAATATGATATTTGTATACGTTGACCATTTAGATATTTGTGGTTTTAAATGATGCATCAACTAGATGACCACATATATATTATATATATTTGTCCTCGTCTCACAACCGGAAGTTTGTGAGATTGTTTGCTCAACTAATTTGAGTAAGAGGTCATTATGTGAATTACCTTGAAAGCATATGATAAGTATTGTATGTCTATTAGAATTGATATTGGATATCACATGTCATACGTTCATTCATAAAATGGTCTTGAAGAACCATTCTTTAGACGTCTAAAGTTAATTCTATGACCAATACTTATGAGATAAGAACTTCCAATTTTTACTTGGGAACATGCACACGTTGTAATATTGATTCGCATCAAGCCAACAAGTTATCACAACTCTTCCCCTTTACATTTGGTTTTTGGTCACGAACTTAAAATTTCCCATCTTAGAAATTTTGGATGTGCAATGCACTATGATGGGTCCTAAAAGAATTTTTGAAATATATATTGGATATAAATCTCCATGTATAATATAGCATCTTGAGCCAACAATTGGAGACTTGTTTATAATCCAGTTTGATGATTATCATTTGAAGAAATTGATTTCCCAACATTAGGGGGAGAGAATAAGCAGCTGTAAAAAAAAGGAGATCAGTTGGAATGAATTATCATTATCTCATATATATATATATATTGATCCTCAAATAAAACAATGTGAACTAGAAGTTCAAAAGATAATTCATTTGCAAAGCTTAGCAAATTATCTACCAAATGCATTCACTGATCCAAAAGGTGTGACCAAATCATATATATCAGCTGCTGATGCTCCAATAGAATGGATGTCCCCGTTGGACAATCTAATATTGCAAGTCTCAACCGCGCCAGAAGAGTGGTAGACCAATCGGTTCCAAAATTAAAAATCCTCGAACAACAAAAGGAGCTAAAAAATGGTTCAAGTGAGGATATAGAAACTCTAAAAGAGTATCAGACATAATTGACATTACAGTTCCAGAAGAACAGATCAGGTACCTGAAAAGTTATGAAATTAAAGAGAACTCAATGAATTATGTCACGAATGAAATACAATGGAACCGAAACGAAGTCAACGTTGACGATATTTTTGCATATAATATAGCGCTAAATGTGATAAATATTAGTGAGGATCATGAATCAAAGTCTACTAAAGATTGTAGACAATGTGAATTGGCCAAAAGCGAAAGATGAAATTGAAGCGAGAATGAGAATGGTGAAATTGTGAGATACAAAGCTCGACATGTTGCTCAAGGTTGGATGCGAGTACTTTTCAAGAGTACTTAATTAGCCTTGTAGTGCATGAAGAACTCAAATTTTACCGGATGAATATTGCTTCAACTTATTTGTATGACTCATTTGATAGTCATAATTATTAAAGATCCTGAAGGATTTAATATTGCAATGCAAACTTTTAGGATTCGCGAGATGATTACTTAAAGAAAGAGCTCTATGTGAATGACATCAAATTATATATGATGGATTTTGAGGTTGAACTTGTAGGTGACCTCTACATGGAAAATCGATGAGGATTTTCGATAATAGGAAATATCTTTAAATAAATTCTTTTGAAAAATAAAGTCTCATATTGATCTGCAGAAATTATTTATATTGAGTACATGAGTTGTAAGAATATATAAAACATCTTAGTCCCGAAGACTATGAAAGCATGCATGGATATTACAAAATGGTATATCCCTTGATATGGCAATATTATGCGATAGTTAGTAGTAATATAGTTCATTACAAAGACAAATGCCTTAGAACAAAGTGGGATGCATATTTCATTTTTAACTATCCTAATGAATAAATCATATTATGTATGTTACACAAATTAACCATGCAGATATACAGTATTTTTCTGATCTAGATCAAGTCAGATTACAAGTCAGCTATTATCTACATATGGTGACACTGAAATATCTTTTTGATCTATAAAACAATCTATGGTTCTTGCTTCTTCATTTCATGTCCAAATGCCAACAGTTTAAGGAAGATGTTTTGAAGATAATACTGATCGCAAAGTTCCATTAAAAGAGGATACAATCACAAGTGACAATGGAGTAGATTGTTCCATATGCACTCAAGGAGAAACTCCAAATATTGAAATTCATATTCTTTAGTGATGATTCAATCAGGGGGAGAAAAACTGCACTCTTTTTTCCTTTGCCATGGTTTTTTCCCACTGGGTTTTCTAGGAAAGGTTTTTAACGAGGCAGTTTCCACTGACAGGATATTGTACTCTTTTCCTTCACTAGATTTTTATCCCACTGGGTTTTTTCTAGTAAGGTTTTAATGAGGCATATCCTCAATAGACATCCAATGGGGAGTGTTATGAAATATTATTATTGGATGTCCATTGTCTTTCACCTCCCACCATTATCTTGTGTAAGTGGTATTTTATGAGTGACTACTCATTTGCCAATCCCTATCCTATAAATAGGGATCACCCTCATATGTAGAGACTTACACTTTGAAGAGCATAATGCAAAGACTATCTCATTCTCTTCTTCTCCTTTATTCATCTCTATTCACTTATATGATGTCTAGTATTTGTTCTTACTCAAGTTTTGGTCATTTTCATAACAGTTAAATAGTCAAAACTACTCCAAAAAATTATAAAAACACCATTAAAAATCTAACAAAACCAAAATAAGGCTATACAAATTTTTTTAGATTTTTTGGAGACTATGAAAAATTTAAAAAAAAAATCGTAAAAAATAGTAAACGATAGAATTTGGGATTTTGAGGCCGTAGTCCCGTAAGAAGTCTCTTCTACGGGAGTCTTGATTCTTGATTTTTTTCGGATTTAATAGCTGTGGTTTCATTACGATCGGAGTATGTTGCCCGAAAACCGATTTTTTAGCCTAAATTATTCGTTCGACGTATAACATCGTCACGTTTTAACGAACTACACACAAAACCTATTTTCAGAACTTATATAATTTTGTTTGACTTAAAAAAATACAATGCGGATCGTATATACACCTGAGGGGGGTATATATACTACCCTATTTTTGCCCATCGTATATACACCCCCCAAGGCGTATATACAATTATGGTGGGGGTGTGTCAATCGTATATACGCCTTGGGGTGTATATACGATGCCCAAATGTAAGGGTCGTATATACACCCCTGTGTGTATATCTGACGACACAAAATTTAAAAAAAAAAAACGTTTTCAGAAGGGCATTTTGGGGTTTTCAGTGTGGGTGGGGGTTTATGGGGATGGGGTGGGGGTCAAAAAAAAACCCTATCATAAATCATACAAGCATTAGAAGACCTTAGACTATTCTTAGCCAATAAATCTGCAACAGAATTACTAACTCTCCTAGGAATATGAAACTAACCACCTAATTTCACTCAAACCTATCCTTAATTACCCTCCAAATAGCTAGCGCTGATCAATCGGAACAAAAGAATCAGACCAGATAGCTAGCTAGCCCTAGCCAGCTTATTGAACCCTCTTCCAAAAGTAGTTTGTTAGACTTCCTTAATTTCATCAACTAACTGCTCTATATATATAGAGTGCTGGCTGACCCTTTGTAAGTTGTAACAACTCAATTGAGAAAGAATCAAAGTTCAGAAGAGTTGAGTTTCTTCCATTTCTAACGATGAGTAACATCAACGTCATTGTAGTAGGTTTAAAAGGTTAGAAAATTTATGAATTAATTCATCATTCATCAATCATAAAAGGATTCTAACGTTTTAAATCTACTAGGATAACTATGATGTTATGCGTGATTTCTGAAGATCGATCCAACATGATGTCACAGCCGAATAAATTTCTATGAAGGTTTTGTATAAATATCTTTGTTTATTATTTACTTTTTATTAAGGTTGCAGTAAAATTAACGTTTTATTTTATCTACATATATTCCAAGAATGTTTCTTGATAACTGCTCATGTTCAATTACCATAAAAAGGTTTATGGAATTTTTTTTTTTTGCTATTTCTTGTATCTCAATGACCGAAGTTTTTGGCAGTGAACTACTTGCAATACGGCAAAAAAAAAAAGTAATAGCAATAGCAATAGCGTTTTTCAGCGCCATGTATACCATTGCTCTAGAAATTGGAAAATGCTAGAGAGATTTTTTTGCAAGAAAGAAAGAGAAGAGTGCAATGTGGAAGCTTGTAACACTCACAAATTGTAACTACTTACTCTCTCTCTCATGTATTGTTAGCAAGTTGTTAATTGATCAAATGTCCTATTTTTATGGATTCTTCTCTTTCTTGCAAAAATGTATGGTAACAAATTGCAATGTGCTTTCAAATTTTTGTTAACATCCTTTCCTTTCCTCTATATGTATAAGTCAGTGTGACTTGGCACGACCCCAATGGTTTCTACTATGCGTGTTGGATTCTCTCGCAACTTTGATTTGGAAACTCAGATTGCATTGCAGAGTGCTCCTTCGAGCACCGGCAATTTTTTGAACAGTAAGTATTAGTGTTCTTATCGCTTACTCAAGTCCCTTATTTTCCTTGGAACTAGGGGTGTGCTGTTGAATGTGTGTAATAATCTAGTATTGTAGGGGTAGGACTGCAATTTAGCAAAGATTTCAAAGATCTCGGTATAAATACACATCCATTATCAATGTAACAAGAATTACTGATAAATAAAACAGAATTCCTAAATTCCGTTATTCTTCTTCTTCGCGCGCTTTCCCTCTCTCAGTGTGTGCAAGTGTATGTGAGGGATGATCTTCATGATCTTCCAACAAATGGTATTCAGAGCGTGAATTGTTGGAAATCATTGATCGATCGAGTGAAAGTGAAGTGTGTGAATCAAAATTTCGTGAGAATTGGTGAGTGAGTGAAAATCCCCAATTCAAACCTAATTTGTCAATGGCGACGATGAATGGACATTTTCCGGCGAACTTTCCGATTCTCGACGGGAAGAACTATGAGCAGTGGAGTATGAAGATGAAGGCGATCCTTGGATATCAGGATGTGTGGGATTTGGTGGTGAACGGACTCGATCCACTTCCGGCGAATCCGACGGCTGCGCAACAGAACACTTACAGAGATGCGAAGAAGTTAAGGATCGCAAAGGCTTGTGCATTCTACACCGATTGTGTGAATCAAGCAATTTTTGAGAAAATTGCGAGATCGGAGTCGAGCAAGGCGGCGTGGGACGTGTTGGCTAGTTCTTACGCCGGCGATCAAAAATTGAAGCGTGTAAGGCTACAAACACTAAGGAGACAATATGAATTGCTCGGAATGGAGGAGAGTGAGACAATTGCAGAGTACTTCACCAGAGTTCAAACGATGACGAATCAAATGATCTCGTGTGGAGAGACGCTGGCCGATGAGAAGATAGTGGAGAAGATTTTGAGATCGGTTACTGCAAAATTTGACAATATTACTGTGGCGATAGAACAATCACAAGATTTGTCAACAATGAAGCTAGAGGAATTACAAGGATCTCTGGAAGCACATGAGCAGAGAATCAATGAAAGGAGTGCAGTGAAAGGAGGTGGTGAACAAGCCTTGGCAGTGCAAACCGGAGGGAGAGGTTCTGGAAATCAAAGAGGCAGAGGTAGAGGCAGAAACAATTGGAGAGGAGGCAGAGGTAGAGGTAATCCTTATAATTCTAATGCTGGTTCTGGTAGAGGAAACTCTAATGCTAGTAGTAGTAATGAACAAAAGAACAATAGTGGTGAGAATTATAGAGGTAGAGGAAGTAGAGGAGGTAGAGGTGGTAGAGGTAGAGGTAGGAGATATGATAAAAGCCACATACAGTGCTATAACTGTGATAAATATGGACATTTTTTTTCGATGAATGTTATAGCAATGTAAGTGGAAATGATGTGAAATTGGTGAAGAAGAAGAGGAGGAGAAGGAAGAGACCTTGTTAATGGTATTTGTGGAAGAGGAGGATGAAGTAGATGAAGTGTTGCAAATGGTGGTGTGGAAGAGAAGAATGAAGTAGATGAAGTATTGCATATGGTAATCGTGAAGGAGGAAGGTGACAATAGTGAATACTGGTTTCTGGATACTGGTTGCTCCACACATATGTCAGGGAGAAAAGACTGGTTTGTTGAGCTTGATTGTTCAATCAAGAGTAGAGTAAGGTTTGCTGATGATAGAACCTTGAAGGTGGAAGGTGTAGGGAAGGTGAGGATAAGGAAGAAGGATGGTTCAATGTGTTTTATTTTCGAGTAATCAGATGTATGTGAATGAAAAGCAATCTGCTTAGCATTGGACAGTTGTTGGAGAAGAATTACAGAATGGTGTTGGAAGATAGAGCTATGAAGGTGTTTGATACTGAAGGAAGATTGCTAGTGAAAGAAATTCTGTCCAAGAACAGGACATTCAAAGTGGAATTGGGTGTATTGTTATGCAGAAGTGCCTGCCTCACTGCTGCAGTAGACAAAGAAGAGTGGTCGTGGCATTTGAGTTTGGTCATGTGAACTTTGGTGATTTAACAAAGTTGCAGGCAAGGAGATGGTGAAAGGCTTGCATAAGATACATATTCCAGGAGATGTATGTGCAGAATGTGTTGAAAGCAAGATGTCTCGAGCTTCCTTCAGTCAGAATGTGTCTAGCAGATCAAAGAAGAAGTTGCAAGTGGTTTTTTCTGATGTATGTGGACCAATACAAAGATGAGACACTGGAGGTAACAAGTATTTTGTTACATTTATTGATGATTTTACTAGGAAACTTTGGATTTATTTGCTTAGGAGGAAGAGTGATGTGTTAGAAGTATTCAAAAATTCAAAGTCCTAGTAGAAAAAGCAGTGGTGAATACATAAGTGTACCGAGAACCGATGGTGGTGGTGAGTATGTTAAGGTGCTGAGTTCATCGCGATTCTGTGAAAATGAGGATAACACATGAGGTTACTCCTCCATATACACCTCAAAGACAATGGAATTCTTTGAGAGAAAGAATAGAACTTTGCTTAATATGGTGAGAAGCATGTTGAAAAGCAAGAATCGCCTAAGTATTTGTGGGGAGAAAGTCAGAACACAACAACATATATATTGAATAGATGTCCAACCAAGAAATTGGAAGATATAACACCTGAAGAGGCTTGGACTGGTGTCAAGCCAAGTGTTGCACACTTTAGAGTGTTTGGATCAGTTTGCTACAGACGCATACCTGATCAAACAAGAACAAAACTTGATGATAAAGGTGAGTTGATGATAATGATTGGATATCATTCTCTTTGGTGGGTACAAATTGTTGAATCCAAAGAACTAACAAGGTGGTGGCAAGTAGAGATGTGGTATTTGATGAACACAAGCCATGGAATTGGAGTGACAAGGCTGAGAGTTCTATTGGCTTAGAACAGAATCGATTTGAGTTACCTAGTGATGAGTCTGAAATAACTCAAAGAAATAGTGATGATGACAGAGATGAAGAGCCTAGAAGATCATTGAGAACTAGGCAAGCACCCACAAGGTTGAATGACTATGAAGTGATGATAGACAGTGAGATAAATTCTGAAGGTGATATTGTACACTTTGCTCTCACGCGCGAGAAAGCAGAACTCGTGAATGTGGAGGAAGCTATGAAGAATTCTAAGTGGCTAGAAGCTATGAAAGAAGAAATAAAGTCTATAGAGAAGAATATGACTTGGGAATTAGTAGAATTACCCAAAGATAAGAAAGCTATAGGAGTAAAGTGGGTGTACAAGGTGAAAGTAAATCCAAAAGGTGAAGTGGTGAAGTACAAAGCTCGGTTAGTGGCCAAAGGGTTTCTGCAGAAACAAGGTGTTGATTACCAAGAAGTGTTTGCACCAGTGGCAAGACTTGAAACTGTGAGAGTTGTGGTAGCTCATGCTAGTATGAAAGGGTGGAAATTACATCAACTTGATGTAAAATCTGCCTTCTTGAATGGAGAGTTAGAAGAGGAAGTTTATATAGAGCAACCAGCAGGATTTGTGAAACAAGGAAGTGAAAACAAAGTGTTGAAACTGAGGAAAGCTTTATATGGCTTGAAACAAGCTCCACGAGCTTGGAACAAGAAAATTGACAAGAGTTTGATCAACATGGGGTTTAAAAGGTGTATTTCTGAACATGGAGTGTATGTGAAGTCAGGGGGTGATGATGTGGTGATGATTTGCCTCTATGTTGATGATTTCATCGTTACAGTGAAAGAATGACACTAAGGTAGCGAATTCAAAGAGAACATGATGAGAACATTTGAAATGGCGATGCGGGAGAGTTGTCTTACTTCCTAGGAATTGAATTTCAAAATATCAGAAAAGGAATTTCTGCTATCACAATGTAAGTATGCTTCGATATACTGCAGAGGTTCAATCGCAACACCGTAATAGTCTTTGAAACTCAGCAGGTTGTGGTTGTGGCTTGACAGAGATGCCGATGAGCAGGAGGTTGATGCAACCGAGTTCGAGAATGGTGGTTGGGGGGGCACCGAGATATCTCGCAACACCGGGCCCGACATTGTTTTCGTGTCGGCTTGATTAGTAGAGTTATGGATGGGCCTAGAACATCTCACCTAGGCTAGCTGCAGAAAGAGGATTTTAAGATATGTCAAAGGCACCATGACATATGGAATTCTTCTCCTAATGATTGCAATGATAATATGAAAGGATTGTATGGTTATACCGATGATGCAGTTGGGGAGGTGACGGGTTTGATAGAAAAAGCAACTGCAGATCTGTTTTTATGCTTGGAGCAGGCCCTATAGCATGGAGCTCAAAGAAGGAATCTGTAGTAGCCTTATCATCATGTGAAGCTGAGTATATAGCAGCTTCTATGGCAGCATGCCAAGCTATCTGGTTAGACAATTTGATGCAGGAATTGATGATCAAGAAGGAAGGTGCTATAGAATTGTTTGTGGACAATAAATCTGCAATAAATCTAGCCAAGCATCCTATAGCACATGGAAGATCAAAGCACATAGAGACACGATATCACTTCTTGAGAGATCAAGTGGCCAAGGAGAAGCTGAAGTTGAGTTACTGCAGGACAGATTTGCAGGTGGCAGACATTTTCACTAAAGCAGTGAAAACTGAGACATTCAAGAGGTTGAGAGATATGCTGAGTATGGTGGACTGTAATGACTTCAAGAATTGATTTTTCTTTTGCTGGTTTACTGTTTTAATGTAAGCTTTGTAAACTTTGTTGTTTGATTTTGTTGTATGACCTTAAGTGATGGATACTAGCTTAAGGGGGTGTGTTGAATGTGTGTAATAATCTAGTATTGTAGGGGTAGGACTGCAATTTAGCAAAAGATTTCAAGATTCGGTATAAATACACATCTCGTTATCAATGTAACAAGAACTCTGAGAAATAAAACAGAATTCCTAAATTCCGTTATTCTTCTTCTTCGCGCGCTTTCCCTCTCTCAGTGTGTGCAAGTGTATGTGAGGGATGATCTTCATGATCTTCCAACATGTGCATGGTAAACCAGTATACTAGAACTATTCCAAATACCATACCGGACCACTTATAAAAGCCCATACCTGAATTGGATTTTAAAGTGGTATGGTGTGGTGTGGTATGGTTCTTGTACCATGCACACCCCTACTTGGAACAATGTTCTTCATTGGTTAAGAAGGTGCTCGTAGATGTGCAAACTGATATGGCTGGATTATTACCCAAACAAGGGAAAATTTAAAAAAAAAAAAAAAAAGGAGCTGATGGGAATCTCATTTCGGGACTCTGCCCTTGTTGGTCTTCGTTGGCAGATGCTTGTGACATCTATCTAGGCTTGGTTCAGTTTTTTTCCTATTTTTTATGTATGTTTATCACCAAATACAATATAAGCACATTTTCTGCACGTTGTTTTTAAAATCACTAACTACTTTAATTGTATGTTTGTAGAAACCGGTTTTGAATTCATTGATTTTAGTTAAAAGTGAATCATAAATAACTAGAGTTCTGTAACCAAAAAAAATAAGCATAGTTTATGGAGGTAAAAAATCACAATTAGGTAGTTCACATGATGAGTTAAGGGATGCCAAATAGTTAAAGAATTATGTGTGGTAAATTTTGAGTGGGGGTAGTTAAATCTAAATTTATTTTTACAATTAAGTTTGTTGGCTGATAGAATCAAAGAAAACCTAATTAGGACCGAGCCCAAGTGAGCTAGCTCGGTCGAGCAACGGGTAGCTTGCGACCCACACATATTACTTTTTGAGAAATTCTAGTATCACACTTTCTACCACACTCTTTTGAACAAACTCATTTATATTGGTCAAAATAAATATGGTTTCATCAAATTTACACGTGACATACATTATTTAGTAGGACCTATTAGCTGAAATTCAATCAATAAAAGAGAGTGCTAGCTAGCTGCACACTTTCTATCATTCATTTCGCATCAAACACTTTCTTATTAGCTGAATATCAAAAGGGTTATACTAAATAATATACATCCCAAACACTTGAGGTGCTAGCTCAGTGGTAAGAGCTAGCCTTATATCCTCAAGGTGTTGAGTTCAAATCCCCTCGAGGACAGTTGTAAAATGGTCATCAGTACCACTTTGATTAATAACATTTTCCCCCTCCCCCAATTAGGTTTTTAACAGGTTCGGCAAAGCGTGGGCCGAACCAGTTCAAACATGTGAAGGCCTAACCACACTGTTCTTAGTTTTTTTTTAATTTGCGTTTAACGAAAGTACTTCGAACGATAAATTAGCAATTTGGCAACAATAACTTACTAACTTTTAACGAATGTAACGATAAATTGAATACTTAACTATCATACTTAATTATCTAGTGTTAGCCATACTGAAAAGAAAAAACTGAATCGTTAAAACTCAATTAAACTTAAACAACTCAGCATCCAGCAACAATCAGGGATGTTCGGCCCTGCCAAGTGCGAACCGGTTCGGTGCGCGCATGGCCAATCCACACTTAACAGGTTCGGCACAGGCATGGCCGAACCACCTATCAGTGAATAATAGTTTAAAAAAACTGTTTTAAATTTAGGGGTATTTTGGGAATAAATGGTGGTATGGGATGTCTAGTGAGTAGAGGGGGGTTGAAATAAGTATGGGCCTAATTGTTATGAGTTTGAACAAATTTTTAAATAGGGTTTTGCTTTTCCCACTCCCCCTCCTACTCAAAACACACCACATAAGGGTGTGAAAAGACCAAAAGGTCATTAATGAAATGGCCAAAGCGTCTTTTTTTTCTAAAAATTACACCTGTTCGAACACGGGCATTCGAACACATTCGAACAGGCTCATTCGAGTGTGTTAAATTTGGCACACACCCTCTCGTGTGTAATTTAACCTGTTCGAATGGCACCAATCGAACAAGTTCGCATAGACCTATTCGAACACCCTATTTTATTTTGTTCGTATGACGTTAACCGAGACAACAATAATGGACCCTCACATCACATTCACCAATTTTATTGCGTTCGTATGCAGATGTTCGAACGTATTCGAACAAGGTCATTCGAACCGTCATTAAACACGTCCTCCACAAGCGTTCCACGTGAGGTTATTTTGGGAATAAATTTTGTTAAGGAGTGTGTTTGAGTAGGAGGGGGAGTGGGGAAAGTAAAAAAACCCTTTAAATAATTGTTCGTTTCAGGTCAATTTTTAAGCTAAATAAAATTGGGCACATACACATTTGATCATTGGACCATTAGTGTAGTTGTACTAGCCCAGAGGCCAAACTGAATGCTAATATCAAATTTGTAGGCCATTACTTTTCCCACACCCCCTCCTACTATTTCACACCCCATAAAACCTTTAAACCCCAAAATACCCTTAATTAAAAACACATTTCCTCCCTCCCAAACCCCTCACACCCCCTCCTCCTCTCACGTGAACTGAAACCTCTTCCTCTCCCTCACCCTCTTCGAATCTCCTCTCCCAAACCAGCTTCAATCTTCGATTTCAACTTCAAAATCGTTTTTAGAACATAAGTTACACGATTACTAACCCTCTTTTACTTGCATTTCGATTGTTTTGGTGTTTTTTAGCGTATTTTAATTTCTGCAAATCGCGAAGTATTCGGTTGAGGACAACCGAATGCTCCTGGGAACAAAGGCCAATATGAAGCCATTCGAATGAGCATAACCGAATCCATTCGAACGAGGCCAACCGAATAGTGCGAATTTGATATTGAATTTGCACCATTCGGTTGGGGTCAACCGAATAGGACTGTCATTTTTAAAATAGTTTTATTTCAATTTCTAAATTTGTTTATAATGTGTTGTGGTTATTTTTTTCAGTTATGGCAAAGTGTAGAGGTGGTAATTCTTAGACACAGCCTGAGGGTCGGGCAGCCAGGCCACCCATGACGGTTTCAAACCGTAAACAGAAGGAGGACGCACGTGCTGCCGCTGATGGGCCTATAGCAGAGGCAGGGGTAGGGGTAGGCGTGCTCCAGTTTTGCAGCCCCCAGTTCCCCCAGTTGTGCATGAGGGTGACATTGGGCAAGACATTGAGAGAGATGCTTACCATCCTGTAGCTGACTTGGCTGGTCTTGCTGAGGACTTGAGTGCAGCTGATCCTTCTACTTCTACTGATGTTGTTGTTGCTCCTCGTGCCACATTTTCTTTTCCTGGTGGCCCAGAGGATAGATCAGTGTTACCGACTTACGGAGCTCACATTGCTAGAGCCATATGGGATGGCAATGTATGTAACTTAGTTTTTTTTGTAAATAATTTAATCATTAAGTTGTTTGTAACTGTTTACTTAATATAGCATTCGATATTGCAGGATCGTTGAGGCTTATTACACATGGAGTCCCACAGAAAGGGGACCCTCATCCAAACATTCTACGATTCCTACAGACTTCTAAATTGCTAGCGCTGAAGGACATTGGATTCCCAACAATCATTGGCGGACTGGTCAATGCATTTGTTGAGAGGTGGCATTCAGACACATCATCATTTCACCTACCTATAGGTGAGATGACCATCACTCTAGATGATGTCTCTGCATTGCTCCACATCCCCGTGATGGGAAATTTTTATGATTTTCCAGACTACACCAAGTATCAGGGAGAGGCTTTGTTGATTGAGTTATTGGGTGCAGACCCTCAGGACGCACATGACCAGACTTCAGCCCCAGGGTTATTTTCTACCTTAATTAAAACATTGCAGTTTTTAAATTTACGTATTTTTTAAAATTTACTTCCAGATTTATGTTTTACAGGTAAATCCGGAATGCAATTTTTTTAAATTTTCGAATTTATATCATAATAGATAAATCCTAAAGTGACTTTGTGTTCAGGATTTATCTCCTAAGGATAAATCCGGAAAAAGAAATCACTTCCGAATTTATCTATTGTGAGATAAATCTCAAAGATGTTTCTTTTTTAAAAATGATCATGGCTAAATTTGGAAGATTGAGACATTTGGGGGGTAAGTGGTCCAATGAACGGGTAGAAAAATCATCACCCTACTAAAAACCACCTTTCTCTCTCCCCAATTGCAAAAAAGCAACACATGACCAACTTTTTTTTCCCATGCTTCTCCTACTCCCCCTACTCACCACACACCCTAAAACCCTGTGAAATTTCCAAAATACTCTTAGTAAATAAAAACCTTCCAAGTGCGCTCCCTTTTTTTCTTTAATTTCACGAGTTCGACAGCATAGTACCAAACCTGGTACAGTTGTCTGGTGCCAATGAGATAAGTACATAGCTTCTTATGCATAAATTTTTACAAGTTCAGCAGTACGTCGCCGAACTTGTACAGTTCCATGTTGTTGTACCGGTCTAGAAACACGGCATGGTGGGAGGGGGGGGGGTTGGGGGTGTCTTCCACGTATAGTTACTTTTAGGATTTTTAAGGGTTGGGGGTGTGTGGTAATTAGGATATCTAGAGTAGGATAAGCATGGGCCATTTTTTTGCGATTGAAAGGGGTTAACGTCCAAGAAAAGTAGGCCAGACCCGGGCCAAAACAACCCTCCAATTCACTAGGCAAGACAGAAGAAGCTAGGAAAGGTGGAGTGATATCATAAATCATACAAGCATTAGAAGACCTTAGACTATTCTTAGCCAATAAATCTGCAACAGAATTACTAACTCTCCTAGGAATATGAAACCACCTAATTTCACTCACGCCTATCCTTAATTAACCTCCAAATAGCTAGCGCTGATAAATCGGAACAAAAGAATCAGAACAGATAGCTAGCCCTAGCCAGCTTATTGAACCCTCTTCCAAAAGTAGTTTGTTAGACTTCCTTAATTTCATCAACTAACTGCTCTATATATATAGAGTGCTGGCTGACCCTTTGTAACAACTCAATTGAGAAAGAATCAAAGTTCAGAAGAGTTGAGTTGAGTTTCTTCTATTTCTAACGATGAGTAACATCAACGTCATTGTAGTAGGTTTAAAAGGTTAGAAAATTTATGAATTAATTCATCATTCATCATAAAAGGATTCTAACGTTTTAAATCTACTACGATAACTATGATGTTATGCGTAATTTCTGAAGATCGATCCAACATGATGTCACAGCCGAATAAATTTCTCAAGATATATATATAGTACAACTTACGATCGAGCCAGATTCTTTGTCCCTGAGAAAGCTATGAAGGTTTTGTATAAATATCTTTGTTTATTATTTACTTTTTATTAAGATTAACATTTTAATTAAGGTTGCAGTAAAATTAACGTTTTATTTTATCTACATATATTCCAAGAATGTTTCTTGATAACTGCTCATGTTCAATTACCATAAAAAGGTTTATGGAATTTTTTTTTTGCTATTTCTTGTATCTCAATGACCGAAGTTTTTGGCAGTGAAATACTTGCAATACGGCAAAAAAAAAAAAGTAATAGCAATAGCGTTTTTCAGCGCCATGTATATGCTTTAGAAATTGGAAAATGCTAGAGAGATTTTTTTGCAAGAAAGAAAGAGAAGAGTGCAATGTGGAAGCTTGTAACACACAAATTGTAACTACTTACTCTCTCTCTCATGAATTGTTAGCAAGTTATTGATTGATCAAATGTCCTATTTTTATGGATTCTTCTCTTTCTTGCAAAAATGTATGGTAACAAATTGCAATGTGCTTTCCTTTCCTCTATATGTATAAGTCTGTGTGACTTGGCACGACCCCAATGGTTTCTACTATGCGTGTTGGATTCTCTCGCAACTTTGATTTGGAAACTCAGATTGCATTGCAGAGTGCTCCTTCGAGCACCGACGATTTTTTGAACAATAAGTATTGGAGTGTTCTTATCGCTTACTCGAGTCCCTTATTTTCCTTGGAACTAGGGGTGTGCATGGTAAACCAGTACTAGAACTATTCCAAATACCATACCAGACCACTTATAAAAGCCCATACTTGTTCCATCCCAGTTTTTTTTAAAAAAAAAAAAAAATTGGAACACTGGTACTCCCTTTTTAAAAACCGGTAAAAACCTTTATATTATCTAGGCTTGGTTCAGTTTTTCTCCTATTTTTTATGCATGTTTATCACCAAATACAATATAAGCACATTTTCTGCACGTTGTTTTTAAAATCACTAACTACTTTAATTGTATGTTTGTAGAAACCGGTTTTGAATTCATTGATTTTAGTTAAAAGTGAATCATAAATAACTAGAGTTTCAGAACCAAAAAAATAAGTATAGTTTATGCAGGCAAAAAATCACAATTAGGTAGTTCACATGATGAGTTAAGGGATGCCAAATAGTTAAAGAAGTATGTGTGGTAAATTTTGAGTGGGGGTAGTTAAATCTAAATTTATTTTTACAATTAAGTTTGTTGGCGGATAGAATCAAAGAAAACCTAATTAGGCCCGAGCCCAAGTGAGTTAGCTCGGTCGAGCAACGGGTAGCTTGCGACCCACACAATTAATTTTTGAGAAATTCTAGTATCACTTTCTACCACACTCTTTTGAACAAACTCATTTATATTGGTCAAAATAAATATTGTTCATCAAATTTACATGTGACATACATTATTTAGTAGGACCTATTAGCTGAATTTCAATCAATAAAAGAGAGTGCTAGCTAGCGGCACACTTTCTATCATTCATTTCGCATCAAACACTTTCTTATTAGCTGAATATCAAAAGGGTTATACTAAATAATATACATCCCAAACACTTGAGGTGCTAACTCAGTGATAAGAGCTAGCCTTATATCCTCAGGTGTTGAGTTCAAATCCCCTCGAGGACAATTGTAAAATGGTCATCAGTACCACTTTGATTAATAAAATTTTCCCCCTCCCCCAATTAGGTTTTTAACAGGTTCGGCAAAGTGGGGGCCGAACCAGTTCAAACATGTGAAGGCCTAACCACACTGTTCTCAGTTTTTTTAAATTTGCGTTTAACGAAAGTACTTCGAACGATAAATTAGCAATTTGGCAACAATAACTTACTAACTTTTAACAAATGTAACGATAAATTGAATACTTAACTATCATACTTAATTATCTAGTGTTAGCCATACTGAAAAGAAAAAACTGAATCGTTAAAAATCAATTAAACTTAAACAACTCAAAGATCCAACAACAATCGTGAGGTTCTACCGCTGCCAAGTGCGAACTGGCGCTCTACAGACGCATGGCCAATCCACACTTAATAGGTTCGGCCCATGCATGGCCGAACCACCTATAAACAATGAATAATAGTTTAAAAAACTGTTTTAAATTTAAGGGTATTTTGGGAATAAATGGTGGTATGGGATGTCTAGTGAGTAGAAGGGGGTTGGAATAAGTATGGGCCTAATTGTTATGAGTTTGAACAAAAAATTTTTAAATAGGGTTTTGCTTTTCCCACTCCCCCTCCTACTCAAACACACCACATAAAGGTGTGAAAAGACCAAAATGTCATTAATGAAATGGCCAAAGCGTCTTTTTTTTCCAAAAATTACACCTGTTCGAACACGGGCATTCAAACACGTTCGAACTGGCTCATTCGAGTGTGTTAAATTTGGCACACACCCTCTAGTGTGTAATTTAACCTGTTCGAATGGCACCAATCGAACAAGTTCACATAGACCTATTCGAACACCCTTATTTTATTTTGTTCGTATGACGTTAACCGAGGCAACAATAATGGACCCTCACATCACATTCACCAATTTTATTGCGTTCGTATGCAGGTGTTCGAACAAGATCATTCGAACCGTCATTAAACACGTCATCCACAAGTGTTCCACGTGAGGTTATTTTGGGAATAAATTTTGTTAAGGAGTGTGTTTAAGAAGGAGGGGGAGTGGGGAAAGTAAAACCCTTTAAATAATTGTTCGTTTCATGTCAATTTTTAAGCTAAATAAAATTGGGCACATACACATTTGATCATTGGACCATTAGTGTAGTTGTACTAGCCCAAAGGCCAAACTGAATGCTAATATCAAATTTGTAACAGTACCAAATGGAGCGAGGTAGGTATGTCAAGAGTCTCATATCAGATATTATATGGCCTAAAAAAGAGTATATATGTGGGATGATCCTCACCGTATAAACCAATTTTGTTAGATTGAGTTAGGCCTAAACTCACATTCTAAGATGGCATCAAAGTCAATCCAACATCCATTAGGCCACCTGCTATCGGGTCCAACATCCGCTGGGCCACCTGCGATCGGGCCACTTGGATCACGCTATAATTGTCTAGTTTTGGGTGAGAGGTGTGTTAAAAGTCTAACATCGGATGTGATATGACCTAAAAAAATATAAAAATGAGAGACATCTCTCACCTTATAAATCAGTTTTGTAGAGTTGAGGGGCCTAACCCTTTTTTAAGAAGGTAGACTGGAGAGATGTCTTAGTAGCCATTGGAAGCAAAAGTAATTCTACTGGTGGAAATGCTCCAGGGTTAAATGGCTCAATCATAGGGATCGAATACTAATTTATCCAAGCAGACATAAGCTTCATTTTGCTACATATCTAAAAGGAACAGGAACAGTGTAACAGAAGAACCTGTGACACAACTTGAACACCACACTTGAAAATTAATCAATGCTTCTTTATAAACACATGCTAAAACAATATTTAAAGTAAATGCCTCACAGAGTCTTTGTACTCGGAGGCATAATAATAATAATAATAATAATGAATACAATATGCTGAAAGAAGTTGTTCCAATCCAAGGCATGAAGTAGTCTCCTATTATCTCTACAATAAACAGCTAAGATTTACATAATAGCTCCAATGCAGCACAATGAACAAGGAAACTCTTTAATTAGTTTTGAGTTCTAAGTAAGATATATTATAGTACAAAGTGCTATTCTCATTCAGAGCCAAGTTGATGATCATGATGATGATGATGATGCCCTGGTGAAAAATTAAAGGGCAAAAAAACTATATTATGCTTCTATCATACAATAATAATTACCAAGTGCATTTGAAATCATCATGTCTTGCTCTTAAACTTTCTTTGAGGTTTCAAATCTACAACAATCACAGTGATGTTGTCTTTGCTTCCTTTTTGAAGAGCGCGATTTGATAGGAACTCGGCTGCTGCTTGTGCAGCAGGATCAATTCCTTCTCCCCTTTCTGAGGGTAGTTCGAAGCCGTTTTTCTTGTACCAGAGGAGTATTCGTTTTCGTGCTAGGTCACATACCTCTTCGTTTGTCATTACATCCCATAGACCATCACTGGCTAGAATTAGACACTCGTCTTCTTTTGCTCGAGGAATAAAACGAACTTCTGGTTCTGGAATAATCCATGGCTTCAAATATCTATCACCTGGAAGTCACAGCAAGGGTAAGCAGAAATCGTTTCGGCTGAATAAACAACGGGACTCTCGGTTTCATGGACAACAAAGTTGGTCATCTTGGTTTTACATGAGAATAAAATAAAATTGTATGATGCCAATTTTGTGCATCATACAATTTTGCTGAAACCACTAGCAGAAAGAGAATGACAAAAATGCGAAAAGAAAACATCTTGCAAAGTTTCCCTAATCAGAAATATTAATCAGTCATTACAAAGAACATTAAGAAAGCAAATGCCAACTGTAGCCAGACAGATATCCTACATCTTTTATAAGGAATTATGAAACACTGACACAGACACGAACATGGACACGACATGTACATAGACACACAGACACTGATTTTAATTTGAAAAATACAAGTAATTGAAGTGTCGGTGTCAGTGTCTAGACACGTCTTCAACCGGAAGTGTCGGTGCTACAGAGATAAGGAATGAAAAACAAGTGTTTACTTATGCGAAGTTCCAGTATAACATAGAAATGTGCAGAATGAAAAGGAGAGAACTCGAGGAGGCACTATGCACTAGGGCTCTTACTTCATAATTGCCTCTAGCAGCCTTTGAACTCTCTGAGAAATAACAAAACTAAATTGTCTACACAGGTAGATACCATCTTATGAGTTATGACCTGAAAGCAAAATAATTATGATTTCTTGCCAGACATAAAATATACTTGTTTGGTTATTGTGAATTTGCAACAATACTTGTTTGGTATATGAAAAGTTAACATTGAATGCTTAGGGTAATTTAGTAATAGCCATACGTAAATTATATATATTAATTACACGACCAACTTTTCTTAATAAGCGTAAAAAATGCAATAGGATCTTACATTAAGGGACAGAGAGAGTAGTATTCTAAAAACCAAAAATAAAGTGTAAGTGATTATCTAGCTCCAAGTTTTGTCGTTTATGTTCAACAGGACAAATCTTCAACAATTATTCAAGAATGATTATAAATGGCTATAAGGCTAAGTTTAAAAGGGAATAATGGGAAAGGTAAACAATTATAAGCATAAAATTTCCACATAACCCTTACAACTTCAAACCCTTATGAACTTTGCAGCAATGTTATTAAACCCGGATTGGACTCCAACCAGGAACTAGTGGTATGACCGGCCTGAGTAAGTAATCGGACCGGGCATGTCAAAGGCTTGGTGTGACCCGATTGGTATTGCGTCAAACTGGGTATCCAGCCGGTTGGACCATTGACCCAACCGGTCTGAGCAAAATTTAAAATTTTCTATTGCAAAACAGCGTTGTTTCGCCTGCTGTGACGGTGGTTGCGTAAAACAAAATTAGTAATGCCGTATTGTTTAAGGTATGAGTTCTTTTGAAGTATGAAATCTATACATGTCATAAATATTTTTGGTATTTTTTAATAACGACCGAGTCATGTTAGCAACTTAGCATCGAACTCACCAAGTTTTAAAAATACTTTACTCGCCGACTAATGAATGGAAGGAGTACATACCAATAGACCTTGACATTGCAAGAACACCAAATACTCGATGGCCATTCCACTGTATCACCTTTCCTCCAGCTGCCTCAATTCTTGCATACTCATCATCTCGGTTCGGCTAACATATCACAAACAAAAATCACCAGTTATAAGTTTAAAATTTTAAAATTAGATCAAAAACTACAATTAAAATAAGCTTACTTTATGGTCCACTGATAATGCCATCGGTTCTTTTCCACGACATAGAACGGCTCTTGAATCACCACAATTTGCAACTATGATATGAGATGAAGAGATAAGAGCAACAACAGCGGTGGAGCCAACGGTTTCTGGGGCAACGGGTTCATTATTATTCTTCCCTCCAACTTCATCATCAACCTTTAAGAAACAATTGGTAAAAGATTTTTTCCACTGATCTTGACAACCATCATCAATACTACCATTGATTAGACCTTCCTTGACAAATTCTATTTCTTCGGCCATCGCCATATGGATGCGTTCACGACAATAATTTGCCACCTGAATGAGGAAAGCAATCTCCATGTGAAGGGAAATACAGAGAAAGCTATAATCAATGGACAAAAGAACCACAATACAAAATAACTATGCTTTCGTCCCGGCAAATATAGAGGTTTTTGTTTTTCGTCTCTAGAAAACTATTCTTTTTGTTTTTTTATCCCTGTAATGTAATTTCCTATATTTTGTTTTTCGTCCCTCAAATATCTAATTTTGAAATTAGTCCTCATTTAGTTCACGATTCAAGGACAAAAATCAAAACGGTTTCTAATTTCAGGGACTAGAACCAATTATAAACAACAATATAGGGACTTTAACATAACGACAATGAATAAAAGCAAAAAATTCTACATTGCGGGGACGAAAAGTAAAAGCCTCTATATTTGCAGAAATGGAAAACATATTTAAACCAAATAATTAAAATAAAATTTACTTGAGAGCCCCCATGGCCATCATAAACTCCAAAGAAATGGGTCATCTGCGGTCTAATACACTTATTTATTCCGTCAGGTACTCGATCACCAATTAGCATCTGAATAGGAATTTCCAAGAAACGAGGAACCGTTGCAAATGCATCTTCCATTTCAGGTCTTCTTCCACACAAAGATATGACTCCCCAGAGTGGGGTATAATCCAATTCAAAGACACTCCGAACGGTTACACTCACCCCAACCGCCTCTTCCTGAGGCAGCTGATGTAGAACAACAGCAGAAGGATTTACGGCAGATTCAACTCCAGTCTCTTTCTCAAGACCCACTGCCACAACAAGAGATTCACTCATAATATCCGCGTCACCATTTGTCTCCCCCAAATCAGCAGCCGGAATAACAATATTAACAGGATAGACGCTCTTTTCTACGTCTATTGAACATGGTGTCCCTATTTCTGAAGTAACGTCAGAACCGATGAACTCCTCTCCACCTAAACTACTATTCTCACTGACAAGCGAAAGAGAACACGAGCTATCAACAAACTGGTCACCTTCCATTGATAATGAATCATCTTCCTCAGTTTCTGAGGCTAAAGCTACATCACCAGAAACCAAAGCACTTTTATTTTCGGATATCATACCACACAAAGAACTTTCTACTCCCTATCCTCTGAATTTCTACTATTATGACAATCGTCCGAACCTCGCAACGGTCACCTTAGTTACAGAATTAGATAACGAACCAGCATCGCCATCAGCTTAAATCTTGATACATTCATGTGAGTATCTATGGTTGAGTTATCACAGACTGAGTTACCTACTTTTAATGGCACTGTAACCACATGATACAACATCTCCTCCATTGAAATACCTATCTAGATAATATAAAAGTTACCCTCCCACCCTTGTGGTATCACAAAACCTTTCATATTTCAACTATTTGATCACCTGCTTTTCTGATTGAAAAAGATCTTATAATGTGAAAGGTGGCATTTTCCATTCCTAAGGTGAGACCCTATAAGACAAAAGATGAGGCAAATTCAAGCATATACTTGCTAAAAGAGAAATTGGGGTAGCCAGATCTGGTCAACATTAACGGATCCAAACTTCCATTTCCAGAAAATTTAACCATAAATAGCTATGCCACAAACCCTTTTCAACCAAACAAACTAGCTTCTTATCTGAATTCTATCTTTGTTAACTCTAATGAGATAGAAATAACCTGAAAACATTAAAAATACAAACTTTATCTTCACAGAAACAGATTGCACTCAAAAAAATTAAACCCCACCAATTAAAAAGAGGCAAAATTGAAAAGGGGATAAAAAAAACAACAAACACCCCTTATCTATAAACACAAGAAAGAAGACTTAGGTCATGAGAAAGAAACCCAGAAAAAGCAGAAAAGTCTTAAGAATCACAAGAAAACTCTTAAAAGATGAAACCCTTTTTTCCACATAAGACTATGAGTTACCTGGATCTGAGGCAACACAATTCACAGGTGCAAACTCTCTCTAATCAATGAACCAAAGAAGGTATAAGAAGAAAAAAAGAACATAGAAAATTTTTACGGAAAGGAAAATAAAAAGTGTGAGTGACTACCTAATTTTGTCAACGGTGTAGGGTCTGATTTCATCTCATCTCACTCTCTTTTCTCTTTCTTGTTGCTTCTCTCACTTTGACACCTGAAATCCATGGATTGGGAAAAAGGAACATAACATTATTAACCTTAAAAAAAATAAAAAAATAAAAAAAAATAAAAAAAAAAAGACATAGGTGTTTGTTTTCTTTACTTAATCTTGACCCATTAAGTTATGTTCCTTTCTTTGATTGTTATAATTATTATTAAATTATAATATGATATGATGTGATTTACTTGAATAATTAAACATGCCTGTGTGTGGTGTGTGGTGTGTGGGTGGGCAAGTGGGTGTATAGAATTGGAAGCGGAAGAATGGGAGGAGAAAAAGGAGGAGAAAGATGACCTACAAAAAAATTAATTTTTTATTTATTATTATGTGAAAATTTTATAGGTGAGAAAAATGGGTTTGGAAAGAGAAAGGGAGAATAAAAGAGAGAGTTGGGTGGTGAGTGTAGTGAAGTGAGAGAGAAGGAAAGGAGAGAGAGAGAGAGTGGACAGGTGTCAAAACTTGAAGAGCATATTAAAGTCTCTCCATTCATCTATCCATACACTACAATCCTACAATCCTTCAATTCTTCAAATCTTGTGTGTGCTTTAAAAGGAATCATGCATCATGCCGTGTGTGTACACATATTGTGTTAGTGCCTCTCCTTCACCATCCAAAATAAGAGCATATTCGATTTCGCGGTCGGAGCACTTAGAAGTATTTTTAGAGAGTTAAAAGTGATTTTGGTGTGATATATTGATGTTTGATTGTTATATCTAAAAATTAATTTTATTAGTCTAGAATTAATTTTACTAGAAGCTAGAAATTGTAGCTTCTAAGGTGACATGGAATTGATTCTACCATTATATTTTTATATCTTCCATAATTACTCTTCATTATATTTATCTTTGTTAGGTTGTTTTAAATTATACAACAATTCTCTGACTATAATTTAAATTATATAACAATGATTTAAATTATATTAAAATTTCATCTTCCATAATTGTCCTTCACTAAATTTTGAAATTCCATAGTTGTTCCTTACTATATTTACATTTTTCACAAATGTTATTCACTATAAGTTGCATTGCAATTTAAATTATATTCTCAAATTATAATTTTAATTTAGATATTTTATATGCTCATTTAGTATTTTGGTTGTCTATTTTATCAAATTTTAAGTTTTTAATATTATTTTTCAATCCAAAAAAAGTTTTTAATGTTATTTTAAATTGATATCCATTTTTGTAATTTCATACCTAAAAGCAATTCTAATTTAACCTATCCAAACAACAATGATGACAAAAATCACTTTTTTAGTAAAGGTATTCAAACAAAAATCACGTCATCTTCAACTCACTTTTAACTAAAATCAATTTCGCTAAATCAATTCTATTGATATTTTATTATTACACCTAAAATCAATTTTTTGGGTCTAGAATTGACTCTACTAAAAGCTAGGAATTGTAGCTTCTAGGGTGACATGGAATTGATTCTAACATTACATTTTTATATCTTCCATAATTACTCTTCATTATATTTATCTTAGTTACGTTTTTTCAAACTATACAACAATTCTCTAACTATAATTTCAATTATATAAAAAATTCATCTTCCATAATTGTCCTTTACAAAATTGTGATATTCCATAGTTGCTCTTTATTATATTTACATTTTCCACAAATTCCCTTCACTAAGTTGCATTGCAATTTATATTATATTCTCAAATTGTAATTTTAATTTAGATATTTTACATGCTCATTTAATATTTTGGTTGTATATTTTATCAAATTTTAAGTTTTTAATGTTATTTTTCAATCCAAAAAAAAAGTTTTTAATGTTATTTTATATTGATATCGATTTTTATAATTTCACACCTAATTTTTTTTAATGTGTTCAATCTCTTCTTTCACAACATAGAAATGATTTTTCCTTGATACACAAATTCGAGATATGGTTAATTCAGTTGAAATATGTGGTTAATTATGTTTCGTGAATAGTTAATATATAGATATATCATGTTGACATATGAACATAATTTGAAGAGTTAAGATCCTCTCAAGTACTTATTGTGTCAAGTACGAGAGAGTGTGACACATGTTATAAAATGATAAATGCAATAAACATTATTACCTTTTTTGTGTGTGTCACTCTTTCTCTTACTTGACACAACAAATACTTGAGAGAATCTAACTCTAATTTGAACACCTGAAAGTTGTAGTTAATCACGTTTAAATTGTCAATTAGGTTACATTTATAATTAATGAGTTTTGATATCTGGTGTATCTATTAACTATCCATCGGTTATATTTAATCATGTATTTGAACTGTGTTAACCATAATTTTGTTATCGATTTTGATGTCAACTTTTGATGTACAAATAGTATGACATTTCATAATAATTGTTTAACTGTAACACAATATGTGGTTGAGTTGGCAATAAAAGTTGAGAATGTGCATGGGTGGGTGATTTATGGCATGTTTGGTTTCAGAGAGATGTTGTGAAGAGAGAAATATGTAAGAGTGTTAAAAGAGAAAAATATGTGAGAAATATGATAGATTTTCACTACAAGAAAAACTCAAATTAGAAGGCATAAATTTCTGGCGGATTTTAATCCCCCAGAAATGTTCTGGCGGATTTTTGTAGTTTTTGGGGGATTTATTCCACCGGAAACTTTGTGGCGGATTATTAACATTTTTGGCGGAATTAGAGTGTTTTTGGCAGATTAGAAAGAGGAAGAAAAGCTGTCAAAAAAAAAAACAAATCCACCGCAAAATACAGCAGAATCCGCCGAAAAGAACCACTTCAAAATTAGCGCGATTTAAAATTCAAAATCACGCAAATTATGTGAGAATCCGCGAAAATGACACAAAGATTAATATCCGCGAAAACTACACCAATCCGCTAAAAGATCGCGCCAGTAACACGCGTGGATGACCACGTAAAAATAAAGACCTAATCCGTAGAAAAGATCGCCAGTAACACGCGCGTGTGATCGCTAAAACAAAGACCTAATCCGCTAGAACCACACAAACAATACAACGGCTATTTTCATTCACCCCTTATTTATTCCGATCCATTCATCCTTCACTCTCTCTTCCACTTCTATCAAATTCTCAAATTCTCCACTCTCTTAAACTTTAACATTTCTTCACTCAATCTTCTATCAAATTCAGTTTTTTCTTCTCCTCTCTCAAACTTTTAAAGGTTTGTTTTAGTTTATACTTTATTTTATCTTATGCTTTGTTATAAACTATTAGTAATTGTTGTGTTGTTTGTTTAGGAGTTGTTTGAGTTTGGTGACCACTGTTCGTTTATTGGAAGGACACCGGTTTAGCATCAAGTCAGAGTCTTCTCAGCACCACCGGTTAGTTATTGAAGTTATTAGTTGTTTCTAATATTTTTTTTATGATAATATAAGTACGAAATTAGTGATTAATCAAATCGTATATTAAGTTTTTTTAAAAAAATACATAAAAACGAAATAAAATAAATAAAATATTTATTAAATTTTAATTTCTATTTAGAAAATGCGAAATATAATGATAGAGTAGTTAAAAAATAAATTTAATGTATCATTATATTATCATTTTTTTGAAAATCATTATATTATCATTATAGTTAATAGAGTGTTAGTTAAAATGAATAATATTTACGTTTACGATAACATATTATATAAAATGTTTGAAATTTTTTTAATTCTATTTATGTTATAATTAATTAATGTAATGTTTAAATTGTTAGTGTATTTAAATTGTTAATGTATTTAAATATTTTTTTTACTTTTAAACTTTTGTTAATATTTTTTTAATAAAAAATAGATATGTTAATATTTTTTTAATAAAAAATAGATAAATCCGAAATAAAATAATTAATATATTTATTAAATTTTAATTTTTGTTAATATTTTAGAGGAAATACGAATTATATAGTTAAAAAATAAATTATATCTATTTTTAATTATTAATTCATGTTTTTAATACATTTTAACTAACACACTATTAACTAAACAAGAATATATTAGTTTTTCGAAAATTCATTGTACAATCATTATTTTGATTAATTTGTTAAAGTTTATTATATTTTTGAAAATTCATTATATTATCATTTTTTTTGTTTAAGTTGTAAAAATCTATTATATTTTTGAAAATTCATTATATTATCATTTTTTTGTTTAAGTTGTTAAAATCTATTATATTTTTGAAAATTTATTATATTATCATTTTTTTTGTTTAAGAGAGTTATTGTATGTAATTTATTTTCATTTAAGTAGGTATGATATGTAATTTATCGTTATATTTATGTGTTAAAATATTATTTATGTTGTTAGTTAATAGAGTGTTAGTTAAAATGACTAATATTTTTTTAAATTTATTTAATTTTAAAAAACGTTTTCAGCTTTTTTAAAATGTTTTTAAATATTTTTTTTTTAAAAAGTACTTTTCGGCGGAATATACTGTATTTTTCGGCGGATTTCAAAAAAAATAATAATAATTTTTGGCGGATTATAGTGCATTTTCGGCGGATTTAAAAAAA
The DNA here is from genome assembly GCA_020916435.1 of Oxytropis ochrocephala. Classification (NCBI taxonomy): domain Eukaryota; kingdom Viridiplantae; phylum Streptophyta; class Magnoliopsida; order Fabales; family Fabaceae; genus Oxytropis; species Oxytropis ochrocephala. Next base: position 106,557,622 of record CM037090.1, on the reverse strand, counting down.
AAAAAAAATTGGTGAAAAATCCATGAAACTCCAAAATTCATTGAAAATGCAGTGAAATCATATAAATTCCCATAAAAATCCATGGAAATGACTTAAAATCCCGGAAATACGCTGCCACCACCATTTACCGGCGGAAAAATCCGCCGAAAATACCTGTTTTTGCGGCGGAATTGGGTGTTTTTTGGCGGAAAAATCCGCCAAAAAATCCCATTTTTCTTGTAGTGTTTAGGTATTGTTTAAAATAAGAGAAAGGGATGAGAGGTAACTGTTCATTATTTATGAAAACACAAAAATGTCCTTAATTGGGAAAAATCAGTAAACAATATTTTAATTAATTAATATAATCAATATACTTTATCTTCCATATTTCTCATGTAACAAACAAGCCATTAAAAAGTTTGAATGTTGTATAAAAATAATAATTGATAATTTTTTAGGAAAAAATATAGGACGCACTATCAAAACAGATTATACTGTATATTAGAAGTACATTATTATGATCGATAAAGAGATCAAATTCCCCCCAAAAATAGAACTATAGCAATATTAATCGGGGAGTGAATATTCCCTAACACTAGAGATTAGAAGATGACCAAAAGAAGGAGGGGAGGCGTGAAGATCACGGGTTTAGTGAGTGGCTTGAAAGTTTGGATCTACTGAGAACAAAGATTCGACGTGGAGGGAGATTGCTATGGTGATAGAACCAAATTCTCCACTCTCTTAAACTTTGACCTATTTTTGCATAGTCATGTGGTGGAACACTTTGATTCCGTATTAAGAACTTTGCTGACACGTTATGCTTGATTGATGCATTCGCAGGTGCCAGACAAGAATTACGAAGCTCGCCGGCAAGCAAGATGGGACTGGCGGTGACTTCAACTCGACGCGCCAAACACGCTGCTTGAGCGCATTCTCGCACGAAAATCTCGCTAACGGCCGGACCTCGCGATATATACGCCATTCGCATATGGCATCGCACGTTCTCTAACCTTGTGCTATCCTCGCGAGCGACCTCTCACTAGATCGTCGAGTGTCTTTGCAGTACCACCCGAGGTGCTCGCGCGTGAAGCTGAGGACCGATCCTTTCACTCCTTCAACGACCGCCCATAGGCGAATCAATCAACACTTCAACACTTCATTGGTCAAGGTACGATCAATTGGCGACCACGATGGGAGGCCCGAGCGCTATCCTACCTCATTCATGGCTCCACGCGACCGCCCCAGACGCGGGCCTCTTCCCGACTCGGCCCCCGGCAACATCCTCGGCGGCAGACTCGAGGCGCGAGCCGTTACAATCAACGAATCTCGAGGACATCCACGACAAAGAGCCTTCATCCACAACGGCCGTGGACCTGGTCATTCAACAGATTCACCGCCGTTCCTCAACCGTGATTCTGCTCGAGCCGATTGAAGGCGACATTCAGAACCATTGCGAACATGTCGCTCGTGCCATCCTTCAAGTCTTTGCAAAACAAGAATCAAGTGATCGCTTGATCGAGACGCGCCATCTCTCAAGACGAGAGGTTCGATTCGGGCGCCCACGCGAAGACGAGAACCTTCTCGCTGCGTCGCCGGCCGGCGCGAAGACACCGCTCCCTCCTCGAAGGAGCATCTCTCGCCGAGAGAAAGCACTACCCATCGCTCTCCGGCAAGAAGAAGCGGAGGCACACGGATCGCCCCGGCGAGGAGCAGCGTGAGCGCCGTTCGATGTCCTATGACTATGAAGATTCTAGCTACCGCCCCGACACCGGTCGCCGCCACCGACAGTACTCCTCCAACGAGTCGTCCGGTCACGTCGGTCGAGAAGCGGATCTTGGGATTCTCGTGAAGAGGTGGAAGATTACGAGAGATGGAAGAATTAGGGACGTTCGCGATCGGCCAAGGAGAGGCCAAAGCGGCGACCCGAAGGCCTCCACCACTTCCACCAACCGCCCGTCCGGAGGATTTTATGGAATGCCGCAACGAGGCATGCCTCGCAATGCAACCCTTTGGGTCGAGCGGCATTCGAGCGAGCACGCGGCGTTCTCCGGGGAGATCAGCGTTACAAAATTCCGAGAGATCTCCGCAAGCGCCCAATCTCAACAAGTTTGACTACGTAGGGGATCCGCACAAGCATCTTCGGTATTTTAATAATTACTGCTGCTTTATTCTGCAGAGTGGGGACCGACCATGAAGTGCGAGACTCTTTCCACGATCGCTCGAGGAACGAGCACCGAGTTGGTGGGGAGGAACTACCGCCCAACACCATCTCGTCTTGGGACGGCCCTGGTTAGAACATTCTTGGCCAACTACACGGCCCAACGGATGCCTAAAGCGGCATGAAGAGCACTTGGATACGATTATCCAAGAGGACAACGAATCATTGAGACAGTACATGAGCGATTCAACGCCGAGGCGAAGAGCAGTGCGACGACATGACAGATAGAGACAAACCGAAGTATCTCAGCGTGGGATCGGGCCAGGACCACGACTTTGCAAAAGAGTTCGGCCTAAATCGTTACATGGATCGACCATGTTCTACAAAGGGCCAACGATCATATGGCCTATGAAGAAGCACTATTCGCTAGAAAGGTTGCCGTCGCGCGCCTGAGAGAAGAGCAGACAAGTCACTTGAAGAACAAAGCGATCCTCGTGATAATAGAAACGACTAACGATCTATGAATAAATGTCGTGGCGCTCTTTTCCGACCGGGGTTTTTATCGAGGCCCGACCTTTAAAAGTCGTACTTTGTAATCTATTTCGCATGCAAGAATGTATGATTGGTAGCTCGCGCGTGCGAGTAGCAAGAGAGCGGCGTAGGCCCCGGGCGTCTACAATCGAGTGCCATCGAAATGGCTCCAATCGAGCGCCATCGAAATGGCCAAGGGTCGGAAGGACCCACAAAGCAGAGTAGCCCCGAGCGGTCTACAATCGAGTGTCATCGAAATGGCCCAAGGGTCGAAGGACCCACCAACAAGAGTAGGCCCGAGCGGTCTACAATCGAGTGCCATCGAAGTGGCCCAAGGGTCGAAGGACCCACCAACAAGAGTAGCCCCGAGCGGTCTACAATCGAGTGCCATCGAAGTGGCCCAAGGGTCGAAGGACCCACCAACAAGAGTAGCCCCGAGCGGTCTACAATCGAGTGCCATCGGAAGTGGCCCAGTCGGAAGGACCCACCAACAAGAGTAGGCCCCGAGCGGTCTACAATCGAGTGCCATCGAAGTGGCCCAAGGGTCAGAAGGACCCACCAACAAGAGTAGGCCCGGCGGTCTACAATCGAGTGCCATCGAAGTGGCCCAAGGGCGGTCGAAGGACCCACCAACAAGTGTAGCCCCGAGCGGTCTACAATCGAGCGCCATCGAAGTGGCCTGGCGGTCGAAGGACCCACAAACAGAGTAGCCCCGAGCGGTCTACAATCGAGTGCCATCGAAATGGCCCGCGGTCGAAAGACCCACCAACGAGTAGGCCCGGCGGTCTACATCGAGTGCCACCGAAGTTGGCCCAATCGAATGTCACGGCGTTGACTACGTCTAGTGCCACCGAGTTGGCACAACCATCGCGATGTCATCGAATGACCGAGGTCAAGCAATGACCCAATAACGAGCATTGATCGCCGAACACGCCGTAAGAGACCCAAGCTACGATGAGGCCGTCTAACCTAGTAAGCCCATTGCCAAAAATCGCAAAGCGCGCGCCGAACAAGTCCGCTACGATAGCGGCCCGCCGAGGTCCCAATCGAGTTTGTTTCCAAAACGAAATAGCAATGAGTGGCGGCGGCTTGAACGAATTTGAGCGACCGAGAATGATCGCACCTCCTAAAGCGAGCAAGATCCAAGTAGACTTCGTAGTTAAGGAGGTCGGCCGAATCCCGACCAATTGGATCGCTCTCCAAAGATGAATGGCGGCATCCACACCTCGACGCGATGGCGGCGTCCACATCCCAAACCAAGTGCCATCGAGCGGTCCAAGAGTCGAGCGATTGACCCGCGAACAAGCACGGACTCGAATGTCTGCGGCGGCGAGAGCGGGGCGCCGAGCGACCTACAACAAAGGCACCAACGAATGGCCTCCAGCGATTTCTGACAGTCGCTCCGTAGAGCGCCCGCGAGGTAGGCGGGGGCAACATATCGAGCCTCGGTGGCGCGCATGACCCCGGGCGGCGACCTCGAGGCAAGATCCGGCCCCGGCGACCCGGTGCCTGAGACTACAAGACGGATCGCGCCCGGGCCGTGGCGGCGACCACTCACTTCGAGGATGGAGATCGATTGCGGAATGCAACCCCGCCGCTTACAACCTTACTTGAAAGGCAACGATTCAAGCCTCACCGCTCTTAGCGACTGAAGCTTGGGGGCAAGCTGTTCACGGGTGTATTAGCAATTACGAGAATCGCGGCAAAGCAATTGGACTGCGGCCCGGCCCAACTCGTCGGCCCGAACAACACGCGCTTGAGCGCATTCTCGCCCGCCGAAAATCTCGCTAACGGTCGGACCGCGCAGATATATATCGCCATTCGCATATGGCATCAGTGCACGTTCTCTAACCTTGTGCTATCTCGCCGAGCGACCTCTCACTAGATCGTCGGAGTGTCTTTGCGAGTACCACCCGAGGTGCTCAACGCAGCGTGAAGCGGACCTGGTCCTTTCACTCCTTCAACGACCGCCCCGTAGGCGAATCAATCAACACTTCAACACTTCATTGGTCAAGGTACGATCGGTATGAATCGACCGCTCCCTTCACTCTTTTAGACTTGAGTTTTTCTTTAAAGTACTTCGTGCTTTTCCACGCCTCGTGATAGGGGTGTCAGTCGAGGATGGCGGCCGCCCCCTCTCATGAGTGCTTTTTGCTCGGACGACCGACTCGATCCCTTTATCACAGTGTTTGTGTATGCCACGGACAAAGTTTTGCGCCCGTATTCCCGGAAAACCGCCTGATCTTTTCGCCACATACATGTCGAGACCAGGCGAACCCAAGTCGTCTTCGCCGCCTCGGGTCGCCAATTGATCGTACACTTGACCAATGAAGTGTTGAAGTGTTGGTTGATTCGCCTCAGGGCCGTCGTTGCTTGGGTGAAAGGGACCGGTCTGGCTTCACGCGTTGAGCACCGGGTGGTACCGCAAAGACACTCCGACGATCTAGTGAGAGGTCGCCGCAGATAACACAAGGTTAGAGAACGCACTGATGCCATATGCGAATGGCGATATATATCATGCGAGGTCCGACCGTTAGCAAGATTTTCGCCGGCGAAGCGTGCGCTCCAAGCGGCGTGTTTGGGCCGATCGAGTTGGCCGGGCCGCAGTCCAATCTTTGTTGGCGCTTCTCGTGATTTTACGATACACCCAGAACATATATATATATATATATTCTCATATTATCACTACCTACATCATTTCTATTTAAGATTGAGATAATCACATGATCAACCTTTTGTGTTAAAAAACAACTGATTACATGTATATCCAATACATTATCATTATTACTATATAAATATGTTTTGATGATAGAAGTAAATATTGGTAACTCTGATGAGTTAGCATTTGAAAATTCATTTTGAATTTATGCATAAGGTTTTTATTTGATGATATGATCTAGGTGGATCAAGAAATTGTTTTAAATAAGTTTACAATGTTTTCGGAAATGAAACAAATGGTTGGATTTCATTAGGGTAATTTTCCAATTACATTGAACTTCAAATGTGGATTTAAGTTAAAGTAATCAGTTACTTTTGAAAGTGTTAAACTACTTCATAAATAAACTAACAAGTAAATCAAACGTAATCGTTTATTTTGAATCAAAAGTATGTAACTCAATTGGCAAGTTAAGAAACGCTTAAAGAGTATAATAAGGAGGTTCAAGACTCAGTTAGCTGAAAGACCATTTCACTTGACGCTTCAGATAAAATTTTTATTTGAAAGTTGCACAAATGTGTAAACATATAAGAACATAAATGTACATCGAAGTGGTAATTGGCTTACATATCAACTATTTGAAGACACTCATGTATGTTCTTATGTATTGTTGAATTTTCGGCTGAGACTTATTTGTCAACAGTTTTGATCCATACCGACAGTTAGAGACTGTTGTTAAATTATTTCCTAATAGAAAGTTTATCTTTACAATGTTATAAACGTGTGCTTCCATAAAATAATTAAGGTTTGAATATATTTTTCATCCCTAGAAATATAGCGATTTTTTATTTTAGTCCCTGCAAAAAAAAATAAAAATACTCCCTTCAAATATCACAGTTATTGATTTTCGTCGTCCTTCTTTTGGTTCTTAGTGTGTAAGACACTAAGCTGGCACATATCTCTATTATTTGGCTTTGCCACATCAATATTTTTTAACACATTTAATTTCTTTTATGGTTTATGAATAATCTGTCCCACTCTTCTTTGCATTTTTACATACCATTTTCAAGATATTCTCATCATAATATATCCAGAAAAAGAAGAAAAAAAATAGATCAAGCACCGCCAAATCCTACTCCCACCTAAAGAATCCTGCAATGCAAATACCTCTGAAAGTTCAACCTCGCAAAGGATGTTTCATTCCCTGAAACTAATCTCCAAACAGATTTGATAAACGGTATTGTAGGAGTGCCTTATGGCTATATAGGGGAAGTTCTTCTTAAGCATTGGGAGAACAAAGATGAAGTAAAGACACACATGTTGTATTTGGGTACATGTTTGGTCACCATGTTTGATTTATGTACTTAGAGATGATGGAAAATGCTATCAAAACATAGTTAGACATAAAAAAGATTAAGGACTAATTAATAATGAAATGAAGAAATAGTTATTTCTCAAATGGGATAGGACCATACACAATGTACAAGTTATGATATATAATGTATATTAACGAAGTGTTGGTAAACTAATTGCTTGAAGTGATGCGTATGCGAATGGAGTGATAGTGTTTCTAAAACCTTCTCAATAACGAAGCTTCCTGATAGTGGTGGAACTTTTTCTTGTCCTTGTTTTAATTGTGTGAATCAATCCACTACCAATTAACGCAATACAAGATCGTCTTCTTGTTAATATGATTTGCAGTGGTTATACAACATAGAGATGACATCATAAAATTTCATGTATATATGGATGACCAAATAGAGGACATGATGCTTGATATTGGGCATTGGTTTTTAAGCCAACAAATGTGTATGATAATTTGTGCGAAGACAAAGGAGATACATTGTATTTTGGATGCACAAAATTCATCGGTTACCAAAGGAGTAAAGATTGTTCAATCTAAAGGTGTGATAAATGGGTGAACTGATAATAAGTTAATTGAACTGCTTGAGTTGTTGAAAGGCATGTTTATGAAAGGTAATTTACATATGACGTGAAGAAGATATTGTGTCTCATAGGTGTGAATATAAAAAATATGTGCTTTTCTCAATGAATGTGTTTGGTGTCGTAATGAGTTTGAGTAGTTGTGTAAGTGCCCCATGTGTCAGTTATCACACTACAAAGTGAAGGATACGCAAAATGAATTCCCTCAAGTAGCATTAGAATATCTAGGTAGGTTGATATAGGCCATAGAGGATTATCACCATTTCCTTAGGGTAGACACTTCCTTGTTTATTTTAAGTGTAGGAAGGACTATGGAACATGTAGACAATAGGAAGGCCTATATACTCACGACACTAATATATTACTGATTTTAGCTTCCTATGATGTTGTGTAGACATTCCTCTTCACTGAGCTTAAATATGATTGATTTAACATATTTGAGTATGTATAGAATTATCGTGTGCTTATAGTATGCCTACTGTCACAACCTTTAGTTCCCTGGATGTTTCTTCTTACTTGATGCATGAATAATTTTCTTAGGTTATCAAGAGTAGCGTGACTCTAGTGCGGTAGGATTCATTGTGGTGGATTTGATCGCATTCAATGTTTGCCTCTTGGAGTCAACGCTTGGTTGGTCTAGACTGTTTATCTGTCAGTTAGATTGGTTTTAGGGACTCTGTTAGGGGTTCTCTATTATTGTTTTGGCTTAAATTTTTTTGATAAGCGAGGGTTTGATCTACTTAGCCCCTTCGCTTTTTCGCTTTTCTTTTCTTTTAATAAATTTGGGCAATTTGCTTGTTTCAAAAAAAAAAAAAAAAATCGCATGCTTGTGGTTAAATTGTTTCAAGTTTGTAATCAATTATTGATCTTATAAGTATGGATTTGGATTCAATGCTTTTAATAATCTATACATTTGGTGACTTTAGGCTTTTCTAGGAGAGAGAAAAATGAAAGAGAAAAAAAGATAACATGAAAGAGAAAGTAAATGATGAAAGAAATATATACAAAACAGGTAAAAGACATTGTGGTTTTTCCACCTTGAAGGCACTCAATCCCCCTATTAGTATATCTAAAAGTCCTTCATATTGGCCCAAGTTTCAAGGTGTAGTTGAGTATGAGCAAATTCCCATGTGGCTTGGATACTGATTTCAAAAGGAGTAAAAGAAACCTTAATCCTAAATCGGGTAACAACATAACATAAATAAAGATAGAAGAAGAGATAAATCCACTACTCATAAAACATACTACTCTATAGTAAAATATAAGCAAAATTAACTATCTTCACACTTATTAAGATAAATAGTTATTTGCATTAATTTTTGTAAATCTCATTTAAACTTTAACTTCATTACCTAAATGAAGTTTCTAACTTTCATTAAATATTCAACATTAAATGGAGGTCTTTTTGATATACTATCATCAAATACGAATAAAAAAGTTTATTTTATTATATTTTGTTACAACTTAAAAACCAAAAGTTGCTTATTTTTTATTACGTAGGGAGAGTACTTGTTTCAAGCAAGAAAGAGCAATTTTTTTTGGTCAACAAGAAACAACAGATTTGGGTAATATTCTAAGGCCCATGTTTCTTACACACCCCTCGTTACTCATTACAAACTACCCAATTGCGCAAGCAAAACTACCATGTCGCCCTTAATGAAATGCAGCGTTTTAATTTTTTTGGAAGTTAAGGATGGTTCGATAGTTTACCACCGAACCTGTTCGATTGTAAACTATCGAGTACTATAAATTTTGATGCACACCCCATAGTTGTTTAACAGTGGTTCGATAGTTAACTAGCGAACAAGTTCGATTCTTTGAGGCCGAACCACTGTTAATGAGACAGATTTCATGTTATTTTTGCACGCCTTAAAATCAATCAAAAACAGGTTCTGACATTTCACTCTCGTACTCAATTTTCTCTCACTTACACAAAAACAATTGGGAATCATTGACTTGGAAGGGATCATTGATATTATTTTGCAATTATTAATTGATGATGCTCCGTTACTGGAATTGGAAAATGGAAATTCTTAGCGATCAGAGCGTACTTTTAAGATACATATGTTGTGCCTTTTAAGATTAGAGCGTACCATACGAAATTCCAATTGCAATAAGGTATTTAGTAATTTGAATTAACAACACCAAAGTTTATTTTGTCAATAAAAGATTTCTTCCGTGAATTTGCTATGATTATTTGCAAATGAATCATTGTTGTCTGCTTAAAAGTACCAATACTACAATTTCTTTTTGCATGTATGTACAATTTAAAAAAAATGATATTTGTGTCAACATTAACAGTGGTTCGACCGTTAAAAATCAAACCAGTTTGATAGTAAATCATCGAACCAATTCAAAAGAAATTTGGGGTGTGCATCACAATTTACAATACTCGATAGTTTTCAACCGAACGAGTTCGATGGTAAACTATCGAACCGTCCTAAACGCACAAAAAAATAAAATAAAAAACACTGTGTTTCATTAAGGGTATTTTAAGAATCGTGGGGATTGGGTAGTGTATGATGAGTAGTAGGTGGGGATTGGGTAGAATAGTCCCATACTTCTTAGCGGGTATTTTGGTTTACTTTTTTGGATACAATTATTATATTTATATTTATTTCTTTGATATTTAACTTTTTTTGACTAAATTGATAGTTAATTTTTAAATACTAATAAATGAGTTAAAAAAATTAGATAAACAAAGAGTTAATTATAAAAACCACTATGTGAGACACTAAATTGTGTTTTTTAGTAAAGAAAAAGAAAAATGGCTGATTGAAATTTTGTGACTTTTAATTCTAGGATGAGTAATTAATTAAGTCTCTCAGGATTACCAATCAAATTGATCGTCAGATATAACATAAAAAAATTATAAGTCGTTGCGATTATATTTTTTTGAGATTAAACGGGTTTGAGAACCCAAAAAGAAACTACACGAAAATCAAACGAGGAGTAGACACTCCAAATACATCAAAGATCAACTAGAGGTTTAACTATAGTAGGAGAGTATCAAAAATGGAAGAACCATCGGGATAAGAGCATCCTGCATTAGCTAGAGCATCCGCAACCTTGTTTGCTTCCCGATAGGTGTGAATGATACGCACGTTTGCAAAACAAGCAAGCAACTGTTTAATTCTTCTCACGAGCTGACGACCTGCTATACCACCACTACTAGTTCCATTCAAACAATTGACAACAGCAACCGAATCCATTTGCAACTCTATAGAATGGAAGCCTTTACTTACAGCAAGAGAAAGACCTTCCATGGCGCCCCACAATTCTGCCAGGTAGGCTGATGACACAAACAACCGTTTTGCAAAGCCACCCCGCCAGATACCCATGAAATCTCGTAACACTCCACCACGGCCAGCAAGACCAGAGTCAGACTTGAAAGCGCCATCAGTATTGATGGAAATTGTGCCGGTAGCGAGTGAAGCCGCAAACATCATGCTGGCTTTGCTTTGCAATGAATGCCTGGGAGAGAAATCCTGCCGAGCTCATACTCCATCACCTGATGAACAATAAAACGCGCAGGAGCTAGAGGCCGAATAAATTCATCATCGTGGATTTGTTTGTTCCTCCAAAACCAAAGATAATAACACCCCGTCGCCCACACATTGCACCACTGGAGAGTAGATTCCAGCTTAGTTTGAGTAGACAGATTCTCAATCAACCACTCGTCAAGATCCACGCCATAAAAATCTGATCTTAACAAAGGAGGAATAAGCGTGTTCCAAACCGAGACCGCAAGGGGGCAATCACAAAGCACATGGATGATAGTTTCAGTGATATTGCCACAATTAATACAATAAACATCGCCGTTCCCCCATCGGCCACAATACTCTTTGGTGGCAAGCTTGCCATGGAGAATTTGCCAAACAAAGCATCGAGTTCTTTCCGGCACATGAAGCTTCCACGCCTTCTCCCAGCAATCATCAAACAAGGAGACATCAAAGTTACTCAACTGACTATAGGCAAGGGACATCGTGAAATCACCTGAACTACCCCCGGGCCAATATCTTTCATCCTCACCATCATGGGGCAAGGGCGCAGGCAAAGCTGAGATTTGCACTAGAAGCTCCGGATAAAGCATGAAGGAGAGGTCCCCGAGCTTCCACTTGCCATTTTCGTCAACCAGATCGCTCACGCACCAATGTAAAGCATGATAGGGGATGCTTGTTGCGTGATCAATTAGGCAAAGATTACCATTAAGCCATTTGTCATTCCACAAATTGATGCTCGAACCGTTACCAAGAGACCAAGCCTCTATATTATTCAAATCATGCCAGCAGCTTTGAAGGGCCTTCCAGAGGGAGGAATCATTAGACTTGACTTGAAAGTTACCCGCTTCAAGAGTACCTCTACCATATTTGCCATTTAAAACTTGGTACCACAGGCTAGTGTTGGGAGTTTTCATACCCCAAGTGAGCTTCATAAGACAAGCTCTATTCATGGTAGCCAGATCTCTAATACCCAAACCTCCAAGACTCTTCGGCAGAGTTAAAGTGCTCCATTTAACCATATGCATGCGCTTCGCGCTATCTGTATCTCCCCAAATAAACCCCCGTTGCAATCTTTGAATTTCATTCAGGCAACTCTTGGGGACCAAGGTGGTCATCATGGAATAAACCGGAATGGCTTGAATAACGGATTTCGACAAAGTTACCCTCCCCACAAAAGACAAGTGCTTGGACTTCCACCCAGAGAGCTTGTTCTTTACTTTGTTAACAAGAAAAGTAAAATCACCAATCCGAGGAGACCTACCAAGCAGAGGAACACCCAGATACTTTCCCATGGCAGCGCTGACTTTGAAACCGGAGGTGCGAGAAAGACGAGTGCGCATGAGAGGAGAAACATTCTTAGAAAAGAATATGTGAGTCTTTTCTTTACTAACCATTTGGCCCGAGATATTGCAAAAAACCTCCAAGGTATTAACCACACTTTGCATGTTTTCCTCCGTAGCTTTGCCGAAAAGGAGAAGATCATCTGCAAACATAAGATGGGAAATTTCTGGACCATTGCGGCCTACTTTAAGAGGCGTCCAACTCCTTTTCTCAACCTGCTCCGCGATAAGGTGCGTCAAACGGTCTATACATAAAACAAATAAATAAGGAGAGATGGGGTCACCTTGCCGGATACCACGCTGAGGGAGAAAAAACTCTGATCTAGCGCCATTCCATAAAACATTAGACTTCACGCTCGATATGCCATGCATGATTATATTAACAATATTTTCAGGCATGCTGTTATACCCCAATTTTGTCCGTCTTCTTTTTCTCGCTTTAGTCGTTTATTCTTAGTAAGGGCGTGTTTCGGAGTCGCATGATTACAAGAATTATCAGTGTAGAGTCTCGGTTACCAATCCAAACCAATTCCAGTCACTCCGTTCAACTAAATCGAAACGTCGTTGTTTAAATTAGGCACGCACGCGAATGATCGATCTTTTCGCGCGTTCTTCAATTTAACGTCCGTATTCGAGTTTAGTAAATGACGTAGTTGAGTCTACCTAAAGTCTTTTTCACAGAAAGTTGGTTTAAATTCAGATTTAATAATGCGATTCCGAGTTAATTTTGGGGTTTTAGTTAACACGCCCATTTCTTTTATTTTTGGTCTCGTTTTAGCGCAGTTTGTCGAATCCGGCCGTTCTCGTCTTTGTATTTGGCCGGACTCCTCTTTTCCTATTATTATTTTATTCTTATTTATTTTGTTCACTTAATTTATTTAAACACTTAATAGTTCAAAAATGTCAAAAATTCTATTTATCTTAATTTACAATTTAAAAATGTTTAAGAGTCAAATAAGTCCAAAATGTCAAAAATGCTATTTAGTTAATTTTACAATTTTAAAGCCCTTAAGAGTCCAAAAGTCCAAAAATACAAAAATAGTAATACAAAATATATAAAAATACACAAATCCGAAAATAACAAATTAAGCAAAGAAAATAGGGTTCCAGCGTGATTCAAGTCTGCTGCAGTCTTGATAGGCTTAGACCAAGACACGAAAATTATTCAAAACCAGTCCAAAAACAATAAATGCCCTAACCTAATTTTTAACTATAAATAAGCGATCAATTAGCGATCAAAAACACACACGAAATGAAGGCAGAAAATTACTGCTAAATCACCCAAAAATAGGATTAGGGTTTCGCATCGAAACCCTAATCCACTAAACACGGTTCTGAAGTTTCTGAGATCTAGAGAAAGAAGCAACAACATTCAAAGGAAACACAACAACAAATGGCAATCACACGATGTGAGCATAACGGAGGTTGGAATTAGGGGCATGCTTGAATTAGTAGAATATCAAGAAGTCAAAGTTCTGTTTTGAAAGTTAGTGAAGAACAATCAAGTCACAGGGCAAGCGATTCAAATTTGTGTGAATTAGAGAATAAACCTTCTCCTTAGTTTGCAAGTATAAAGGTACTGATTAAATTTTATTAATACTCCATTATCAAAAAATATTATATGATTGAATTTCCATCCTATGATAAAATAAATGACAACTTATTTTTACAAAGGCTAGTGCTTATTGCTTTAGCATTAGAATATAAGTGAAATTCTGTTAGCAAGCAATTGTTGTTCTGCACTTAATCTGTATATATTGTTTTGAGAGTAGCTGTTATGTTTTAACAAAGTATAATAATATAGTAACAGACCAGAAATAGAAACGAGAAAAACGAAATAAGAGTAGAAGGAGAAAGAGTCGAACCTGGTTTGCTATGAGATCATCGGCGTTCCGGTCGCCGGCGTCTTCTCCGGCGAACTCCACCCAAACCGACCCAATAACCATTACTTCGCGCCACCCTTCACCGGAACAACCACGACGCAATCCTCTCCCTCACCGCGAGACCACTCTTCCACCAACAACCTAAGACCGAATAACCCACCTTCAAGGAAACCGGTGAACACCTCGCCGGACTTTTCTCCCTCTCTCTCCCCTGAGTTTCCGCCGGAAATCGCGCCCTTCTCTCTCCTAAGGCTGCGCGGCGCGGCAAGCAGCTGGACGGGAAGGAGGGTCATTGAATTTTAGGTTTAGGTTTTTCTGTTGTTGGGCCTTTATAAAATCTGTTTGTGTTTTTTATTTTTTTAATTCTCAGAATGCTAAGCGCACCCCACTATTCCAACAAGACGCCTCCCTACTTAAGCCTGGGCTTTGCATTACAGGCTCCCGGATGTGAACTGGGCTTTCCTTTCACACCCTTATTATTTATACTGCACTCGCGACTAATAGAACCCCAATTTACTATGTTCACCCCCTGTTTCGTTTTTTTTTAAATTCTTTTCCAATAATAATATAAATAATTTTTCTCGCAAAATAAAATAAACGGCTAAGTCGGTTGTACAATCGGGTTAGTCATTATTTTTAGGCCAATGAATTGCATCTGATTCAAGTAACCCTACAAACCTAACGAATAAATTATTTCTCTAAAAATAAAACGGCTAAGTCGGGTTTGTACAACCAAGGTTAGTCATTATTTTAGGCCAATGAGTACATGCATGATTCAAGAACCCTACAAACTTAACAAATACGAATAAACCATTTTCCAAAAAATAGGGGATTAAGTCGGTTATCTGATCACGGGTTAGTTAGTCGTTCTAGAACTAATGAGTCAGCATAGATTCGGGAGTTCTAGAATACCTATTCTAAAACGAACCCACCTCACACCAAACCACTTTCTTTCAAGAACCCTAAAATTATTTTCAAAAGTAGGGGGCTAAGTCGGTTGTACAATCGGGTTAGCCAGCATCCTAGGAATCAGTGAGCTGTACAGTTCAAGGAATCCTAGGATCCCTACATTAAAAAACACTAACCCACAAACATTTTCAGGAAGAACTACGTAGCTTTGATTCCTCCATTGCATCCGGAGGTACGTAGGAGCAAGACTCAACTCTTGTCAAGCACTAAAAAACAAAAATCTAAAATCTAAATAAGTCATTTTCTCTACAAATAAAAGGGTAACAATTAAATAAATCTTAAATTAATTAGACAATGGATGTCGTGGGGTGCTAATACCTTCCCCACACATAATGACTCCCGAACCCTAACAACGCCTTATCTTAAAACCTAAAGGGATTTTTGAATTTGCCCTTAAACTAAAATTTGGTGGCGGCTTCCTGAAGAACCTTTCGAAGAATCCTTTCCCGGATTTTTCGGTCGCTACACATGCCAATCTCACCAAGAACCTCCTCAATAAATTTCCAACGGAGTCGATCATAGGCTTTGGCCAAGTCAACTTTGACAACAAAAAATCCATTCCTCCCCTTCATTTTGTTCATACAATGAAGGAGTTCTTGAGCCACTACTATGTTCTCATGAATGCTGCGAGTTGGGATAAAACCAGTCTGATAAGGAGAAACAATGGAGGGCATAAAAGGTTTGAGACGATTCACAATAATCTTGGTGACCACCTTGTAGGAGACGTTGCAAAGCGATATTGGCCGGAATTGAGAAACGAACTCCGGTTTGTCAACTTTAGGAATAAGACAAATGTCCGTCAAGTTTACTCTCCCAAGCAGGTCGGGGTCATTCCAAGTACCTATAATAAAATCAATAAAATCATTAGCAATAAGATGCCAGTTGGCTTGGTAGAAACCGGCTTGGAAACCATCGGGCCCAGGAGCTTTCCAAGGCTTAATTGAGAAAAGAGCGGCCTCGATCTCATCCCTCTCCACATGCCTACCAATACTCGAAATAGCATCAGCATCCAACCTTGGAAAACCAAACCTGTGGGTATATTGTCTTCCAACATCACCTTGCTTCGTAAACAACGCAAGAAAGTATTGATTCACATGAATTTTAGTGGCATTTTCATCCTCTAACCATATGTCGTCATCGCCCTGAAGGAGGTGAATTCTATTTTTTCTCTTTCTATTAGCCGCCTTGATTTGATAGTATCTTGTGTTCCTGTCTCCATCTTGTAACCACTGGGTCCGAGAACGTTGGTACCACATAAGCTCTTCTTTATGGAGAATGTCATTAAGGTCCTGGTGGAGAGATTTCTCAAGCTGGATAAGGAAACTATTGGAATTGCCTTGATGATATTTCCTTTGAATGCCTTCAAGTCGAGCAAGAAGGGAACGCTTTTTGGTTTTGACGCAGCCAAAGGTATTCCTCTTCCACTCCACAAGATTATGCTCAAGCATGCCCAGCGTACGATCAAAGTCATCTGAGGACTGCCACCACCTTGCAATGTCTCTTTTGAAATCAGTATGCAGTAACCAGACACTCTCGAAACGAAAAGGACGATCTCCACGGTCCTGGATATTGCCATGCAAACAAACCAAAATTGGGTGATGATCCGAGAATTTAACCCGTGGAAGAACTTTAACAAAAGCATTGGGAAATGCTACACGCCATCTATCATTACAAAGGGCCCTATCCAACCTAACAAACAAGCGATCAGTCAAACCACTCCTGGGACCTCGCCATTTGTTCCTGCACGTTTTTCCAAGTGGTCCCCCTCATGGTTGGAATGGCGAGCTGATTGGCTGAAGTGTGTCACACGTGTTTTCTCCACATTATTTGGAGGATATTAACAATAATGGGACCAGGTGCTGTAACCGTTGGGCCATTATGGACATTATTATTGTGATCATGAATCTCCTCATCGTCAGTCAAAACATTAAACCGAGATCCCTCAATTTGTGTGGTCCCATTAATGTTCGTCGGACCTTGTCTACCACTAGCGGAGGTCGCCTGAAATTTTTTCTCTTGGTTTCCTGGGAAGGCGCTGTTTTTGAACAACCACCCAAGGCCCACTCTCAGTCGCAGGTACCGCTTGTTGTCTTGTAGTCTCTGGTGGCCACACTGCCTGCTGCTCCTGGTCATTCACACCCGAGGTAGCTTGCTCCACACATTGATCTTTATGATGCCCAAATTTGCCACAAGCCATACACAGCAAGTGGAGTCCCTCATACTCAATTCGGTAAATATGCCCTTTGAGCTCGAATAAAGCTAAAAGAGGCTTGTTTAAATCCACTTCCACACACAGACGAGCATGTTTCCCCCGGGTTGTCAAGGTAGTTGTCTGATCCACTTTGACGGTGCGGCCAATTCTATCCCCCAAGAAGGAAAGAAATTGTGAATCTGTAATATTCTATTGGAAGTTTTGTGAACGAACCCGCACAAAGAACTCGCTCTACTTCCTCTTTCTCAAAGTCAAAAATTGGGCGCCACTCTCTCACAATAAGATAGTGATCATAGATCACCGAGGTACATTTCTAAGTGCCTTCTCATAGTCCTCCCGGGACGTCAAGTAGACCGTAAAGAAATCACAATGAGATCAACAATATTCATGACACCCTTCTTCGACCCACATTTGGTTCAACTGTTCTCAAGAGCCTTGAATCCTATGCGCCTACCCAACAAGTTAACAATGAGCCCTTGCCTCCATGGTCTTGCCAAACGCTCTTCAGCATGGGGAGGAACGACGATCTCAGGGCAATCATAACCCCCATGCTTCTTCTCGATGATCTGAAGATTCATATCTCCGACGTGGTACTTTGCATGTTCAGTCGAGTTCTTGTCCTCCGTTGATTTGCTAGCTTCGCCGTCTCTGTCGCCGGTGACCCCTAACATCGTCTCTTTGTACGATCTCCTCGGCTGGCTTTCCTGTTCCATATCATCATATAGGTCCGAGTAATCTATAGGCACCGTAGAATCATTGGAGAAGGGATGCTCCCCCCTTTCACCTTTTTGGTGTTGCGCTCACGGAGGTCCTCCTCCTCCCGAGATGGTGGCCGGTCCTCAGTCATAGCAAACAAGCTCGGTTCAAAACCCTAGCAGAGCTCGGTTCAAAACCCACTCTAATTTAGCTTGGGAAGCGTTAGAGCTATATTTTGGTTGTGTGTGAACTATATTTTGGTTTTTTGTTGCAATTATATTTACTGACATGAAATCTCAACCATTTCTAGCATCTTATACTATATTCTACATTGTACAATCAATTTGACTGGTATACACGGGATGAACTTAGTTAATCGCACACATCGACATGAAAATTTAAATTTTTTAATATAAAAATAAAATAATAGTTTTATTATTAAATAAAATAAGTTTGCGTAATAGGCTAAATTACTATTTTGGTCCTTTATTTTTTTTTTTCTCGTTTTGGTCCCTCATGTTTCATTTTTGTGTCAATTTGGTCCTTTTTTGTAATTTTCCATCTATCAACTTAACGGACGCCACGCTGGCAGTTAACTGCTGACGTGGCGTCCATCTGACGTGTAATAATTAAATGACATGGCCAATGGAGGATCAAATTGAAACAAAAAAGAAACATAGGGGACCAAATTGAAACAAACACAAAACATCAATCACTCTCCATCTTCTTCTTTCCCGGAAGCCACCACTACCTCCGGCGAGCCACCACCACCACCACCACCACAAATCAATTACTCTTCAACTCTTCAACTCTTCTTTCATGACATCTCTTCAAAATTAAAAACCCCCAATTTCTCAAATCCCTAAATTTGAGACAAAACACTCAATTTCTCAAATCACCCACCCTGCTAACTCATCATTCGCAAAAGCGAGAATGTTGTTGTGCATTCGAGCTTAGTGAGGGAATGATAGGTGTGGTGGGTTAGATAATGGTGTAGTGTGATACGCCATTGGAGAAAAGAAAAATTTTCAATTTGATAAATTCAACTCTGTTGTCTAAAATATTACACACGCATATGGGCGATTAAAATATTTTTCACCAATGCTTTTGAATTGAGGAAAGATAACCATCCAAAGACTTAATAGGAGCAGGGCCCAAACATCTGAATAAATTATTTGAAGAGGTGAATGGAAACTTGTGGCTCTTGGAACTATTGCAGGAGATGCAAGATTAGGTATGACTTAACTTTATTTGATGCATGGTTGCAATATGTCTCAATTTAGGGAAACTGAGCTTATAAGGCGTCTTCTGCTTCTGCAGAGTGGGTTATTGGTGGGTGGGGGATTTGAGAAATTCGGTGTTTTTGACTCAAATTTAGGGATTTGAAAAATTGAGGTTTTTTAATTTTGAAGAGATGTCATGAAAGAAGAGTTGAAGAGTGATTGATTTGTGGTGGTGGTGGTGGTGGTGGTGAGTGCTCGTCGGAGATAGTGGTGGTCAGAACACCCTAAAAATAAAATAAAATAATTTAATTAGTTTAATTAATTTGATTAGTTGAATTATTAATTTAGTTGAAGCGTGAGTTAATTAAATTAAAGGTGAATATCATGTTTTGTGTAGGAGTGGGATCGAGTAGTAGGGAGGTGTATTTGTGAGCCCAATGCGTGAAGGGCCCTGAGCTTAACCCAAGGGTTATGCGAAACCTCACTCCCATTTTCATTCAGAGAAGAAAAACGAAATTTAGAGAGAGCAAGAGGAGGAGAAGGGTTGCGCGGGTAGAGAGGAGAGGGAAGAAGAAAGAAGAATTTCGCACGGTCCTCAAAGATTTGGTTCGTGTGTTCTTTGTGGTTACGTGTGATGCCTTCAATCGTCTTCTTCTGAGCTTACGTTTAAGAGGTAAGGGTGAGCGTTTTGATTTAACATGATCGAGTATATAATGGGGTTACGAGGGTTTGTCAGGATTTGATTTTGTGGTGGAATTGTTGATGTTTGATTGATTTATTATTGTTGAGGAGTTTGGTCGATTTCGATGAAATTGATGAAATTGGGATTGATTTGTTGTGGTTGATTTGATTGCCTCTAGATGATGTATGTAATGGTGAGTTTAAAGAATCGATGGTTTTCCTCAAAAAAATGTAACTTGGAAATCGATTCTGGGCTCTAAATAGAAGCCAGAAATCGATTTCCTTCTTTAAATACAAAGCTAGAAATCGATTCATTCCTTTAGAAATGAAGGCAAGAATCGATTTCCCCCTTAGTAATATAGCAAGGAATCGATTCCTCCCTTTAGAAATGAAGGCAATAATCGATTTCCCCCTTTAGTAATGAAAGCAAGGAATCGATTCATTCCTTTAGAAAGGAAGGCAAGAATCGATTTCCCTCTTCAAAATAGAAGCAAGGAATCGATTCCTCTCTTTAGAAATGAAGCATTGAATCGATTTCCCTCTTTAAAAATGAGAGCTATGAATCGAGTCCTCTTTTGAAAACAAGTAGCTATGAATCGATTCCTCTTTTGAAAACAAGTAGCTATGAATCGATTCCTCTTTTGAAAATCTTAGGTGTCTTCCCGAATGGAAACGTGTGATGCTTAACAAAAAATTTGTGATGCTATGTTTATATAAATGAGTCTCGGTGAAATATTATACTACTAGTGTGCTAATTGTCTATGGCTAGACCGTGGTTTACCACTAAGGTCGAATTTCTTTCATTTGGTGTATTTACAAGGGCATCATCGAGAGTCTTGCAAAGGTGGCCAATGCCTGTTGCAAGTAGTATCAGTTACCTGAGTAATCCCATAGTCAATCAGTGCACTATTTTATAACACCCTAATCTAAAAGACAAATGAAGTATATATATATATATATATATATGTATTGAATGATGATGAGGATATGTGTGTTATGATGATGTAATATGAACAACGATGTTTTTGCGAAGAGTGTACTCTATGAGTATTTGCTTGATGATGATGTATTATGATTCGTGATTTTGATGGTGTGTTATTTAAGATTGTGATGTGAATGACGAATACACTCTACAAGTGTTTTATGATGACATGCCTTGAGTGGTTATTTCTTTTATGATGATGATGATGAGTACTCCGAGTGAGTGTCGATTGAGTTGCACATGTGTTATAGAGTCTCATGGCATGTGCATACTATGACTAATATTGATGATGTTATGCCTTGAGTGGTTTTTCTTCTATGATGAAGATATGCCTTGAGTGGTTTTTAAAGATGATATGGTACCATCATGCATATGCCCCACAGTGGGGTTGCATCTTCATGCATAAACATATGTTGTGTAATCGTTGTTGTTTGTGATTGGAGCCGTTGTTGTGTGACCATGAATTGGTGATGTTGATGATGCTATGTGATTGCCCGCTCTCATTTTCTATTATGTATCCGATTATGTTTTATTGAAATTCTCACCCTTCTCGCTTGGAATGTTGCTCTATTGTGGCAACGCCGCAGTAACCCCGAATGAAGGTCCCGCCGCCTTTTTTGATAGCCGTTGGGATGTCATGCGTCGAGTCATTTCTCTCGATCATCAGAGCACCTAGGGCGTAGCTTAAGTTTGTTAGTTTATTAATTAACCGCTTAATGATTTTATGGTTGATGTGAGACGTGTTCGAGTGATTTTAGCGAGCGATGATTTTTATTCATTGTGACGAAAAATTCCTTTTGTTTTGGAGTTTAATTTTTATGACGATGGTTTCTTCGCACAAACTTTAATGAGTGCAAATGATGAGTTTTTATGACGAGGTAGCATTTCTTTTCTACCAATTAAATTAATATTTTTGAAAAGGAAATTACTCTGATAATGACGTGTAAATTGCGGGGTAGAAAAGGGGTGTTACAGTGGCTGCCGGAATATAAGAAGATGAAGAATGAGGAAGAAGATGGAGAGTGATTAATGTTTTGTATTTGTTTCAATTTGGTCCCTATGTTTCTTTTTGTTTCAATTTGGTCCTCCATTGGCCATGTCATTTAATTATTACACGCCACCGGGACACACGCGTCAGATTAATCGCCAAAGATGACGTCCGTTAAGTTGATAGATGGAAAATTACAAAAAAGACCAAATTTACACAAAATGAACATGAAGGACTAAAACGAAAAAAAAAGAAAAAAAAAGCGTTAGTAAAAGATAAAAGCACTAAAACACTAATTTAGCCGCCAGAATACGTCAAACCAATTCTACCGCGGGAGCAGGTATAAAGAAACCAACAATGGCCGCAACTGCAAACCATAAACAAGACGATATAAGTCAATTTTTTCACTCACACTCACTTCATTTTCTCTTCGATTTCTTCACACCCCGCAAATCAATTCACAAAGATCCGTCATTTCAATTCTTCTGTTGCTTTGGTAAGTCAATTTCATTCCCAATTACTATTACTACTTTCCTTTGTTTTGTTCTTTTTCCTTCGAAAAATTAACACCATCATGTAAATTTCGTAACTTTTTTTAGGAAATAACAATTGGGTTTTCTCAAAATTCTTACTTGCTGTATATTTTGATCTATTATTATAGGAGTTAGATAATGAAACCAATATGATGATGAAACCAAAGTTTGAATTTGGAAATCAAGATACTGATGATAAGAACAATGGTAAGCAATTACTGAATGACATTGAAGAAATAAGCAAAGCTCTTTACTTGCATAATACCCCTTTTAAGCCTTCAACTTTATCACCAGTTCATAATAGATCCAAATCTGATGAAAAAGCCCTTTTGTCAAAATCTCAAGTTGACCTAACCCCAAGATTTGTAAATGAGGATCTGTTTCATGGGGATAAGAAGTTGTCTTTAGGATGGAGTTGGAAGAAACCCTTGAAAGCTTT
This sequence comes from Oxytropis ochrocephala, assembly GCA_020916435.1. Lineage (NCBI taxonomy): Eukaryota > Viridiplantae > Streptophyta > Magnoliopsida > Fabales > Fabaceae > Oxytropis > Oxytropis ochrocephala. The sequence continues at coordinate 106,534,905 of CM037090.1, read as the reverse complement.
GAGTCATTTAGGTTCTCACAAGTTTATTTGTTGTTTTTACCTTCATGTTCACTCAATTGAGGGACTACCTTTGAGTTTCAATGGCAATAGATTATCTGTGCATTGGAAAAGGAAAAATAGCATTTTGCAGACATGCCCTTCAAGAGTACTTCAGGGTGCTGCTGAATTTGATGAAACTTTGACACATAAATGTGTTGTTTATGGTAGCCGGGTCGGGTCTAGTCAGTCGGTTAAGTATGAGTCGAAGCGTTTCTTGATCTATGCTTCTATTGTTGGTGAACCTGAACATGACTTAGGGAAACATCAGGTTGATCTCACAAGGCTTTTACCTCAGAGTTTAGAAGAGTTATCGGGTGTTAAAAGTTCGGGGAAATCGCGCACGAGTTTTAGGTTGGCAGGAAAAGTTGTAGGAGCTAGCCTAAATGTTAGTTTCAGTTATCGAGTAATGAAGGACGAGATTGGGGGTTTCGGTCCTAGCGATGGTGATATAAAGATTTGGCATGCTGGGAGCTTTCCATGTGAACTACAACATAATAGATCGACCGTCGCTGCTGATTCTGATGGTGTGATGTTATCCAATGAAGCATTGGTGAATTCTAGCTCAGGTTTTTCTAAATCAGTTGCTTTCCTATATAAAAAGTTTGATGAGGGGGACTTCCATAATTCAGCATGGGAAGACTCGGAACATTTGGGGCTACTTAAATCCCGAATTCTTCTGAATTCAGAATCATCTCAAGGATCAAATCTATACGACTCTGACGATAGTGATACTGAATTTTCTGTCAGTGAACAAGGAGTAGAAATATTGGAAGGATTCCTTCAAACTTGAACAGACTGGAATTGAAGTAGTTGATGATGTGTCAATTATTGAAATCATTGACGTGGATGAGATTATTAAGGATGATGACTCGTTTGTTGCCAAGAACACGAAATGTGATTCAGCGCATACCGTTTGTGCTAGTTCATGTCTTGATCTACCTTGCATGAAGAATGATGATTCAGTTCCCGAGACATCAGAGTTTCTTAGCGACGAACATAGAATGGTAAAAATCACGTAGCTTGGATGATATCATCGACTCTGTTGCGCAGTGATTTCTTAAACACGCTGGCCCTGGAGAGTGATTCTGTTGGTTCAAGTTGCGGCGGTGATCCCCAATCTCCTAGAGAGCAGCTTCTAAGACAATTTGAAAAAGAGTCTTCCGGTAACTTCGCATTTGATTTTGATGCAAATGAGGAGGAACCGGAGAATGATACTTGTGATGTTAATTCTGATTTGTCTTCAATTATTCAAGCTGCTGAAGAGGAGTATGTAAGGGAAAATCAGTCATTAATACAGAGAAGGAAGGCCAAAATTCTTGAAGACTTGGAAACAGATTCATTGATGCAACAATGGGGCTTAAATGAGAGGGACTTTCAAAATTCTCCAAGAACTTTGTCAGGTGGATTTGGAAGTCCAATTGAACTATTTGACGAAGAGCCATCTATGTTACCTTCGATTGGAGAAGGGCTTGGTTCATTTGTTCAAACCATGAGTGGTGGCTTTTTGAGGTCCTTGCATCCTTCCCTCTTCAAACATGCTAAGAATTGTGGGAACCTCATCATTCAGGCTTCTAATCCAGTGGTTCTACCTGCGAAAATGGGTAATGATATATTCGAGATACTGCTGCAGATGGCGTTTACCGGAGTTGAAGAGTTGTGTGATCATTTCTGTAAATTAATGCCTTTGCAAGATATCACTGGAAAATCCATCAAGCATGTTTTGTTGGATGCTACCATGAATAGGGGGCATCCCAGAAGGTTAGCAATTGTGCTTGTGGCATTGCTTGTGAAAGATTGTGTTTTCACTCTCACTCTTATCATGTTCTTTTCTTTTTAGATTCTAAGCGAGTTAAATGCCAATTTGGTCCTCAAATTTCAGAAAAGTTCAGTTTAGTCCTTGAAATTAAAATTATTAATTGGTCCCGGAGATTTTCAAATGTTATTCAGTTTAGCTCCTCAAGTTCTCGATGTCTATTTGGTCCTTGACTTTTACAACTAAATATCAATTAAGTCCCCGATTTTTACAACTTAATATCAGTTTGGTCCATAATATTTGGAAAAGTTAGGTATTTAATTGATATTAAGTTGTAAAAGTCAGGAATCAAATAGTCATCGAGAATTTGAGGAACTAAACTGAATAACATTTGGAAATGCTGGGGACTAATTAGTAAAATTAATTTCAGGGATTAAACTAAACTTTTTAAAAATTTGAGGGATCAAATTGGCTACTAACTCGATTCTAAGGATTTGATTTTTAATTTTTTTGTCCTTTCTTCTGATTTCCCTTTTGAATTTTGTTTCAGGTGGGGATCATGGCAGCATGATTTGTTTGAAGAATTTTCATATAGTTATATAACAGATAAAGACAAGGGCATAGACTCTATGTCTCTAGAAGCTATAGCTCCTATGACTATTAACAAGATTGAATCCCTTTTAATAGAAGGATTGAGAATACAGTCTGGGATGTCAAATGAGAAAGCACCATCATACATTCATTCTCACAATGATGTTGATGATTTGATGGATCTGTCAATAACATTAGATCAGTGGTTGAGATTCGATTCTGGAAATATTGATGAAGAAGAGAATCTGGAACAAATTCTGAAGATCCTAAAAGCACACCATTCGAAAATCATTGAATTAGATAATGAAGTGTTGAAAATGCCTTGGAAAAACAATAGAATATGGCGAAAAGCACGGACTCCTGTCGAACCACATAACGATTGCTTTTGTGATCCAGCATAGTGATCCTCTAAGAAACTATGAACCAGTTGGAGTTCCAATGCTAGTTTTAACTCAAGTCGAACGAATTCACTCATATGCAACGGAAGAAGAATACGACATTTTTCCGGAGAATGGAAATATAGATGGTGAAAGTGAAACCTCTCGATTTAGATTCGAAATCAAAGATATTCATCTTGCTGGTATTCTTACCAAAGCTGGAAACATGCAACTTTGGGGTACTGAAGTTCAGCGACAATCCGGGTTGCGTTGGTTGCTTGCGAGTGGTATGGCGAATACTGGCAAACATTCATCTTCAAAATCAAAGTCTATTGTTAGATCAACCTCATTGTTTGCCAATAAGTTGCTGAATCAGGATATTCTGTGGAGCTTTTCTTATAACATGGAGACTAATTCACACATTAGGAATCCTGATATCATCTTCCCAAATTGAACTATGTCAAAAGTTTCTCTTTGTAGATAGTTGTACAAGTGGATCATCTAGGAGGTTATTCAAGTTAACTAGCACAATTTTTTTATACATGAATTGAGTTTTCTGGCATTTAGGAAAACGACACTTTTCTTCTCTGAATTACCCTTCCTGATTTTAGAGATGTATAGTCAAATTTAAGGAGTAGAATCAAATTATCAGATACTTGTGAGGATCCAAACTCAGTTTAAATAACTCTGATTGCATTTCTACATGTATTCATTTCCGTAAGGAAGATGATGTTGTTTGTGGGTTGTGAACGGAGTGGGAAACACACCAATACTAAAATGTATTAACTTTTTTTTTTCTTTTTTAAAGAGGATTAATAGTGTTCTGCACTTTCTCTCCTTTATGACTCGAACCCACGACCCTTTGTAAGTGAAGCATTTTACCAATTGAGTCACGCTTCGTTGTCACATAGTAACAAGGAATATAGTAAATCCCAGAAGCCATTCTATTCCCTAAGATCTTTGTAGCTTTTCTCCAATCGCTTTTTTATATGGTAAATGCTAATTGTTAGTTGTTATGTTAAGATCCTTGTAGCTTTTCTCCAATCGGTTTTTTATATGGTAAATGCTAATTGTTAGTTGTTATGTTAGTGGGTTGCTAGGGATAGAACAACGGATCTCTTACTCCTTTAATTCTTTAGTGTCCCTTAACTCACCACGTCTGCTACCTTATTGTGACCTTTTGCCTCCAAACGTGATTTTAACACATTCATTTATTGTTTTTGATTCATTTTAAAAAAAAAACAATTTTACAAAATAAATTCATTTTTGAGTGAATTTTCGTCACATAAAACCAATTACACACAAAATTAAAAGAATGAATAATTAGTTGTTTTAGAACAATTTCTAAGTACAATACAAAAAAAATGTGCTTACATTAGATAACACATACAAATGGGAATGAACATCCTCAAGTGACTTTATTATGGAGTGAAATCTTAGCGATTCATTGAATAAGACAAAGAATGAACGAGAAATATAGTAAAATAAATGGAGAGAAGATATTGAATGTTATATTTAGCACTTCACACAATGTCGAGTGAAAAGTCCAGCGGAAAGTATCTCTCCCCATAAAAATAAACTATATATACTTTGAAAATTGATGGATGGTATATATAACACTGAAAAACGCTATCTATTACATTCTTGACATAGTGCAAAGTCTGTTGCTGCCAAAAACTTCTGTGATGGAGATACCAGAAACAGCATATATATATATATATATATATATATATATATATATATATATATATATATATATATATATCCCCGAGACATTTTTATGGTAATTGTAGTTCGTGAGCAGTTACAGACTTGAACATTGTTGGACACACCTCCTAACTTAGTAACATAGGTGAGCACATGCAGGCTGCAGCAGCACTAATTTCATTAGTGGTTGTTGCTGCTAAGCTAGGAAGAAGTTGGGTGAGTGTGGATGCCTTCGTAGGTTGTTATTATATACCTTGAATCATCCTTATCTCTCTCAACTCTCTTTTTCACTGGGCATCCCTCAACTGAACACCTATAGTAATTCCTGCAATTACATACATATTAGAGTATAGTAAATGTGATAGGTGAGCGATGCGATAAGAAGACATAGATGAAGAGAAAGTGACAAGTTGAATAAGTGTCGATAATATTCGAGTATTCAAAAATAATAGTTGTATGTATCTACTACCTTGGGTTGGGGCTATTCTTGACCATTTTCTTTCCATACTTCCTCCATTTGTACCCATCATCTAGTATTTCAACCTCTGATTTCGTTTTGAATGCAAATCTCTCCTTAACTTCCTTCTTCTCCCCTCCTAAAACACATGACAAAATACACCAATGAGTAGAATACATAAGATTATGTCACATGCTACTTTATTGAATTGAATTATTTATTGGAAACTAGTAGGCTTGCTTACTAGTAGAAGTGGAAGTAGAAGAGCCCTCAAAGTGATCAAAGTGGGTGGTGGAACCTAATTGGTTGGTTTGGTGATAAAGCTGGTTTGAAACAAAAGACTGCTCCTCCTCAGTAGGATCATCATGGTGTAGCCATTGAATGTCATCGAATGTCAAGTACTGATCAGAGAGTTCAAAAGACCATTGGTTGTTAGAATCACCACTGTCAGATGAATCTACTGCTCTTGGATTTCTCTCTGCCATAGATTTTTAGTGCAATTGCTATGAATGATAAAAAAAGGGATCATGGTACACACAATATATATAGAACATTTTGAGCAGCAGCCACAGTTTTAGTGGTGCTGAGGCAGCTTCAGGGTGAGCTTCCTATAATGGGAAGTTTCAAAGGTAATTAATGAAATGAAATGTAGTACCAACAAACAATATATAACATCAGTTGAATTGAAAGGAACAATATGAAGCAAGAATTAATTAATATATTTATTTAAATTATGAATGGACTGATAAGTAAGAGTGGGGCATAGCTAAGATGACTTGGGGAAGACTTTTCAAGTCTTTGTGTGTTAATCGAAAGTGTAAGTCAACTCATGTTTGTATAAGTCTCGTGGTTGGAGTTAACACAGTTGAACTTAGACCAAAACCCCTTCACAACAGAAAAGTGCTTGTATTGAAGTTAGTTACTGTTGCAAATTAAAACATAAGGTTTAAATACAAATTTATATCTTTTTATTGGTACTGATAGAAACTCCACATATACACTTTCTGTTCCATCTTTAAGTCCACAGCAAGTCAGCGTTAGTAATTTTTCCATGAACTGATGGAAGTTTCTACGAACCACAAGTTTAAGCCATTGTTTTTATTTTACTTTTTCACAAGTGGAGGATTCTCCTTTTGATTCTAGACAGACAGAATATCTGTAGTAGTGGAGGTAAACAGTAAAAGCCAAAGTTATTTGATACTGAGTATAAGAAACTAATATAATCTTAAAATATCAAGTTTCCATATTCATATGGATACCTATGTATCAACGATACTTCAGATCGAAGATGTGTCATATGTCTGATACCAATACCGACGCTTCACTTACTTTTACTTTCTCAAATTGTTTTATTAGTGTCTATATCAGTGTCGTGTTTGGTGTCCATTGACTGCAATTAATATAAACGACATGAGACTAACATTAGAATTGAGGAAGTGATGATGTTATTTCAATTTCTAAAACAGTAATTGCTAGGAAGTTCATAGGTATCTTCTGCGGTCTTTCATTTTGGGGGATATTAATTAGTGATGTGTTTTCCTTCATTCAAATTGATAAGTATAGCTATATAGCTGACATCATGTCTCATGTTCATTATTACTTCAGAATATGTAACATTCAACTTTCAGTTCTGATTTTTGTTTATATCTTAATTTAATTATCATGGTTATCTGACAATCATACAAAGGAATTTAATTAATCTGCTCAGCTTAAAATAACTTTCCCTCTATTAGTCACATGTCAATTTAAAACTTCCACTCTCCACTAATCTATATATCCAACCTCTGTTTTCTACGAAGCATCTTGGCATTGAGTTGAGCGCTACTATTTAATATTAAAGATTATCTCACACCCCTATAATAGAAAATAGTTTAATCCAACAAGGTTGGTCCGAACAGTAATTGAGTTCAAATCTCATCTTAAGGTCTCAAGTTGGGTGTGGCAAAAATTCTATTAGAATGGAGAACCACATGGACCGACAAAGTTGGATACACGTGGTCAGTCAAATTCTTCAGCGTATATTAGTTACTGACAAAATCTATGGATACTGAGCATCAATAACAAGGTAACAAATAACTAAATTAATGTCAAACTAATTGTGAATTCGCCAAAATATGTAATAATCTCGCCTAACAATATTTAAGGAAAGCATATTGACTAGTCCAACAAACACGCAAGTTTTAATTTCCAACAGGCAAAGGTTAAGGTTTCATTACAAGTTTCCTTTTGAAAAGGCAACCAATAAGAAAATAGAATCTTCATTCTTCATTTTACATATTCCAATCTACCTACTCAGCAAGTTTAACATCCACAGGAAGCTAAGAAGCCTCTTCATGCAAAGAAAGTCTTTACAACTTTGCATAGTAACTTCAACTTAGAGACAATCAACCTTAACAAACAATCATTATAGGTTTCTTTCTTCCACATGTTCTTTTCCTATTTCAAAGGATTACAATTACAATACAACATAACATAACAATCTAAACTTCATCTATAAAATAGTTAATAAATCAAACCAAGTTGGGGAGTCAAGAAGAGAAATTAGAAATAATGGAATTCTCTCATTCATGCAATAAACACACACCTGAGATTGTGTTCTTTGATTTAGAAACTAACGTGCCAAACAAAAGTGGACAAAGATTCTGGGTACTTGAGTTTGGTGCAATTGTGGTTAGTGCTCATAAACTAAGTGAGATTGAGAGCTTTTCAACTTTGATAAGACCTAAAGACTTATCTGTAGTGTCATTGAAGTCTAGTAGAATTGATGGAATAACTCGAAAAGCTGTAGAAAATGCACCATCTTTTGAAGATGTTGCTGATAAGATATTTAGTATGTTGAATGGAAGGGTTTGGGCAGGTCATAATATTCAGAGATTTGATTGTGTTCGTATTAAAGAAGCTTTTGAAGATATTAATAGGGAAGCACCTGTACCTGTTGGAATAATTGATTCTTTGGGAGTTTTAAGTGACAAGTTTGGAAAAAGAGCTGGTAATATGAAGGTATGTGTATGTAAGAAATAGAGTCAATAAGTGATTCTTGATTAAGTTCTAATAAAACACAATCCTAAGTTGTTAAGTTAACCACTCTTATGTTATTTATTTATGGCAGATGGCTACACTAGCTTCTTATTTTGGTCTAGGACAACAAAAGCACAGGTAATGATTTATAATCTATGTCTTGTGCTCTCTTGATCAAGATTTTAAATCGCGACTGCTCTTGATCAAGATTTATAATCTGTAATTTAATCAAGTTTGTCCCTTCGTCTAAATCTGTTAGCAAATACATCGTTAGATTATTCACTTAGTTTCAAATACATCCATGACATCATCACCAACTTAATGACATTATAGCCCTACAAATACTAATGAAGGGACAAACGTAAATAAAAATTGATAAGTGGCAGACTAATTTGATATAGTCCTAAAATTTTGAGGACCAAATTGGATATTTACTCGCCGTGATATTTGTACGTAATCGCGGCCAAACACGATCAATGTGGTCTCAATTGTGGTTGCAGTGACATCAAAAACTTTAATACCGCAACCAAATATGCAGTTACAGAGTTCTTAAAAATTTATGAGTATTTTGGCACAGGAGTCTAGATGATGTACGGATGAACTTGGAGGTGGTTAAGCATTGTGCAACAGTATTATTTCTGGTATGCAACTAATTAATATCCATGCATCTTTAATTCTTATTGCTTATAAGATGAATGAATGATTCTCACTCGTTTGTAATGGTTTATGGGTAATATTAGGAATCTAGTCTACCAAACACATCAGAAAACAAAAGCAAATGGTATGGTTCTTCAAGCAGTATTATGACAAGGAGTAGAACAAGTGGGAAATCTCCCTGCTGCAAAGAAGAGACTAGCAGAAAATCTCCTCCAGCTTCATTTTCATATCAAAGGACAGTCCCTTATGCCAGAGGAAGTTTGGGAAAGGTTCTTATCTTATACATTAGCATAATAATCTATCATTAAATTAAAGTATAGATAAGATTCTAAAGTTCTAACAATGATATAATGAAACATAGGTGGTGACTGAAAGAATGAAGGGATTATTGTGTAAAGCACAAGGACAACAACCTCTACAACAACTATTAAAGCATTCTCACTCATTGCTAAGGTGAAGAAGAAGAAGTATATATATAAGATGGGCAAGGGTCTCAGAAAATAGCAGATTTTGTTGAGTTGGAACTTGACAGAATACTACATGTATAACACAAGTACTTGTATTGTAGATGAATATTTTTTAATGTAAATAAATAAATAAAGGTACTAAGCATTGAGAACCATGAATCAGCATATATTAAAATTCAGAACTCCATTACACATCATAGTTACTAATTATTCCTGCATTACAAAATTAAAACAGAAACCTTAAAAACAACCTTGTAAGTAATTTTCAAGTTACATTATATTATTCAAGCAACCTTAACCTCAATAGTCCTTGGTTTCTTGGGTTGAGGAGGAGGCAATTTCTCCACAGTAACACTCAGCACACCATCTTGACACACAGCAGAAACAGCATCAGTGTTAGCATTCTCAGGAAGCACAAACTTACGCATGAACTTACCAACCCTTCTTTCCATTCTCAAATACTTTGACCCACCTTCTGATTTCTCTTCTTCCCTTTTCCTCTCTCCACTTATCACAAGCAGATTATCATCTTCCACCTGAACCTTTATGTCACCGGATTTCAACCCTGGCATATCGATCACAAACACGTAACTATTCGGATACTCCTTCACGTCCGCCGGAGTAGCAGCCATTGCCTTCGCGTCTCGTACGTATGACCTTGTCGGAGCATTGTCGTCAGATGACATGTCCATCATCTGCTGCAAAGCGTGAACCAATGGAGACTCCAAATCCATCACCCTGAAATCCATCACGGGAGGGAAAGTTGAATTTGTAGTAGTTTTTGTGTTCAATTTCGTTGGAGACAAAGGTGGTGGTGGTGGATTTGAGTATTTAAATAAACGATGACACAACACAACACAACACAACACAAGACAGACAGGGGAAGAAAGAAGCAGCTAGATGGTTCTGGAAAAATAAACCCAGCTTACTTCTTTCGGAACTTCTAGTAGCTTCGGTTTATCCGAATTACAACACGTGACTTCCATTTCTTTTTCTCTCAACCTTCTAGTAGCTTCCCTCACTTTATCTTTAGTCCCTCCTTTCCTTTCTTAATGAGATCTTTAAGTATTCATGGTAGAAAGAGAAATAAATGAAATAAGATAATAAATTATTAAGAGTATTATAAATAAGGTTTAAATATTATTTACTCTCTGCAAATATCAGCATAATTTATTTACCTCCCTGTAAAAACAAAAAATTTTAAAAACCCCTTGCAAATAATAAGTGTTTCTAGTTACCTCCTACATACGGAGAGAATCAGAACGATTTATATTTTCTGAACGCAGAACTGTGAAATGATTATACCCATTATACACTTAACGCTGTCAACATAATCTAACAGCAGAGGATAACCGTAAACGGTTTATATTTGTAAGGGACATTTTAAAACTTTTATTTTTACAGGGAGGTAAATGGATTATGGTGATATTTGCAAGGGGGTAAATGATATTTAAGCCTATAATAAAAGAGAATTAATTTTATCGAAAGTAACAAAATTTATTAATCTTATTGTTATGTGTAATAAAAAGTGAAAAAACAACAAGTAAATAGTAACTGAGAGAGTAATTGTTTAGTTAAATAGTCTTTAATTTTCTTTATTTAGTGAATTTTGTCTTTATTTTATTTTTTAATTATAATTTTGATCCAATTTTCTTAGTTAAGCAGTTTTGGTCAACATGCTAATTAATGGCATTTTTTATATGTAAAAATCACAAAAATATTAGTTTTAAAAAGTTAAAGTACACAATCTATAATTATTTCTTTTTATCAAAAGTACACAAAAAATTGTCAAATTGAGAAAGTTAACATACTAAAATTAAAATTAATTGTAGAAAATTAACAAATAAAACTAAAATCGTTAAATTGAACAAGTATTGTTTTAAAATTATAGTTAACCCTAATTTTTCTTCTATTTAGATGAAATTTTCAAGGATTCATTCGGTGAACCAATTTCATATAGTATTTTCGTTGGTCTTATGCATGTAGAAGGTCCAGAAATCAAATCCTGAAAACTAAGACTATCTACAATAGTTTTAACACTCTCCATTTTTCAACACCCTCCTTTTTCACTTTTTAACACTCCACATCATCTTCTCTCTCTCTTCCACTTATTAATGCAACACCCATTCAACTTTTACTCACTACAATGGTTTTGTTTAATAAATTCAACACCCTACCCCACAACTTTTATTTAATATTTTTATTTTCTTTTATGTTTTTGTTTTTGTGATTAAAATGAAATTAAATTAAAATAAGTAATAAAGACAGATATAGGGATAATCATTATTAAAACAAATAAAATTCCAAAAAAATTAAAATGCAATACAATACACTAAGCACACAACACATCTAAATGAAACACACATAACTTAGTTAGTACAATAGACTCAGCTCACAAACAAACTACTTAATCACGAAACATTCTGAACTTTGCCCATATGTGTTTGACTAGACCTGCTTGCAATTCGTGATGTACATTTGAATCACGCATCACGGATCTAGCACGCACATGATTCGCAAATGCAGGTAGTACCTCGGTCGAGAATGGCTCCGGTGTACTAGACCCACTTGCCTCAGATTGATCATAATTTGTCCAATGCTGAGCATATGTATCTCGTTCATCCTCAACAATCATATTATGCAATATGATGCATGACCTCATGATGAGAGCCAAATCGTCTATGTCCCACAAACGGGCTGGTTCGCGAATGATTTTAAATCGAGCCTGCAACACCCCAAATGCACGTTCGATGTCCTTCCGACATCCCTCCTGATATTTTGCAAATAACTTATCTGGTTCACTTTGGGGTTTTTCCGACGAGTAGGAGTTGGATCCACTGCATTTGGAGTGGCTTCATGACCACCTCTCATTCCACCAAGAGCCATTTGCGTAGAAAATTCAGGAAAGTCATCAAGTCCAACATTCGGAACATTTTCATTTCCCATTGGAGTAGAAGAATAACAAGGGGGTGCGTGAGATGAAAATGGCATCATTGCTCCATAATATGGATGATAATTTGGATTAGATGACGACATGATGAAATTTGGAGGAAATCCATAATTTGGTATATTTTGGGGACCTTGTTGGTTGGGAAGATTGATTTTGAAATCTATAGTTGTTGGGATTTGGGTAGTTGAAAGGGTAATTAGTAGAATTTTGGGTGTTACAAGGGTTATTGTTGGGATCCATTTCACTAAAAAGATGTTTAGAGCTACAAACAAGAGTTGAAAGAAGGCTAAATAGAAAAATTAGAGGGAAAAATGTCGAATTTTTTTCTGTGTCCAAATCAAATGAACCAAGTCTCTATTTATAGAGAAAAAAAAATGATGAATTTTGGTGAAAAAATAAAAATAAAAAAATTTATTTACTATAAAATAATTGGCCCCAAATAATTAGGATGAGATAAAAATCTGAAAAATCTCAACAACCTTTGGCAACCAATCACAGCCCTCCCTTTTCTTCCGCGCGGACCCCACATGTGCAGGTTTTTTTTTTTTGAACACCTTTGGCAGCTTTCAACGGTTGAATTTATTCAACCACAAACAATCCACTTCACATTCAACTACCTATTCAACACCCCCATTAAACCAATTCAACTACTTAATACAAAATTCAACACCCCCATTGTTAATAGTCTAACATATCTATCTTTTTATTTTTTGGTACATAAAGGGAAATAAAAAAAACTAGAGCCTTAGGAAAGGAACTCTATCAGCATCAACAGTCAGCAACACTTCCATGTCTGAAGGAAGGATATTAAACAGGCGCCAGGAGAAGCCATTTGAAGCACCAAGCTTACGCATAAAGTCTGCACAGTGTTAGTGATGACACACCAGTGGAACTGATTGAGCCTGAGGTAGCTGATGATGAAGAGAAACCTCTACAACAACATGAATCAGATTCTGATGAGGAATCAAATGGTTCAAGAAGACCACAGAGACGCAGAGTGCGTCCAAGTAGAATGACAGATTATGAAGTGTTCTCTGATGTTGTAGTGAACGGAGATAAAGATCTAATTCACATGGCTTTGTAAGATGATGTTAAACCACTAAGTCATGTAGAAGCATTGAAAGAGAAAATGTGTAAGGCCGCCGTGAAGGAAGAATTGAATACAATAAAAAAAGAACAAAAGCTGGGAATTTACTGTGTTGCCAGCCAACAAGAAAGTTATAAGTGTCAAATGGGTTTTCAAAGGGAAATTGAAACCTGATGGGTCAGTTGCTAGACACGAGGCAAGATTGGTAGCTCGTGGATTCTTAAAAAACAAGGTCTAGACTACATTGAGGTGTTTGCATCTGTAGTTAGACATGAAACTATTAGATTGGTTATAGCACTAACATATAGTAGGGGATGATCCTTACTTCATCTAGATGTTAAATCAGCTTTCTCGAATAGACCATCAGAGTAGGAAGTATATATAATGCAGCCTCTTGGTTTTAAAGTGAATGGTAAGGAACAAATGGTCTACAAATAACATAGAGTCATGTATGGACTTAAGCAAGCTCCAAGAGTTTGAAATAAGAAAATTGATGAATTCTTTAGAGATCAACAAGTGCACAAAAGAGTCCTAAAGGTATGCCACTACAGTACTCACCTGCAGATAGCGGATGTGCTTACTAAAGCACTCAAGATTGACCAATTCGTAAAATTGAGGGGTGACTTAGGTGTTATGATGTTTGATAGTATGAATTAAGAGATGGTGTTGTAAGTCTACTAATTCATAGCTACTGCATTACTTCAATTCCTTTAGTTAAGTGATTTTGTAATTCAATTTTAGAATAATAGAAGAGTTTCATTTCCTTCTCTGTTTTCTCTCTGTGAAATGGATTCTGCGCTCTAACAGATAATTGTGGCAAAAAGCATCTGTTGGTGAATTTCATTGATAACAAAATGGCTAATTAGTTAAAGAGTGTAATGAGACCAGAAAGTAGAGCAAATGAGAATTCGAGTTAAAGACAAATAACAAAGCAGCTAAGTAAATTAAAGAAGGAGACATATGTTAATTAACCAATAGAAATAAAACCACTCCAGCACAGAATCATAGTTACTAGTTTTGCTCAACAGCCAAATCTTCCTTATGGTGCATTATTAAAATTTAAAAGAACAAACAACCATAAAAGACAACCTCGTACAAAAGACCAGTACTACTCCCTAATGTTTCATTCTGGAGCTAGCATTGATTTGAAACTTCAAGCAATCTGAACCTGAATAGTCCTATGCTTCTTAGGCTGAGGAGGAGGCAACTTCTCCACAGTAACACTCAGCACCCCATCTTGACACTTAGCTGAAACAACATCAGTATTAGCATTCTCAGGAAGCACAAACTTACGCATGAATTTCCCAACCCTCCTCTCCATTCTCAAATACTTATTAGCACCTTCTTTCTCTTCCTCCCTTTTCCTCTCTCCGCTAATCACAAGCACGTTATCATCTTCCACCTGCACCTTTATGTCACCGGATTTCAACCCCGGCATGTCTATCACGAACACGTAACTATTCGGATATTCCTTCACATCCGCCGGTGTGGCAGCCATTGCCTTCGCGTCTCGTACGTATGACCTTGTCGGAGCATTATGTGTCTTCTCCGATGCATTGTCATCCGACATCTCCATCATATGGTGTAGAGCATGCACCAATGGAGACTCTAAACCCATTACTCTGAAATCCATTACGCTTAGATATTTCTTGGTAAAGTTGCTTTTCTTGCGAAAATTGAATTTGAGGATTTTGTTGCGTTCAATTTCGTTGGAGACAAAGCTGGTGAGTTTTGAGTATTTATATTATGCGGGAGGGAAGAAGGAACGAGATGGTTCTGGAAAAAAATAATCACAGCGTCTTTCGGAAATTCTAGTATGTTCGGTTGATCCGAATTAGAACTAGCAACAGACCACGTGACTTTTCTTCTTTTTTTTTTCTCTGAACATTCCCTGACTTTATGTTTGATTGTTCAAATTGCAATGTTTGTCTGCAATTTTCTCAATTCAGTAAATTTGGTCTCCTTATTATTTTATTTTTTTTAATATTTTGAGGATTTTTTAAGGGTGATTCTAGGGTGAAAGAGAAAATTAAATCTTTCACCGGTGAACCACTAAAATTGACCGCTGGATGTAGTTTAAAAATTCATCAATGGTTGAGATTTAATATTGGTTGATTCAATCTTAACCATTCATAGCATTTTAAACAATATCCAACGATCAATTTTGGTGGTTCACCGGTGAAAGATTTAATTTACTCTTTCACCCTAGAATCACCCATTTTGGGTTTAATAACAAAAAATAATAAAAAATACAAAAATTGTACAAGTGTGACATTATTTTTTTTAAATGTCACACTTTTTGAAATAATATGGTAATGTTTTGGTCAAAAAAAAATAATAGGGTAATGTTTCTTGATAGCCAAATTGAAATTTTAATTATCTTTTTAATTTTTACGTTACGCTTCCGAACATTTATTGTGAGATTGATCAACTTTCAATTTTTTTTCTTCTTTTTTTGTTTACTTTGATGTGGCTTAGTACGTGTATTTTTGAGTACTTTATTGTACAGAAAATAATTAAGGTGTTCAAATACGTAAATGTTGTTTTTCAAAAATTAGTTTGGTTAAAAAATTTAGTTTTGTAACAAAAAACCGATTGCACTTAACGCATTTTATAACAATTGTTTTTTGGCCTAAACCAGTTATTAAGAAACCAACTTGCCATACTTGGACAGCTAATTTTTTTTTACAAGATTTTATCTTACATGTAGATGGAGATAGCTGGTGTATGTAGATGTCAAATGGAGATAGTTGGAAATCAAAAGATAGATGAGAAAACACATTCTTTTACAATGTTTTATCTTACATGTATTTGGGTTCAATTTGTTCTACCACGTTGCTCTTTTAATATATCATTCATTATTTTTGATATATATCTAACATAGTTTTGAATATTATTCATGTTCTCATTTACGATAATTTAATGTATCTATCATATACCAGGGTTCCCCCTAAAAACTACAAATCTTCTCGGAAAACATCCTATAATTTTTTGAAACTCTTGATACTTGGATAAAAAAATTCATCTGGTCAATAAATGCAGATTCGAAAAAACTCGCGATAGTTGCTTGGTCCAAGGTTTGTTCTCCCACTCAGGAAGGGGGTCTTGGGGTGCACATGCTATTAATGAATCTATCATGACTAAACTTACTTTTGACATGCTTTCCTCAAGTGGGCAATGGGCTAATTTCATTAGAGTCGGGTTTTATAAGAGGAACATCCCAGTTTCTTATAATGTAATTTTGCCTGCTCTGCGTGCCAATATTTCTATTGTTCTCTCTAACTCAACTTGGAATATTGGTGATGGTACCCATATTTATTTTTGGACTGACAAATGGCTTTCTAAGCTGCTCTCATTGGGTTTTAGTTTTCCTTTGCAGGTTCAAAAGTTGTTGACTCCAAAGGTCAATGATTATATCATTGACTACAACTGGCATCTCCCGGTCCCGGCGGAGCTTCAACTTTGGTGCCCATTCATTTATGAAGAAATTTTTAGTCTCTCTATTCCTTGCTTCGTAGTAGGAGATAATTTAGCTTGGGATTACTCTTCTTTTGGTTTGTTATCTTCTAAAGACGCTTATGAGTTTCTTAATTTTAGATCTGTGTTGTCTCTTGGGCAAAGGAGGTCTGGCGATTGTCTGTTCCTCCTTCAAAATCGTTTCTTTTCTGGAAAGTTGTCCATGACTGTTTGCCTACAGATGATAACCTCAAAAAGTGAGGCTGCATCATGGTCTGCATTTGTTGCCATTGTGATAATAATGATGAAAATATCAGTCACTTATTTCTTAGGATCCCTTTTGCTCCAAAAATTTGGCAATAGCTCCAATCTTCTATCAATTGCTTTATTGATATTTCTAGTATTTTATCTCTTCTTTCTGTGTTGAATGGATCTTGAAGTGATCAACTCTTGGATGTCTTAGCTACTACAATTATTCAAGTTCTCTACAGTATTTGGTTGAGCAGAAATAAATTGCGCTTTGATAATAAAGTTATTCCTCTTCAATCTCTTCTTCATCAGACCAAAACCTCCACTTCTCTCTTGATTTCCTCTTCGCATGGCCACATGTACAACACTATGACTGAGCTCTATATTTTAAAATGTTTGAGTCAAAGGCGGCCCTAGGAAAGCTCTCCCCCTTTTGTGGTTGATTCAAATGAAACACTGATGGTAAGACTCTATTCTGACCAGATCAGTTAACATGAAAATAAATTCTGATGATGCAGTGATTTAGCTTAAGTATTAAAAGGAAGACTTCGTTGTCTTTCTGTACACAGATCAAAGGTTAACTTGCATTGCATTCAGTTTTATGATTAAGCACTTGAACTTGAATTATACTTCAGGGCGAAACAACTGTGATGCTTCTGCTATACTTTGATATATAAATATAACTATCGATGCATATTTGGTTGATAACAAAATGCCTAAGCCTATGTTAAGAAGTTTAAAAGGAAAGAAAAGAAGGAGAGAAACGGCCTTTAACAAAAAGAAGAATAGAAAGTAGATGAAATGAAAATTGAAATTGAAGACCAATACCCAGTTAAGTAAAAAAGGAGGTCCATTAGTTAATTAATTAACCAAAGAAACAAAACCACTCACTCCATTACAAAAGTTACAACAAGTGCTGCATCAAAACTAATTAAAAAGAACAACCTTAAAAAGAACAACATTTGTTTCAAACAAACAGAGACCTCCCATCATCCCATAGTGTTTCAAAATTCAAGCAACCTGAACCTGAATAGTCCTAGGCTTCTTAGGCTGTGGAGGAGGCAATTTCTCCACAGTAACACTCAGCACTCCATCTTGACACACAGCTGAAACAGCATCTGTATTAGCATTCTCAGGAAGCACGAACTTACGCATGAATTTCCCAACTCTTCTCTCCATTCTCAGATACTTAGCACCTTCTTTTTCTTCCTCCTTCTTCTTCTCTCCGTTTATCACAAGCACATTATCATCTTCCACCTCAACTTTTATATCACCAGATTTCAACCCAGGCATGTCAATCACGAACACGTAGGAATTCAGATATTCCTTCACATCCGCCGGAGTAGCAGCCATTGCCTTAGCATCTCGTACGTAGGACCTTGTCGGAGCATTGTGTGTCTTCTCCAGATTGTCGTCTGACATGTTCATCATATGGTGTAGAGCAGCGTGCATCAATGGAGAATCCAATCCCATTACTCTCAAATCCATCACGCCTCCTCTGATTTTCTTCTGAGCAAGTTACAAAATTGAATATTTGGTGTAATTAACCTCTGTGTGGAAAATGAAGGGGCGAATTAGAGGATTTAAAGGGTGACGCGAGAGAGGGGTGGATGAAGCTAGATTGTTCTGGAAAGATAAACAGAGCTTATTTTGGAGCTTCTAGTAGTTTCGGTTACAAATTCCGATATATCCGAATTAAAATGACTGCAAGACAACACGTGACGTTAATTCTTTCTAGAGTTCTGGAAATTTCGCGAAACTTGTGGTTAATTCTTTCTTTTTCCTCATTAACTCGAGAATTTTAAAAATTGAAGATTTTTTTTTTTTTATCATATAGATAAAATAACATCTGAGGTCCCTTAACTTTTAAAGCTTACGTTTACGTCCCTTAAGGCCCGTTCGGGGTGGTTCTGAGTTTTTGATTTTTGGTTTTGAAAGTCAATTTCAAAACAGAAACATGTTCGTGTAAAATAGAGCTGAGTTGGTTTTTTCCTCAATTTCAAAACAGTTTTCCATCAAAACCATAAAAATAGGTTTTATAATTTTTGTTGTTGTTTTTGTTTCATCCATCTCTGATCATCAATATATCTGACCACCACCAACTATCACTCCGACCACGTCAACCACCACTTTGACCACCACTCTGACCACAGTCAACCACCATCGACCATCGTCAACCACCACTTTGACCACCATCAACCACCACTCTGACCACTGTCAACCACCACTCTGACCACCGCTAACAACCACCCACCACCCACAACCACTGACCACCACTCGAGCCACCGTCAATCACCACTCACCACCCACCACCCACAACCACTTTGACCATTATATAGTTGTAATATTTTAATTTTTTCAAACTTAATGTTTATATATTGTTTTGATTAAAGTAAGCTTATAATGAATTTTTATTTTTATGTTCATGTTTGAAAGTGATTTTGATTTTTAAAAATTTCTTAAGCGAAAAGCTGGTTTTGGTTTTTGAAATTTTTAAAACTCAAAAGCAGTAAATTGGTTTTGGTTTTGAAAATTTCAAAACAAAAACCACCTTTAACGGCCTTAACTTTTAAAACGTTTAATCTGTAGTCTATTTAACGCTTTTTTAAACTTAACATCAAGCATCGAGTATTACGTGGTCGTTTAAAGCTGCTTGATTGGGAACGCCACATCGTTTTTTTTTTATGCGTCGATTTATTTTTAAATTGCAGGTTATTATGTTTTTCCCCCTTCCATCTCTCTCTCTCTCTCTCTCTCTCTCTCTCTCTCTCTCTCTCTCTCTCTCTCTCTCTCTCTCTCTCTCTCTCTCTCTCTCTCTCTCTCTCTCTCTCTCTCTCTCTCTCTCTCTCTCTCTCTCTCTCTCTCTCTCTCTCTCTCTCTCTCTCTCTCTCTCTCTCTCTCTCTCTCTCTCTCTCTCTCTCAGAAAACCCTAGATCTTAAAAACCTCCAATGTTGCCTCTCATTAAGTTTTTGCACATCCATCATTTCTTTACTGCTGCTGAAGTTTAAGATAGTAATTCACATAGTTTTTCTTCTCATGGCCTCACACAGTTCCTCCAACTCAAGAAGCTTCAGATCCAACTCAAACGAACTTCTCCCAATTGTAGGACCTGACTGTTGTTGTGGATTTACCACAATTGTTTGCGTAGTGAAGAAATAGGGCCCTAACAAAGGGAGAAAATTCTGGGGTTGCAGGAATTTTGGGGTTGCAGGAATTTTTGGGTGAGGAAGATGAAGTTCTGTGTTCTTCGTTTTTTTCACTTAGGTCCCTTAAGTTATATATGAGTCACAAATTAGTCCCTTCTGTGTTCTTTATTTTTTCCACGGGACGTTCCTAATCAACAGTCTAAAATCCACGTAATACTCAGTTAAACAGTGTAAACGTTAGATAGGACTACAGTGAAACATTTTAAAAAGTTAAGGGACCTAAACGTAAGCTTTAAAAGTTAAGAGACCTAAGCGAAAATGGAAAATAAGTTAAGAGACCTCCGATGCTATTTTGCCTATCTTATATTACTTGAGGTTTTATAATATCAATTGGGTATTTACAATTTTTTATGTCTATTTTACCTATAAAGTATTAGTAGACTTTTTTTTTTCAATACTTAATTATAAAAGTATGTTTGGGATGGAGTTTTAGGAGGGTAATGGAGGAGAGAACTTAGAAAAAATTAGTCTAAATTTTAATATATATTTGAGATTTTATTTATGGTTATAGACATTTTATAGCTTCCTCAATTCAAAATTGAAAAATATGTTCTCCTCTCCCTCGCAAAACCCCTCCCAAACATACCCTAAGAATGATGCTTAACTATTAACGGATCGAATCCCGCTATCGATGTGAGGATCTCATTGGCGGATAATATATAAGCATCTTTATCAGCGCTCAAAGAGCTTTGAAACTTTCTCTAATCTTAGTGAGCTATTGGAACCAAACTCGCCTAAACTTTTAGTAACAAAAAAAGAATGTATTAATTGTCTTTCTCAGTTTGTACGGCAAATAAATTGGGATGGAGATAGTACTAATTTTTTTTTTGGTTTGGACCATTGCTGACTAGTGACTACCCACGAAATGTCACAATGGTTTTAACAAAGGATTAGTCTTTACTAACATTTAGGATCAAATTTCTTACTGCTCAATACCGAGTTTGTCCACTTACCTAAAAACATAATTATGAAAAAAGTTATTTCATGGTATATTAACTGCTAAATTTTTTTATAGAGACGAATACTTTATTAATTAATCAGCCAGGAGATAATAATACTCCTATCATCATCTAGAAGAATTAAACTAAACATATCACATAATGAGGAGTTTCCTAAACTAGCTAAGTAGTCAGTACGACAATTGGCCTTTTTATAACTGTTTTGGTCTGGGCCAAAAGTCCCATTGAACATTGGCCTAAGCCCAATATCTCTGCATAAACATGTCCCAAGTATGCCAAAAGCACCATGCGCGGCATGTCTCGCTCGGACGATCAAAGTCGACGGCCAGGATCATGCGCTCAGATCTAACGGTGAATACCGAGCTACTTCGCCTATAAATAGAGGCGTTGGACTCCAAATCCAGGTACGCTCTCATTCTTACATCTCTCGCCTATTCTCTCACAGACTTAGGCATCAGAGTGTCTACAGGTACATTCCCACCCGACGTGGGTCGCAAGCGCACTCGGACGACCGATGACTTCTTCCCAGTTCCGAGAACCAAATGACAAGCTCCGAGGAAGAGGAATCCACACTACTCTTTGAACACTTGTGTTTAAAATTGTTATTGTTATTATAAACACAAGTGAAACGTAATATTTTAAAGGCAAAATAATATCTGGAGTCCTTTACTTATTTTCCGTTTTCGCTTAGGTCCCTTAACTTTAAAAGCTAACGTTTAGGTCTCTTAACTTTTAAAAACGTGTCATCGTAGTCCCATTTAACGTTTTTAAACTAACAACAACCGGGACTTAAACGTTAGCTTTTAATGTTAAATGGGACTACGATGAAACATTTTTAAAAGTTAAGGGACTTAAACGTTAGCTTTTAACGTTAAATGGGACTACGATGAAACGTTTTTAAAAGTTAAGGGACCTAAACGTTAGCTTTTAAAGTTAAGAGATCAAGAAAAGCGGAAAATAAGTTAAAGACCCCGGATGCTATTTTGTCTATTTTAAATGATTGAATGTGATGGTTTTATGTCTCTTTTAAACACTTTGAAAAACAATTAAAAGTTTTGTCCATAAACGGTTCCAACCGATCTTTATATTTTAATGATTTTTAATTAGCTTGTGGATATATATAAAGAAGAGTGCACAAAGTGCAACGAAGTTTTTGCGTGAGAAAAAATTTTCAAAGTGTTCTGTACCGTATCTAAGGATAAAGTATATCTGAGATAGTTAGTAGGTAATGAGGTTTTGATCAATATAGAGTTACGCCCGAGTTGATGTTCCGAAAGTGAGGTGGGGTGTCACTCGCACAAACACTCCGATGCTAAAGTCGATGATTTGTGGAGTTAATGCAAATGAGTAGTATTTAATGCGCACCTCCTTCTTATGATAAATGTGGTATTTATAGGCTTTGGAGGCATTTAATTGTGTTGATCCGGTTCGCTCATTGTGGAGGTGCAATCTGGACCATTTGATGAGTAGATATGAGCTTGGATTGTTGAAGGCCCATCTGGGTATCAAGAGTGGGGGTGTGAATAGTAGGCGTGTGATTTCTCCATAACAGAAAGGGAAAAAATCTTCAAAAAGAAATTGATTTTTCAAGTGTGTGAGTTTTTGTTTTTGAGCAAGTGAAGAAAAGATACTTCTGATTGTGAGAAAAGAACTAGAGTTCCGCGACAGAAATAAAAAGAAGGGGTGTGAGTTTGGTGGTTTTCCTAGGTGCAGGGAATATCATATTTTAATTTCTGAGAAGACTGTTTTATCTTGGGGACGGCGTGGCTAGGAGAGACTGCTTGCACACTTTGGGCAGAGCCGCGAAACCTCTCAAAGAGAGCGACCTAGTCCGCGACTCAGCCTATATTGTTTGTGTTCGTCAATGTGTTCGTAAATGTTCCAACAGAGTTTAAACACAGTATACATTCCCAAAAGAATAGTTTCACTAGACTTTCCTATAGCCGCAGAATATATCACAAATACAAAAGACAAAGAATGTAGTGCCGCCAACCCAGGGGCCTACCAAAAGATGAACGCCGAACACTTTAAACCTGCTAGCAACTTTTGCTCAACTGCTTGGAAATCTGAAAAAAAATAAAGATAAGGAAAGAGTAAGTCACAAAGACTTAGTGAGGGAACAACATCCACCATGAACTAGAAGGGAAAACACGCAATGCACACTTGTTTTAACAAAAACTCATAGAAATATGCTTAGGTATAATCATAGCAGTTTCCAAAAGCATAAAACTCAAAATATCATTCCAAAGAAATCACAAGTGAGAGAATCAAGAGACAACTCCATCTCGTTGATAGCCCTGACCTTCCCTTAGGGGTGGCTACATTTGATGGATAACCCTTTTCTCTTTCAATCACATCACATCATGATTACGGGGCGAAAACCAAAAATATCAATCCAAATAAATCAATAGTCTTCAAATATATTGTCAAAGATATTAAAATAATTTTCCGAGAACGTGTTTTTTATTTATAAATCAAAAAACTACATAATTAACATGTTCGTTTTTAAGCAAGACTTAGATAGACAAAAAAAAAAAAAACTTAACATATTGATTCACGTATACTTATTGAAAAAATAAGTATAGTCATATCAAAATTATTTTCTCAATTCCCAACTCAAACCTCACTCACATTGTAAAAGTAAAAACCATAGAGGAAGAGAAACCAGAAACATGACCATAATTGGCATTGTGGTTCTATGACGTAACCTTCTCTCTATTCTTATCTTCCTTCCTACTCATCTATTCAAAAGGCGTGATTTGAATATTTTTTGGTCTAGAATCACATCTTTGCATTGACTTTTCTTTCATTTAATCAAAATAAGTGATTTTAAGGTAGATCTATATTTTCTTATGTGTTTTTTCTTAATTGTGTGGTTTGAATTCGACATTGTTTATTTGTCGTCTTGGTGTGGCATTGTTTAGTTTTCTGTTTTATTGCAGTATTCATTTGAATTTGAGTGCTTGATACATTTCATTTCTTTACAATTTCATTCAATAACTTGGGTGTCAACATTACAGATCCAAAATGAAATTCCTTCACCAACAAAATCATATTATCATCAAGAACAAATTAGAAATTAGAAAAACAGCAGAGTAAACTAGAATTGAAAGTTAAATAAGAAATACATCACCTCACATTATATTATGATCAAGAACAAACAAGTAAACTAGAAAAACCTCATACAACTTCTACCACCTCTTTTCTTTTTTCACGAAAACAAAGGCATTTGTAATTCATGTTCATAGTTCACACGTCATTTTCTCTCACTAAGCAACCTTAACTTCAATAGTCCTTGGTTTCTTGGGTTCTGGAGGAGGTACTTTTTGGACAGTGACGCTCAGCACACCATCTTGATACACAGCAGAAACAACATCAGTATTAGCATTCTCAGGAAGCACAAACTTACGCATGAACTTACCAACCCTTCTTTCCATTCTCAAATACTTTGCACCTTCTGATTTCTCTTCTTCCCTCTTTCTCTCTCCACTTACAACAAGCACGTTGTCATCTTCCACCTGAACCTTTATCTCGCCAGATTTTAACCCAGGCATATCGATCACAAACACGTAGGAATTCGGATATTCCTTCACATCCGCGGGTGTCGCAGTCATTGCCTTCGCGTCGCATACATAGGACCTTGTCGGAGCATTGTGTGTCTTGGTGTCCAAAGCATTGTCATCAGACATGTCCATCATATGGTGTAGAGCGTGAACCAATGGAAACACAATTTATTTATAACTATATGCCCAAAAAAATTCGTTGACCAATTTTATCTGCTAATGTTTTCCCAATGACAAAGCGAGAACCTAGCAGGTTCTTGTTCTACTCTCAAATTCAAGTAGATTTTTCTCTCTTCTCCTTTTCACTCATCCTTGGAAAAAAGTTGTATTGTGAAGGATAAATAACATGAAATTCGCTAAAATATAAAAACAAAGTACACATACAGCATTGAAACATAAAGAACCACATAATAACAGAACAATATTCAAGTCTGTTCATGAAATAATATCCTAATTTTGGACAATTAGATAGTAGCTCATATACCTAATATAACATACCTGAAATTAACAGCAAGACTAATAAACCTGATACCTACTAAACAAATCAGTAGTCATAAAATTTCAAAGATTATAGTGACCACCACCCTATATATACTCCCATCCTAGGTCACTGTCAAGGTCGAGCTCTCTTGTTGCTGCAAGATGGACATTTGTACTGCTTGATATGTTCGGCCGAGCGAGGGGTAATCTTGACGCATTTTCCATGAAACCACTTCTCACAAATGTCGCAGCAAATCCAGAACTCATCAGCTGCATAGCTCTCTCCACAAGCACCACACAATGTCTCTCCATGTTCATCATCATCTTCCTCATCCATACCTAGACCTTCCTCTGCGTCGTCCTTTGATTGTAATGCTTGCATTGTTTTTGAATACTTCGCCTGAGTTTCAGAACCTCGCTGCATTTGTCAACCCAAAAGAGATAACAATGATAAATGGTTATAATACTAATCAGGAAGCAAATCTCAGTACGAATTGTAAAAGACTTTTTAGCTCCCAAAATACTACTTCAATTCCAGTTCAAATGCTAGCATCAACATAACAACATATCACACTACTGTAAAAGGATAACTGTTGTGAACGTACCTAAAGTTTACACTTCACATCATTAAACCATTATAATGTGTATAAAACAAAATATTGATTATACAACTTAGGAGCAAAACTTATTGACTTCATTGCTAAAGGCTATGAAACTAGCATATTATTACTACTAGTGGACAGTGGTAAGTTTGACTTTTGAGCTTGCTTACCTTAGAGTTTGATTTGGGTTTGTTACTGCTATTATTAGAAACTGATGACTTTTCCTTTCCTTGTTTCTTGGTCATCCCGGTAACGACTTCAAAGATTGTTGGAAGATCATTTATCATATTAAATAGTCGCTTCTGCATGAAGATGACAAATAGATATTACTGAAAGATGACAACTCAAAGTAGTTACCATCTAGTTAAAATACATATAAAAGGTGAGAACTTTTATAAGTAACTGAAAAGTTTAAAGCAATTAGATTGTACAATGCAAAGGATGGCAGGAAAGAGAATTTGAACAGCGCATCCACAAAGAACTCCTAAGCAGTTGTGTTTTTGTTAAAATGCCAACTCAAGAAGATACACCATTACCGATCATTTTACATATCATTAGATAT
This sequence comes from Oxytropis ochrocephala, assembly GCA_020916435.1. Taxonomy (NCBI): domain Eukaryota; kingdom Viridiplantae; phylum Streptophyta; class Magnoliopsida; order Fabales; family Fabaceae; genus Oxytropis; species Oxytropis ochrocephala. Next base: position 106,508,724 of record CM037090.1, on the reverse strand, counting down.
TACATGGATAGTTTCATCTCACACCAAAAAGATGCTGATTGAGTAACATCCAGCGGGTTTCCTCAAAAACTACAGGTTTTATTTTCAATACTAACAAAATTGGAACTGAGTTTCAATAGTTCTAGTGTTTGTATATTCTTGAATTTCAATGCTATGCTATGAATTATTAATGAACATCTTTAAAATATTCCATTAAGTTGCACAAATAGCAAGATAATAAAATGCCTTTGCATCACATGGACTCTATGCTTGTGTTAGTAATAAAGTATGATGTCAACCAAAATCCCACTATAAACGTAATACATATGCACTTATACTCTACTTCGACAATCAGTTATTTCCCCCCGAATGAACAAAAGGATGCCATACTGAGAACTAGCTGCAACTGTCAAGGTAGACACTAAAAAAGGAAATTAAAGACTTTGTAGCAGGCAATTCAACACTTCCTACTTCTCCAATCTTTATTGGTTAGACAAATTCCTCTTTTGTGTTCAATCATTTCTTTCTTATAACCTCTACTTCTGTTTACTCAATTCATATGCAAACAAATCATCAAAAGAACTTCATCCCAATAATATGTTTGATTCTTCATTGGTTAAAGTTTAGGAACAATGTGAAAACAAAATTCTGGATTTACATATCATTAGATATTACATGGATAGTTTCATCTCACACCAAAAAGATGCTGATTGAGTAACATCCAGCGGGTTTCCTCAAAAACTACAGGTTTTATTTTCAATACTAACAAAATTGGAACTGAGTTTCAATAGTTCTAGTGTTTGTATATTCTTGAATTTCAATGCTATGCTATGAATTATTAATGAACATCTTTAAAATATTCCATTAAGTTGCACAAATAGCAAGATAATAAAATGCCTTTGCATCACATGGACTCTATGCTTGTGTTAGTAATAAAGTATGATGTCAACCAAAATCCCACTATAAACGTAATACATATGCACTTATACTCTACTTCGACAATCAGTTATTTCCCCCCGAATGAACAAAAGGATGCCATACTGAGAACTAGCTGCAACTGTCAAGGTAGACACTAAAAAAGGAAATTAAAGACTTTGTAGCAGGCAATTCAACACTTCCTACTTCTCCAATCTTTATTGGTTAGACAAATTCCTCTTTTGTGTTCAATCATTTCTTTCTTATAACCTCTACTTCTGTTTACTCAATTCATATGCAAACAAATCATCAAAAGAACTTCATCCCAATAATATGTTTGATTCTTCATTGGTTAAAGTTTAGGAACAATGTGAAAACAAAATTCTGGATTTACATATCATTAGATATTACATGGATAGTTTCATCTCACACCAAAAGATGCTGATTGAGTAACATCCAGCGGGTTTCCTCAAAAACTACAGGTTTTATTTTCAATACTAACAAAATTGGAACTGAGTTTCAATAGTTCTAGTGTTTGTATATTCTTGAATTTCAATGCTATGCTATGAATTATTAATGAACATCTTTAAAATATTCCATTAAGTTGCACAAATAGCAAGATAATAAAATGCCTTTGCATCACATGGACTCTATGCTTGTGTTAGTAATAAAGTATGATGTCAACCAAAATCCCACTATAAACGTAATACATATGCACTTATACTCTACTTCGACAATCAGTTATTTCCCCCCGAATGAACAAAAGGATGCCATACTGAGAACTAGCTGCAACTGTCAAGGTAGACACTAAAAAGGAAATTAAAGACTTTGTAGCAGGCAATTCAACACTTCCTACTTCTCCAATCTTTATTGGTTAGACAAATTCCTCTTTTGTGTTCAATCATTTCTTTCTTATAACCTCTACTTCTGTTTACTCAATTCATATGCAAACAAATCATCAAAAGAACTTCATCCCAATAATATGTTTGATTCTTCATTGGTTAAAGTTTAGGAACAATGTGAAAACAAAATTCTGGATTTACATATCATTAGATATTACATGGATAGTTTCATCTCACACCAAAAGATGCTGATTGAGTAACATCCAGCGGGTTTCCTCAAAAACTACAGGTTTTATTTTCAATACTAACAAAATTGGAACTGAGTTTCAATAGTTCTAGTGTTTGTATATTCTTGAATTTCAATGCTATGCTATGAATTATTAATGAACATCTTTAAAATATTCCATTAAGTTGCACAAATAGCAAGATAATAAAATGCCTTTGCATCACATGGACTCTATGCTTGTGTTAGTAATAAAGTATGATGTCAACCAAAATCCCACTATAAACGTAATACATATGCACTTATACTCTACTTCGACAATCAGTTATTTCCCCCGAATGAACAAAAGGATGCCATACTGAGAACTAGCTGCAACTGTCAAGGTAGACACTAAAAAGGAAATTAAAGACTTTGTAGCAGGCAATTCAACACTTCCTACTTCTCCAATCTTTATTGGTTAGACAAATTCCTCTTTTGTGTTCAATCATTTCTTTCTTATAACCTCTACTTACTGTTTACTCAATTCATATGCAAACAAATCATCAAAAGAACTTCATCCCAATAATATGTTTGATTCTTCATTGGTTAAAGTTTAGGAACAATGTGAAAACAAAATTCTGGATTTACATATCATTAGATATTACATGGATAGTTTCATCTCACACCAAAAGATGCTGATTGAGTAACATCCAGCGGGTTTCCTCAAAAACTACAGGTTTTATTTTCAATACTAACAAAATTGGAACTGAGTTTCAATAGTTCTAGTGTTTGTATATTCTTGAATTTCAATGCTATGCTATGAATTATTAATGAACATCTTTAAAATATTCCATTAAGTTGCACAAATAGCAAGATAATAAAATGCCTTTGCATCACATGGACTCTATGCTTGTGTTAGTAATAAAGTATGATGTCAACCAAAATCCCACTATAAACGTAATACATATGCACTTATACTCTACTTCGACAATCAGTTATTTCCCCCCGAATGAACAAAAGGATGCCATACTGAGAACTAGCTGCAACTGTCAAGGTAGACACTAAAAAAGGAAATTAAAGACTTTGTAGCAGGCAATTCAACACTTCCTACTTCTCCAATCTTTATTGGTTAGACAAATTCCTCTTTTGTGTTCAATCATTTCTTTCTTATAACCTCTACTTCTGTTTACTCAATTCATATGCAAACAAATCATCAAAAGAACTTCATCCCAATAATATGTTTGATTCTTCATTGGTTAAAGTTTAGGAACAATGTGAAAACAAAATTCTGGATTTACAGTTGACCCAAGCCTAAGCTACCACCAATTTTAAAAAAACAAAAACCACCCTATTCAGCAGAATAAAACCTTGTGTTTATTAAAGGAGCGAGGAAAACAAGTACCTATCCGCCTTATCAAACCCAAACCTAGCACCGAAATAAAAAGCCACGGAAAGTAACCAAGCGTCACTGTGTACAGCAACCAAAGACAGCCAATCCTTTTCTTGCATCCCGTCTCTAGCAAAGTTAATACCCAATGCTGGCTCTGGAAGCTCAGGGGGAACTTCCTCAGCTGGCAGATTGACCTCCCACTGCTCACTAGGAAATCCATAAAGGCAGAGATTTTCCTTCTCTGTATCACAAAGCTCGTGTAAATGGACTAAATTATATAAATCAAAAAATATAACAGTAGAAAGAACTTAATAATTTTAAAAGCGACGAAAACAAAGATACAATCATCCATTTTGATTATAGACCTAAGGCAGCATGCAGGAAACAGCTTATGCCCATCACTCAAAAAAAAACTGCATTGGATAAAAAGAAAATTAAAGCTTTGAAGTGCAATTCCAACAAAAAACGTAACCCAGCATGCGGGGGGTGGGTGAGCTTATATGATCAAGAAAAAAGAATGCCAATTAGGCATTACAATGGATGAACAGAAAAACGGAAGCTAACAAAAAAGTCTGAAGTTTGTTTCCAAGAAAATAGGTAACCTTAGACTAAATCCAGTTTCAACACAAGGGTGAAAATATCCGCAAAGGGATACAGGGACATTCTTCGTACAGCTGACATTCTTCTCAGTAGCAGAATGCCATTACAGTTCATAACTCCATATTACATTGCAGCAATTAAAAGTTAAAACTAAATAGCGAGAATAATACAAGCCAAGAAATGACCTTGTTGAACATAAATAAAATTTTGTTTACTTTGTTAGATAAGAAAATGAAAACTTCAAATAACTTAAATAGTAAAAACCCTCTTCTTTTTATAATTTATCATTCTTATTCACAGGGCCAAAAGAGTACCAGAAGCAAAAACCAAACAATCAAAGAAGCAATTGCATCAATTGTGCATGTAATGCAGCAACATATGTCAGGAAAATTTATTAGAGGCTAGATACTATACTATTTTCCTACATATTGTAATCCAATTGTGTTGTGTCTTACAATGTTTTAGACTTCAAAACATAATCATCATTGAAATTCGGCTTCTTGTTCTCACCCACCAAATGCAATTCACATGAAAACAAAGATGACAGGCTAATAAGAAACATTGAAATGTAGCTATCTATCATAGATTCATTTTACGATACTTAACATGAAAGAGTAGTCTCGTCCCATCAACCAATCAAATCAAACATTTTGGACCCATTTACAATAAAATATATAAAAAAAACATATGGTAATTAAATGGTGCAAAAAGTTCAAGAATTATGCTAATGGAGGAGTTTCCCATAAATGGAAGCATATTTTAATTATAACTCAACATGCAACATCAAAACGAAAATAAACAAAAAAGAAACAACGAAACAAACCCATAAATGACCAAGTAATAATTAATAAAAATGAAAACCCATTTAGAAAAATTCAGTAGGTTTTTAAGTTCAGTAACCGTTTACCGAAAGAAAAAAGAAGAGAAATTATAATTATGATTTTTGTTTTTACGCAATGAATCGTTACCGGGATCACACTGGTGGTAGAATTCTTCGACATCTGGAGAAAGTTACATAACAAAAGAAACGTTAAAAGGGGTAAAAATTAAAGATAAAAATGAAAAGAAAAGAAGTGAAAAGTTAAGAAAGAAAAAAACGAACCAGTGGTGAGGGCTTTAATTAAAGCAGCTCGGCGACCTTTGAAATCTCGGAAGACTTCTTCGACGGTGCGAGGATTGTAAGGAGCACCTCCGTCCATGGATGAAGGTGAAAGTGAAAATGAGTGGAAATGAAGTGGAAATGGAATGGAGGGAAAGAAAATACTATTTGACCTTTTTCTCTTTCTTCCTGTGGAGTGTGTGTAGGAAGAAAAACAACAGACACTTACGGATTTGAATCGGGATGAATTGGATTGTATTAACTGGATTTGATAAAAGCCCATCGAGTCCGTCAACCCGCTTCCGGTTTTTGCCTACCTATTTTCAAATTTTGAGTATTCGCCGTGTTGTAACTTTTACGGTTCAGTTACATTTTTTTTGCCCATGCTTTTCTCAATCCCTACTCACCACATACTCTAAACTAATGTTATTAAAACCGAACCGTTAGTCGACTTCGGTCAAAGTTATTGGATTCTGAGTCAATTGTCGGACCAGAAGCCACTACTAGTACCCGCCGCGTGGCCGCGATCGCATTAAAAGATCGTTAAAAATAGGTTTCCTGTATGTAAAATCACCACTACAAGAAAATCATTGATTTGCCACGTGTTGCACCCCGAAAAATCCGGTTTGGGTTTCTCGATGTACAACGTCGAAAATTTTGAAGCCGCCACCAATATTTTAATTTTAAGACCAAAACATTGAAAAAAGGTCTTTTGAACAAGGCGGATGGTCTTTTCAAAACTAGAGATATAGGTTCGGGGTCGATTACGTGCGGGGAAGGTGTTAGCATTCCCACGCATCCTCTCTCACCGAGAGGAACCTTTAATTAAGTGTGTGGTTTTAACGTTTGATTTGAAAAATACCTAGATTTGCCTATTTATTTCTTGTTTGAAGATGAATGGGAAAACTTAATGAAAATATTTATTTTTTGCGCTTGACGAGAGTTGGCCTCTCGCTCCGACGTATCTTCGGGTGCGATGGAGAATTCAAAGCTACGTAGTTCTTATTTAGGAAAGGTTTTTTTTTTTATCTTGTTTAATTGTGAAGATCGAGCTTTCATGATGATCAATCGAAGCGAAAGGCTCCAAGTGACCAACATTAGCACTCCATTGTTAATAATCATGCAAGCAAAGGCTTCGCAAGACTACTAACAAAGTTTTTAATTTTAGTGAAAATCTTTAGGAAAATTAGGCATTCACGGTGATCGATTGAGCAAAGGCTCCAAGTGACCACCACTAGTACCTCATTGTTAATAATCGCGCAAGCAAAGGCTTCGCAAGACTACTAACAAAGTTTGATTTCGAAGAGTTTCCACAATTGGAGTGATTCTTGTTTATGGAGTGATTTATAAGTTGTTTTTGTAATCAGGCGATTGGTAAAGAAATGAAATTTGAATTTGCATCTTCGTTTACTAGGAAAGGGGAATAAAACACTAAAAAAATGGGAAGGGGAGTTTAGTAGCAAAATGGGGTGCAAATAGTTACAGGGGGTTGTATTATTAACGGAGGGGGTGTTATTAATAATCTGATGTAAATATAAAAAAATGCACACAGGCCCATAACACAACCCGCGACCCACACGACCCATTTGCCCAAGATAGGAAGAAATAAACCCTAAATTATTTCTCCTCCAACCAGCCGCTCCATTCTCAGCAAAGAAATAAGAGAGAGAGAGAGTTTTTTAAGAGAGAGAAAGAGAGGAAGAAAGAGAGAAAGGAGGGCGACGGTGAGAGAGAGGAGTAGATCGAGAGAGAGAGAGAGAGGGACGGTACCGCGAGAGAGAGGGAGGCTCTGGTGACGGCAGTGGAGGCGCGGTGATGACGGCGGAGGCGCGGTGGAGAGAAAGACAGGGCGGTGGTTTTTGGTTCGGTGTTTGATGTTTAGTGGTGGTTCGGTTTTGTGCTGGGTGTTTGGTGGTGGTTCAGCTCTGTGGGTTGGTGCTTGGTGGTGGTTCATGGTGGTGACAGCGGTGGCTTCGCCGGAGACAACCGTTCAGTATAAGTGGTAAACTTCTACTTCTTCCTCACTTCCTCTCCTTTTTCTTTGTTCTGTGTCTGTTGCTGTGTGGAGTGAAGATGGGTGTTTTTGTTCTCAGTGTGTATACTGTGAGTTTTTTTTTGTTGCTGTTACTCTTTTTCTTCCTCACCTGCAATCTCCCCTCCTCTTTCGTGTTTTTTTCTCTTCTGTATGTGTGTATTTGTTCTTGCTGTTTGTGTTTTCTCTGTGTGTTTCAGTGTATGTGCCCTGTGTTTACTCTCCCTTGCTTGCTCTGTGAAGCTATGTGTGTGTATCTATCTCGTGTGTGTGTTCTGCTTTTTCGGTTTGTGTTTTTAGGTGTTTGTTCTTTGTGGGTTTGTCTTTGAGGGTTTGTGCTCTGTATGTTTTTTATTTTCCTCCTCCAATCAGTTCCCCCCCCCCTTTAGTTGTCTCTGAAGCTTAGTTTATATCCTAAAACTTGTATTGAGAACTGAAATCATATGTCAATTTTATTTGGAACTCTGATTTTGTATCCCTTCAAGTATTTCATGTTTTGGTGTTTAAAGTTTTCTTGTGGATGTGTTTTTCTATCCTAACCTCTGTTACATACACTAATTTAGCCTATGTTTTCCTTGACTCTTGATGTAGACCCTAGTTGTTGCATTTGGTTCTTTGTTGTGAAGGGGTTCTTTGCAGAGGCTAGTTTTTATGAAAGAAATTGGAGATAGTTAAAAGAGGTGTTGGAATTAAGCTCTAAATGGAAGAAGGTGAAGGACTTCACGTGAGGCAGTGAAGAACAAAGCAAGACTGACTTATTTGTTTTAATTTTATTGTAAACAATTTTAAATTTCAGATTTTGTATTTATGTATTTATTATTTATTTTTTGTGTGAATCTAAATTCTGATTTTATATTGAACTTCAATGAGTACTAATACTAATACCAAATTATTTTTAAACCTGAGTTTTTCTTGCAATCAAATAAAAAGAGTAAGTTATACTAATAACAACATAAACAACACGAAATCATCACCGACTGCAAAGATAAACACGCATTAGAACTAACACGGGTGCGCAACGAGAACAAAACAGTTTGAGGTCATTAAAATAACGCAAACAAGGTCATAACAAAACGCTCGTACGCAATTAGTTCTTTTTTGAAAACGAGAAAAAATACTTGTTAAAAATTGGGTATTTACAAAAATACAATTTTATTCGATTTTCAACTAGTCGGACAAAATTGGGGTATGACAGCTGCCCCTCTTTATTTGGATTTTATCAAGAAATATGAATTGGCCGAGACATATTTCGAAGATAAAATAGAAATAAAGAATTCAGAAATTATACCAATTTTGTCCACCTGGAGAAATCCGAATTTTCTTTTTTCTTTTTTCTCTTTCTCTTTTTTGTTTTTTTTTATTATCCCATTTTAGTTTTTTTTTTTTTTGTGGTGTCTCTCTTTTTTTTTTTTTTTTTTTTTCGGAAAGATAGACACTTTCGTGTCAATGCGAAAACAGTAAATGAACACTGACGTGCAGACAAAAAAGGTAAATGAGCACTTGCGTGCAGAAAGCGGTAAAATGCCCAGGCTGCCTAAAACCTGTAATCCTTAAACGAACTCTTGACGAATCCGAGTTTGCACGTGGCTTTGAGGAGCACGCTTCCTGTTGGCCTTTTCGAGCGGCCGGGGGGATCGTTATCAGCTCCGAATCGATATCTGATCAATGCACGGCGTCCACTGTATCTTAGGCTGATACAACTATTCCGTTGAACCTCACATGGGGCTGCGGTCCATCGCGTTGCTCGTACACGATGTGAGACCTAGGCAGAAGGGAGCGATGATATCTCTGAGCTCCGATCCGCAATGCGCGCCTGAGCGCTCTCTTTTCTCTCTTTTGTTTCACTCTTTTTTTTTTCTGAACTCCCAACTTGGGGGAGCATTTTCTGGAATCTGAAGGCGAGCATTAACACTGCGGTGTTTACCCTCTCTCTCACTTGTCTGCAGTTGAAAAATGAACCAATGCATGAAATGCAAATGCCATGATTGCCGTTTTCTTATTCTTTTCTTATGAAGAATGTAATGCAAATGCCTGAATTTCTCTTTTCTTCACTTTATTATTATTTTCTATGTCTGGCGAGTGCATGATTTTATGTAATGCATGACTTTATTTGCTTATTGCTCTTTTGGCTTTCCTCCTCTTCTTCTCTTTTGCTCTTTTTATGAAGTGCAGGTATGCGAATGCAAAATTTTGGTGTTTGATGATATGTAATGCTATTGTGTTTTGATGAAATGGCAGATGACATGCAATGGAAAACTTTTTCTTCTTTGCCTTTTTCTATGAAATGTGAATATTGCTATTATGCGAAATAAAATGATGAATAACATGAAATGATGAATGACATGAGATGTTTTAGCTTTCTTTTCTTCTATGAGATGCAAGTATTGATGTGATGCAACTGTATTGCTTTGATGTTTGATGGGATGATGAATTTTTGGTTCTTTTTGCTTTATGGAATGCAAACATTACTATGATGCGCACGACATCGAATGTTTTGTTTGATTTTTTTGGCATAGGGACTTCAGGATTCTTGAGTGATCAATTCAAGTGTCCTATCGTAATGACTATTTCAAATGTACATTCGACTTAGTCTCCTATTTATTGAAAATGATTTTGTATTTTGAAAATTGATTTGATGTCTGATGCAATGACGATGAATGCTTGGTTTGCTAGAAAGAAAGCAGTAAATGAACACTTGGCGTGGCCGATCCAAAAAATAATAAATGAACACTTGGTGCTACTGATTGGAAAAAGCGGTAAATGAACACTTGGCGTCTTGAGAAAGCGGTAAATGAACACTTGGCGTGCTGATTGGAAAACGGTAAATGAACACTTGGCGTGCTGAGAAAACGGTAAATGAACACTTGGCGTGCTGATTGGAAAACGGTAAATGAACACTTGGCGTGCTGAGAAAACGGTAAATGAACACTTGGCGTGCTGAGAAAACGGTAAATGAACACTTGGCGTCTTTGATTGGAAAAGCGGTAAATGAACACTTGGCGTCTTTGAGAAAGCGGTAAATGAACACTTGGCGTGCTGAGAAAACGGTAAATGTACACTTGGCGTGTTGAGAAAACGGTAAATGAACACTTGGCCTGCCGAGAAAACAGTAAATGAGCACTTGGCGTGCTGATGCGAAAATAGTAAATGAACACTTGGCGTGCTGAGAAAATGGTAAATGAACACTTGGCGTGCTGAGAAAACGGTAAATGAACACTTGGCGTGCTGATTCTTTGAACTAGGCATGAGGATTAACATCTCGTGTTCGTCCGCATTTTGCTTAGCAATGCAATGAATGACACATGTAATGCAAATATATGCCATGATTGATGTCTTGAATATTATGGAATGCCTTTGTTCTTTTGTATAATGCTTTGATGTTTGAATGCAAGTGTATGCGGTGATTGATGCTTTGATGAATGGAATGCTCCTGTTCTGACTTCTGCTTGCTTCTTTTTGCTTCTTCTATGAAATGCAAACATTAATATGATGCAATGCTCTGACGTTTGATGCAATGATTTTTGTTTTTTTTCTTTTATGGAAATGCTAACATTAATATGATGTCAATGCAATGAAAAGTTTTATGTTTTTTCTTCTTTACTATTTTCCTCTATGAAAATGCAAGTATTAATATGGTGCAACTGACGTGGACCGTTTTTTTTTTTTTGCTATGTGATGAATGCACAAAATGTGAAGATGCAAATGTAATGCTTTGATGCAGATGCCATAATGAATAGATTGAAATGCCTAGATGCATGAGGTAAACATTTTTGTGATGATGAGATGCGAGACTTTGGATGCAAGGAATTGAGATGATTATTGACCATTCTGTTGAAAAATTGAATTTGATTCAAACTCTGGTGTTCTCAAGGTTTTTATTTACAAACAACCTCACTTGTTTTCTCTTTCTTTCCATGATGACTGAATTTTAGATATCACGTAAACAACCTGTGTTCTCTCTTTTTGAAGCATTGTCTAGTAAGCATGCATAGAAGTGTGTGAATGAATGAGTCAGTTAACATGGAATTGGTTTAGGGCATGGACATTTATGGCAAGTGAAGGAATGACAAACATGGTTATTCTTAGAAGCTCATGAGGATCAAGAGATACAAGATTGCCCCAATTCAGTCTTTGATGAGTGAATAGCTTGCCCCTGTCTAGTGATGACAACAACTAGGGTGTAGAAGATGATGAATTGGGAATGCTTCGGCTTTTGAAGTGAAGGGTGGAGCAAAAGAGATTTTGTCTCAACCCATAAAGTTTGATGTTGCCCCAGTCATAACAAAGACAAAGCTGCCCCAATTAGAACGACGAGGCCTTGTTTAGGATAGTGAGTTGAGAGATTGCCCCGGTGAGGTTTTATAGGAATGAATGAGGTGAAGGAATGGGAATGCATTTGCCCCACTTTGGAATGACATTTCAAATGGTTTCTTTGAGTGAGGTTGTGAAAGGCGACAGAGTTATGGTGATGGTTATGAACTGACGGTGATATATGAATGGGGTGGGCAATGAACAAACCTCCCCAAAGTTGAGCGGAGTGAGAGGTGAAGGGAATGCCCCCTAGTACACACTTTTGGTTCTTTTTAAGAACCACTCAAATGAAATGAAAGTTTTGACTTTTTAGTATGAGGAGAGGCCCCACTTGGTGACCACTAGACCTTGTTCTAATGCAACATGAATGCATCTTGGAGTGCAAATCCTTCTTCTTTTTTACCAACTTTCTTTTTTGATTGTTTGTTTTTTCTTTTTGAGCAGCTTTCTTTGTTCTGCTTGTTTGTTTTTTCTTTTTGAGCAAACACGTCGTAAATGGATAAACTTATTTGCCCTAAGATTAAAACTTGAGAAAACGAAAACAATCAGTCATTGATCGGAATGGACTTCTTAGGGTTGTGATGTGGAGAAGGGGATGATTGAGCTTAATGAAGTGTTTGGGGTTGATGGGGAGAATGGGTCTTGTTTGGTTTTGGCCGATGGTCAATGGTTTATGAAGGAAATGGTTATTAGGTTTGATGAGGTGTTGGAAGGTTTTATGAAAGAAAAGATGGTTAAACCCAATGAATTGAGGTTTTTTTTTTTTTTTTTTTTTTTTGAAAGGGGAAATGATTGAACCCATTGAATTTGAGGGCCTTTTTGGAAGGGGGGCTCTTATGCTTCATGACAAAATGTATTGACTCTTAATTTATACTCCCTTTGTCTTCCTTTCTTTGTTTTGGGATTTCTCCTTTTTGAAACTTTGTTATTCCCCTCCTTTTGGGAATTTTCTTTCCTTTCGTCTAGGGTGAAAATGATATACCATCTTTGATGTGGAATTAACCCTCGTCTAGGGTGATGGAGATATCTTGGGCTTTTCTTGACTTAAGGTGGGTAGGAGGGGGATTTTTGTGATTTTGAATCTTTGGCTTAAGAGGAGTAGGAAATGGACTTTCCGGGATTTTAGGTTTTTGAGGGTATGGAGAGATGACCAAATTTCCTTTCAAATCCCGATTGCTTATTTCTGTGAGACTTAACTTTAGGACAATAATTTATCTATCTTCATGTGTTTGCTCTTTTCTTTTCCCCTTTTTTTTTTTTTTTTGTGCCCTAATTTTTGTCCGGATCGCTCTTTCATGAAGTTTTCAATCCACCAGGCGCTTTTTTGCCTAGGCCGCCCTTTGCGGGTTTTCAACCTAGCGAGCTTATTTTATCTTTTTTATTTATTATATTTTTTTTAGAAAGACTTGCACTAAATGAATATGATGCTGACAAGGAAAATTAGTGATCACAGAATTGCCCCAGCATGGAGGACTTACAGTGTTAGCGAGAATGAACCAAAAAGTCAAGTATGCACTGATGGGAGATAATATGCGCTTTAGGGGTGGACGGGGCAGGATTAGACTTGGATGGGGGATGATGATAAATGAAGGAAACTGACTGACTCAAACAAGGGAAACTGCACGCGGCATGCATACTTACTAGAAGAACGCTTCACAGAGAGTTAACATTGGTTAAAACATGATATACAAACTTTTTGATAAACTGTTTCAGTCTTTTATCATGGAATGGATGAGATGCAATGCCTTTTTTTGAAGGAAATACAAATGAGATATTGATGTGAAAAACTGAGGGCCTTGGAACACATTGAGTTTGCAAATGGGTGAGGGTAAACTTTTCCAAAAAGAAAGATTACTTTGCAAGAACATCTCGTCTCTCATCACAACATTTTTATTGTATGCAATGCATGGATGAAAACGTTATGATGTATACATGATGAAAATGAAATGCATGAAAGCATGTTCACTTGAAGAGTGTGATTATTCTAAAAGTTTTTTTCTTTTTGATGTTTTCTTTTTATGCAAGACGAAACATGAAATGCCAATGCATTTTTGGATGATGAATGATGCAAGAATGATGCTTCTTTTCAAAATGATTTTTATAGAGGCAAGACAAGATATATGAAATGCCGATGCCCCCTTTTCTTTTGAATGATGAAAGATGCAGGAATGATGTTTTTTTCCTAAATGATGATTTTGTTTAGAGGCAAGGCTATGCATGAAATGCCAATGCCCCTTCATTTTTTGAAAGACGCATGTATGGAGGAATGATGTATTTGAACTAAAGTGATGAGGTTAATGAAATGATGCATGAATGCTACATTTTGAATAAATTTGATGATGATTTTTGTTCATTATGAATGAAATGCGTGGAAAGACATGATTTTTTATTGAATGGAATTGCATGCAAAATGAGAGGTTAATGTATTATTTTTTTCATGATGCGTGAAAAAGGAAAACAATAATGCATGAGACGCGCCCCTAATAAGACACGATTTTTTGGATCTTTCGAGAAAATTAGGGGATAAAGCCTTGACAAACCTTAATGAGATAGAGAAAAATGCAGGTATGAATTTTATCAAGTTTTGTTTTATGCAATGCAAATGATGTTTTTATATGAAAATGACGGCGATAATGCGACTTGACATGCATGTGAAAAATAAGATGAAAACATTTTTCTGAGTTTGGTGACTGAAATTTTGGGAACATCACCTCATATAGCCCGGTAAAAGACTATGATGATTTTTTTTGAAAGTTTTGCTTTATGTAATGCAAGGATGTATGCAAACGATGATGATGCTCTATGTGCATGCAAGATAAATGAAAGAGTTTTTATTGGCAATGATTCAAGTTTTTTTTTTTTTTTTGAAAATGCGGGCCGTACGTGGCTTCATATGGACCTAGTAAGGGAAAGGCTACAACGGCAACTCTTTATCTCTTTTTTTGAAAAGGGTGAACCACATCTTTGCCCAGACTGGACCGACAAAAGAAAGGCTACAACGGCAGCTCTTTCTCTCTATTTTCTTCTTTTTTGAAAAATCTCCTTCTCCTTTTTGAAAACATGCCTAGATTACAATGCAACACACAATTTGGCATGCCCTTGTGTCCTACGAAGGGTGGGAATCCTAGGGTCTAAAGTCGACGGAAAGGGTAATCCTCCCATGTAGGTTCTAATCACTTCCTTACAATGGCAACCAAGAGCTAAAGTCTTTCTCATGATGACACCCACAATCGTAGAAAGCTACCGAGTGTGAGGCATCATGACAAAGCGTACTCTTGGGCGGAACTTTCATGAGAGCCATACAGACAAAGGTCTACGAATGGCAGTCACTAATCGTTCCCACTCTCCTAGGTATTCGTTCAGACCTTGGGTTTTAGGCCCCTCTCAAAACATAGTAAGCATAAGGTGTGAGTGTGTGTAGCGAGGACATACCGCCTAAAACTACCCACATATACCCCCACCTGCGAAGAAAAAACCAGAACAGTCCAGACAATAACAAGCAATAACATGTCGTCTCCCTAGGGTTTAATATCAAATAAGCTAGCCTAGGGTTTCAACAACAATCAATTGCATTACTTACCTCAAGAAAGGGAGCGAAGAAGAAGGGATCACAATAGAACGGGGGGAAATGCATGAGGGTACTAAGCACATAAGCAAAGAGGAGGAAGGAAAAACAAACATGGAAGAAGCGAAAACAAATGCACATGCATACAACATGATAAGAAAGAAAATAAAACCGAAAGAGATAGAAGCAAACTAGGTATCCAAATCAAATCGATAGCACATTAAACCACACATTTAATTAGTTAGGCTTGACCCACTTAAAAAGGAAAAGTCCCCAGTGAAGTCGCCAGCTGTTGCACCCCGAAAAATCCGGTTTGGGTTTCTCGATGTACAACGTGGAAAATTTTGAAGCCGCCACCAATATTTTAATTTTAAGACCAAAACATTGAAAAAAGGTCTTTTGAACAAGGCGGATGGTCTCTTGAAAACTAGAGATATAGGTGGGGGGTCGACACGTGCGGGAAGGTGTTAGCACTCCCACGCGTCCTCTCTGCGAGAGGAACCTTTAATTAAGTGTGTGGTTTTAACGTTTGATTTGAAAAATACCTAGATTTGCCTATTTATTTCTTGTTTGAAGATAAATGGGAAAACTTAATGAAAATATTTATTTTTTGCGCTTGACGAGAGTTGGCCTCTCGCTCCTACGTATCTCCGGGTGCGATGGAGAATTCAAAGCTACGTAGTTCTTATTTAGGAAAGGTTTTTGTTTTTTTATCTTGTTTAATTGTGAAGATCGAGCTTTCATGATGATCAATTGAGCAAAGGCTCCAAGTGACCAACATTAGCACTCCATTGTTAATAATCATGCAAGCAAAGGCTTCGCAAGACTACTAACAAAGTTTTTAATTTTAGTGAAAATCTTTAGGAAAATTAGGCATTCACGGTGATCAATTGAGCAAAGGCTCCAAGTGACCACCACTAGTACCTCATTGTTAATAATCGCGCAAGCAAAGGCTTCGCAAGACTACTAACAAAGTTTGATTTCGAAGAGTTTCCACAATTGGACTGATTCTTGTTTACGGAGTGATTTATAAGTTGTTTTCGGTAATCAAAGCGATTGGTAAAGAAATGAAATTTGAATTTGCATCTTCGTTTACTAGGAAAGGGGAATAAAACACTAAAAAAATGGGAAGGGGAGTTTAGTAGCAAAATGGGGTGCAAATAGTTACAGGGGGTTGTATTATTAACGGAGGGGGTGTTATTAATAATCTGATGTAAATATAAAAAAATGCACACAGGCCCATAACACAACCCGCGACCCACACGACCCATTTGCCCAAGATAGGAAGGAATAAACCCTAAATTATTTCTCCTCCAACCAGCCGCTCCATTCTCAGCAAAGAAATAAGAGAGAGAGAGAGTTTTTTAAGAGAGAGAAAGAGAGGAAGAAAGAGAGAAAGGAGGGCGACGGTGAGAGAGAGGAGTAGATCGAGAGAGAGAGAGAGAGAGGGACGGTACCGCGAGAGAGAGGGAGGCTCTGGTGACGGCAGTGGAGGCGCGGTGATGACGGCGTGAGGCGCGGTGGGAGAGAAAGACAGGGCGGTGGTTTTTGGTTCGGTGTTTGATGTTTAGTGGTGGTTCGGTTTTTGTCTTTGGGTGTTTGGTGGTGGTTCACTCTCGTGGGTTGGTGCTTGGTGGTGGTTCACTGCGGACAATGGTGGCTTCACGGAGACAACCGCTCAAATATAAGTGGTAACCTTCTACTTCTTCCTCACTTCCTCTCCTTTTTTTTTTGTTACGTATGCATTCTTTGTGTGGAGTGAAGATGGGTGTTTTTGTTCTCAGTGTGTATACTGTGAGTTTTTTTTTGTTGCTGTTACTCTTTTTCTTCCTCACCTGCAATCTCCCCTCCTCTTTCGTTTTTTTCTCTTCTGTATGTGTGTATTTGTTCTTGCTGTTTGTGTTTTCTCTGTGTGTTTCAGTGTATGTGCCCTGTGTTTACTCTCCCTTGCTTGCTCTGTGAAGCTATGTGTGTGTATCTATCTGTGTGTGTGTTCTGTTTTCTGGTCTGTGTTTTTCTGGGTGTTTGTTGCTGTGGGTTTGTGCTGAGGGTTTGTGCTCTGTATGTTTTTTATTTTCCTCCTCCAATCAGTTCCCCCCCCCCTTTAGTTGTCTCTGAAGCTTAGTTTATATCCTAAAACTTGTATTGAGAACTGAAATCATATGTCAATTTTATTTGGAACTCTGATTTTGTATCCCTTCAAGTATTTCATGTTTTGGTGTTTAAAGTTTTCTTGTGGATGTGTTTTTCTATCCTAACCTCTGTTACATACACTAATTTAGCCTATGTTTTCCTTGACTCTTGATGTAGACCCTAGTTGTTGCAAATGGTTGGTTCTTTGTTGTGAAGGGGTTCTTTGCAGAGGCTAGTTTTTATGAAAGAAATTGGAGATAGTTAAAAGAGGTGTTGGAATTAAGCTCTAAATGGAAGAAGGTGAAGGACTTCACGTGAGGCAGTGAAGAACAAAGCAAGACTGACTTATTTGTTTTAATTTTATTGTAAACAATTTTAAATTTTAGATTTTGTATTTATGTATTTATTATTTATTTTTTGTGTGAATCTAAATTCTGATTTTATATTGAACTTCAATGAGTACTAATACTAATACCAAATTATTTTTAAACCTGAGTTTTTCTTGCAATCAAATAAAAAGAGTAAGTTATACTAATAACAACACGAAATCATCACCTACTGCAAAGATAAACACGCATTAGAACTAACACGGGTGCGCAACGAGAACAAAACAGTTTGAGGTCATTAAAATAACGCAAACAAGGTCATAACAAAACGCTCGTACGCAATTAGTTCTTTTTTGAAAACGAGAAAAAATACTTGTTAAAAATTGGGTATTTACAAAAATACAATTTTATTCGATTTTCAACTAGTCGGACAAAATTGGGGTATGACACCACGGTCATTTCCGTCGCAAATGCACAAATTTCCGTGGCAAAACAACATTTGCCACGGACCAAAATTGGTGGCAAAAACGCTCGTCGCAAATCGTTTGCCACGGAATTTCCGTGGCAAATTTCAATCTGAGCAGATTGTTCATATGTCTTCCCATTATCCCAAGTCTCAAGTGTTGCTATCTCATCATTATGCTTTTCAATCAGATCAGCAGCACGCAACAATATCGTTTGTCTTTCCTATAAAATCACAGTAGAATAAAAAAATGTGGATTTAACTGCAGATTCATGGAAGATGGAATTAAACACATTAGTTTTGTGAACTAAGCAAAATTGAAAAAAGAAAACAATGATGAAATACATAGGCTGTCATCTTAGGCCATGACCCTTGATCAAATGCTTTGCGTGCTGCTACAACTGCTCTATCAACATCTTCAGAGTCACCCTCAGCAACATGAGCAATCACTTCCCCTGTCCTTGGATCCAAGGTTGGAAAAGTTTTACCTGATGACAGAGAAATCCCCACAGTAAGATAACACAAATAACATCTTCTAAAAAAATCACCCTTTTCTTCCTTTTGTTTTCTCTCTGATTTTTTAAGTCAAATTGTAACTTTATATCCAAAAGGTAAAGGAGAAAAGTGCAGCGACAAATCAAGATTAACACCCCAAAAAATAAAGCACTCACCAGAAGCGGCATCAACAAATTTGCCATCAATTAAGAGCTGAGTGTGTTCTACTTACACCTTTGGTTTAATGGGTTCTTCAATTGCAGCAGCAGTGCTGTATTTACATAGTCTTGCACCTAAGTAACCATTTCCACCTGAAATATTTTCTTTTTAATTTTCACTTAAGCATTAAGCATTAATAGCCTTAAAAGCTTAATAGTCTCCTAATCAAAAACCCCAAATTGAAAAACCCTCACTAAGCACCAATTGAAATCAGGATTTTTATGTCCTCAGACTTAAACATGAGTTTTACCAGGAAGTAAATTTCACATTGATACCCCAAAAAAAGCATAACGTAGACTTAAACATGAGTTTTACTAACATCAACATTGACCATTCAAAACAACCAATTTCAAGCATTTAATCACTCAATCAAACCACATTAAGATCAAACAACATGCAAGTCATTCAAATCAAAGAATACAACTCCTTTTACCAAATTTCAGCAACTCAACATCAAGTACAACTTTAATTTCAGTTCAAATTTCATAACAACATCTACAGATGAGAACTTACCAATAATTATTCTCATTGCAGCTAAGTTCAACCTGTTTGATTTGAATATCAGAAATATCTTTCCCTGTCACACAAAAAGGCATATAAGATAAGTTTGTTACTACAAAGAAAAGCTGCTTTAGAAAACATCTATGTTAGAAGAACATAAATTACTACCTTTAATTTTTGCTTCTGTTTGTAACTCAGTTTCCCAGTCTTTACTTATTCGCTTTAGTACTGGAAGGAGCACAGTTCCAGTAGAAAAGCATCCATGTTTGATGTCAGACCTTACTTTCAATGTCTTTACACTGACTTGTGGAGCAGTCCTTACAAGTGCAAGTTCCTCTACAAACTGGACAAGCCTTCTTAACTTCATTTTGAGTGTCAGAATACGTATGTATTTCAATAAATATTGGCAAATATTATCTTTTGATTCTCATTCAAAAGCAGCCAAGTACAGAAATCATTTGTAAATATTTCAGCATGAGGTTTTTTTTTTTTCAGTTTTAAATTTCATGATTCCTCTTAACCTCTGTTGAAACAGATAATCATTCCATACATCTCTATCTCAAGTCTCAACTACAACAAAAGGCACTTTCATCTAAGTATGCACTGTTACTCCTTTCAAATTGGATAACAGTATACTAACAAAGCAGTAAATTCAACATGATATAAATAAATGAATCACATTGTAAATATAAATGAATGTAACAATAACAAACCGTTCTTTAATGCAATCCAAGCAGAAAAACTTCTTCTGACAGCTAGAACACTTGATGAGATTGGAAGAATCAGTTTTCTGGCACCAGTGACACTTGTTCTTCTTAGTGTTCCCTTTCTTCATGCTTGTTCTTCTCAGTTTTCCAACCATCTTTGCTCTCTGCACGCAGTCCATGATCAACAATTATTGCCAACAGACCATCAATGAACCCATCAACGAACTTCAAATGAAATTAGATTAGGAGTAGAAACGAACCTGAAAAAGTGAAATCGATGGAGAAACGAAGCTGAAAAGGTGAAATCGGGAGTAGAAGCTTCGCGATCTATGGGAGGGAGACTGAAAGAGGTTAGGGTTTTAGTTTCTTTGAGAGTGAGAGAGGGAGACTGAAAGAGGATGTTGCAGTGGAAGAGAAGGAGAAGCGAATTGAAGGAGGAACGGTGGTGTTGGGTGGTGGGTCGTGCCGTCGTGGGGTGTGGTTGGTCGTGTGAGGTCTCGAGACGGAGAGAGTAAGAGAGGGAGAATGAAATGAGAGAGAGAGTGGGAGTGAAAGGTCTCGAGAGTGGGAGAGAAAGAAAAGCTTGTTTGTAGTGGGTTGCCACAGACTTGCCACGGCATCTCCGTGGCAAATTTCTGTCTTTCACACGTCAAAGTAAGAAACCCGCAAGAAACACCCATGGAAATTTCGCGCCCTTGTTTTTAACACATGTCGTCGCAAATCCGTGGCAAATTACTGACGGAATAAGCTCCATGGCAATTGCTGGTGGCTAAAACAAGCTTTTCTTGTAGTGCACACATCACATAACTATATTTTTTTTTCATACCCTAAAAATGCCCAAAAAAATCTTAGTTTTTAGTATAACATTTTAATAATTGCAATATAATTTTTGTTCAAAAATATATTTTTAAAGATTTTTATGTAAACATTATGTTACAATTGAATTAAGTCATGAAATAAAGTAATATATAACACTATAATCTAGGATTCTTAAAACAGATATGTAATATGCATTAAGTATAATATATTCAAAGGATATAACAAAGTAATAATGCAGCTCAGTTGGTTGAGTGCTGTTGCTGGGAACAGGAGGGAGTGGGTTCAAACCTCACTTCTGTCATTTTTTAATAAGGCTACTCGAATTTATGTGTGGTAATAAAGTTGACCGGGTCAATGCGGGTTAGCGAGTTAACACCGGGTTTGACCGGGTTAAGCCGAGTTGACCGAGTCAACTGGCCGGTTCGGTCCGGGTTCAATAACACTGCTCTAAACTCAAAATATTTGGTTTTATTATAAAATGAATCAAAACAATAGTTAGAGAAGGACACGAGAATGAGAGAAGATGAGTCTTTGTATTATTCTCTTCATACAAGTGTGTATCTACACATAAGATTGAGCTCTATTTATAGGGTGTAGATTAGCAAATGAATGGACAATCATAAAAGCCACTACTAAGGGAAGTAATGAAGGAAGAAGGAAAGCTAGTGGACATCCACTAATATTATTCATAACACTCTCCCTTGGATGTCCATCAAGATATGCCTCATTAAAAACCTTACTAGAAAAAACCCAGTGAGATAAAAATCTAGTGAAGGAAAAGAGTACAATATCCTGTCAGTGGGAACTGCCTCGTTAAAAACATTTCCGGGAAAACCCAGTGGGACAAAACCATAGCAAAGGAAAAAAGAGTGCAACTTTTCTCCCCCTGAATGAAGTGTCACTTCATAACATTAATTTCAACATCTAGAGTTTCTCCCTGAGTACATATGGAGCAATCTATTCCGCTGTCACTTGTGATGTATCTTCTTTTAATGAAGCTTTGCGGTCAGTATTATCTTCAAAACATCTTCCTTGAATTGTTGGCATTTGGGCATTAAATGAAGAAGCAAGAACCATAGATTGTTTTATAGATCATAAAGATATTCCAGTGTCACCATATGTAGATAATAGCTGACTTGCAATCTCACTTGATCTAGATCAAAAAATAACTGTATATCTGCATGGTTAATTTGTGTAACATACATAAAAATGATTTATTCATTACAATAGCCAAACATAAATATCCATCTTACCCATTTTATGATGCATTTTGATCTGTGATATGCATGCATGCTTTTATAGTCTTTAATCGAGATATCTCATTATTTGTTTGCCACACAACTCATGTACTCAATATAAAAAATATATAATGAGTCAATTAGGAATTAGTTACTTTTAACTTGATAAACAAAAATTTAACTAACTAATTGTTCGGTCTCCAGATCAAGACGAGACTTTGTTTTTCAAAAGATTTTATTTGAAGAATTTTCTTTATATCTTGAATCCTTCTGGGATTTTCCATGTAGAGATCAGTCACAGGTTCAACCTTAAAAACCCATTTTATATAATTTGAGGTCATTCATATAGAACTCTTTCTTTGAGTAATCTATAATTTTGGAAAAGCTCTTCAGGAGTTCCAATAATAGCAAACTATAGAAAATTCGTGTATTGATCTTTTCATAGAATTCTATGGACTAGTGGTGTCATTTTTATATCCCTCATTTTGAATATAAATTGAGACGATTATACCACATGTGTTCAAATTATATCATCTCTTGGAGGTACTCATTCAATTTGAGTAATCATCTCAAGAATCCAAAAAGTGTGCACTAGAATATTAAATCCTTCGGGGATCTTTAAATAATTATGACTATCAACAAATAAGTTGTAGAAATATTCAACTTGTGAAAATTGAGCTCTTCATGTGCTGCAAGACTAATTAAGTACTGAAAAAGTACTCACATCCACCCTTGAGAAACATGTCGAGCTTTGTATCTGACAATTTAATAATCATTCTCATTCTGCTTCAATTTCATCTTTCAATTTTGGTCAATTCACATTGTCTACAATATTTAGTAGACATTGGTTCATGATCCTCACTATTATTTATCACATTTAGCGCTATATTTAGTCAAAACATCGTCAACGTTGACTTCGTTTCGGTTCCATTGTATTTCATTCTTGACATAATTCGTTGAGATCTCTTTAATCTCATAACTTTCAGGTACCTGATCAGTTCTTCTGGAACTGTAATGTCAATTATGTCTGAATACTCTTTTAGAGTTCTATATCCTCGCTTGGACCATTTTTTTAGCTCCTTTTGTTGTTCGAGGATTTTTATCTTTGGAACCGATTGGTCTACCACACTTCAGGCGTGGTTGAGACTCATTTGCAATATTCGATTGTCCAACAAGGACATCCATTCTATTAGAGCATTTGCAGTTGATATATATGATTTGGTCACACCTTTTAGATCAGTAATGCATTTGGTAGATAATTTGCTAAGCTTTGCAAATGAATTATCTTTTGAACTTCTAGTTCACATAGTTTAGTTTGAGGATCAATATGAGATAATGATAACGCATTCCAACTGATCTCCTTTTTTTCAACTGCTTATTCTCTCCCCCTAATGTTGGGAAATCTAATTCTTCAAATGATAATCATCAGACTGGACTATAAACAAGTCTCCAATTGTTGGCTCAAGATACTATATTATACATGGAGATTTATATCCAATATATATTTCCAAAATTCTTTTAGAACCCATCATAGTGCATTGCACATCCAAAAATATTAAGATGGGAATCTCAAAAAAAATAAAAATATTAAGATGGGAAATATTAAGTTCGTGACCAAAAACCAAATGTAAAGGGGAAGAGTTGTGATAACTTGTTGGCTTGATGCGAATCAATATTACAGCATGTAAAATTGCATGTTCCCAAGTAGAAATTAGAACTTCTTATCTCATAAGTATTTGTCATGTAATTAACTTTAGACGTCTAAAGAATGGTTCTTCAAGACCATTTTATGAATGAACGTATGACATTTGTTATCCAATATCAATTCTTATAGTCATGCAATACTT
This sequence comes from Oxytropis ochrocephala, assembly GCA_020916435.1. NCBI lineage: Eukaryota > Viridiplantae > Streptophyta > Magnoliopsida > Fabales > Fabaceae > Oxytropis > Oxytropis ochrocephala. The sequence continues at coordinate 106,485,041 of CM037090.1, read as the reverse complement.
ATCATATGCTTTCAAGGTAATTCACATAATGACCTCTTACTCAAATTAGTTGAGCAAACAATTTCACTAAACTTTCAGTTGTGAGTTGACGACAAATATATATAATATATATGTGGTCATCTAGTTGATGCATCAATTAAAACCACAAAAATCTAGATGGTCCACGTGATTAGTGTACTTGTTTACAAAGATCACCTTATATCAGTTCTAGAAATATGAGAGACTTATTATTCTCAAATTGCCAATTTCCTTTGGGAATTAGTGAACTCAAAAATTAGTAGATTGAAGAAACTACTGACTCTTCAATACAAGTTCACATAGAAATTTTAACCATTATTCGCATCATAATATACTCGGGATGGCCCAACCGATCTTGCCAACAACTAAATTATTATGATATGTAAACTTTCTTGCTTACAATAACATGTGCTTCAATTGCACATATATAAGTGTAGTACAAATCAGAGGAAAAACTAAACAATTTTTCCACTACACTTATTTTATCAAAGTATGTCTCGTTATATAAAAATATTCAATATCTCCTTCATCTCTTGTTTCAATATAATTTTTATTTATATGAATATCTTTGAAACTTAATAAATTTCTACGAGACTTAGGGAAATATAAGCATTCTCAATGTGTAAATTTGTTCCCCTAGATAACATTATATTAGCTCTTCCGGAGCCTTCAATTACGGTTTCTCGCTTCACTAAATATGAGATTTTTTTTTTATCTTTTAAATTATATGGGTAGTTCTACTATCAGCGAAACACATTTCTCCCTTATTGATGGTAGTGTCAATACTCATTCTATCCTAAAATAAAATAAATATGATAGAAGATGGGCATGAGAAAATTAAGTCTCTACAATATTATATGCCTAGAAAGATCAAACTTTAGGAGCTGCATACAATACAATTTCTCGAAGAAAAAATATTAGTAAAAAGCTATATTTGCTACTCAAAATAAGGAAAATAAAAGGCACATAAAGTCTCTCTCATAGAGAACTATATTTCTTAAACAAATATATAAATTCTTTGGAACATAAAAATGTCTAGTTCATTAGGATCTAGTCATACAATCAATTCTTTTCATTTCCTTTTTTTTTCATGCATATTTTTATTTGGAATTCCAAGCAAATGAAAGAAGAAAAATTACATTATTTTTCCATAAGTTACCACACCAATATTAGGTATAACAAAGGTCACAATCACAAATGATACAAATGACACTTAAATAGGATAATGATAAAATTTACTACATCAATGGTCATCACCACAACTTTTCTTGTACCAAAATTACAATATGAGTCATTCACTTCTGGGAATGAGCTTCAATTCATTGAGTGGTTTGTGAGTATTCTTTACAATCACTATATCACATAATCTTGATTCATAATATTTTTCTGAAAATGTTTTCCCATTTTGCTAATTCATGAGAATTATTTGAGACATAAATTATATTTCATTTCTCTTGATACTATATATGATGATCAAAAAATATTAAGGTCAAATAGATCTTATAGATTGCAATCATCATGTAAAAGTCGAGTTCTTCGGGAACTCGATCACAAATCTTTCATATATGATGATCAAAGAAAAATATACTTTCTAATCAATTGTTCATCAAGAACTATACCAAAATTTTTAAACATTGACGAAAAAGAATCATGCTTAGATCAATCCTGTCGGGATGCTGTAATATTAAGTTATTCTTTCTTTGATTTCTTCAAGAACTATCACAAATCTTAATGATAAAGAAAACAATTCTTTATGCAATCCTACAAGGATACTATATTACCAAATCATTAGTTCTTCGGGAACTATACCACAAAACTTCTTCAATGATAATCAAGAAAAACCATACTATGAGCAATCCTTCAGGGATGCTTGGATATTAAAATTTCTATGTTCTTCAAGAACTATATTATAAACAATGATACATAGAATAAATTATTTGTGCAATCCTTCGGGATGCTTGTATAATGAATTTATTGTTCTTCAGGAACTATAACACAAATTTTATCAAAATGATTCTATTATATAGTTATCTAATATGAAATGTATAAGAAAATAACCAACAACATAGAAACATAGACCTACAAAAACTTTTGGAAGATCTAGTTGGAACATCATAATCTAATCAAATATATCAACAAAAAAAATTGAGGAGGTAATCAAGAGTAGTCTAGTTTTGTATAGGCCTTGATAGATAATAAAAAAAAAGGTTTTGATTCAATTGGCCGATCACATTCGGGATGATCAAGAAAAGGAAAAGTCAAGGTAACATATAAAAACTAATACTAATGATAATAACTAAAAGTTAACAGAGTTATATATATATATATATGATGTGTGGGATATATAGAAGATAATGATTTTCTATAAAAGCTATATATAATGATCTTGAGTGACATGATGTGAAGAAGAAAATGATTGTAGACTTCATTATATTGATCTATACATATAATTGGGTTTATAGAAGAACTAATACTTACCTGGATTGGTAGAACTTCGTGCTGATAACGTATTATAAAACGAATCAAAACAATAGCTAGAGAAGGACAAGAGAATGAGAGAAGATGAGTCTTTTTATTATTCTCTTCATACAAGTGTGTATCTACACATAAGATTGAGCCCTATTTATAGGGTGTAGATTAGCAAGTGCATGGACAACCATAAAAGCCACTACTAAGGGAAGTAATGGAGGAAGAAGGAAAGCTAGTGGACATCCACTAATATTATTCATAACAAGTTTAGAATTTTAAAGAACTTTTTTAATTGAAAAAAGTCTCACAGATTTTAAAAGACTTTGTAAAAAAATTATGACTTTCAAGACTTTCCAGGACTTTCAGGGATTTTAAAGGATTTATATCATAAGGATTTTACAGGATTTGGTGAACTTTGTGGGACTTTATGAACTTGTGAAATTTGACCAAAAAAATAACATAAAAACAAAAAAAAAATAATGTTGGGCAAAAACATTCGGCCTCCAACGAATCGTTCAATCAATCTTTTCTTTTCTATGTACAATCTAATACGTTCAGTAATAGAGGAAGGAATCTCATACACTCAACAAATGTTCCCAATTATTTCTTTTTTCGTTGGAAGTATTTGCTTCATGTGTTTGACATTTTTCTTTTATAGATCTGAACTAATAAAATTAAAGGCAGTCCAGTTGTTGCTTATCTTTTTAACATAGTGTATGCGGAGAAAAAAAGAGTAGTGTTTGACATTTTGCTTCTCCCGTAATGGAGGAGCTTCTGGATGATTGTATCAGTTCAGGAATAGTGTATGCGTTGAGTATTGCTTCTCCAATCTTTTGACATTTTCCTCAGTAATGGAGGAGCTTCTGGATGCAGAGAAAAGAGATAGAGAAACATGATTGTATCTGTATCAGTTCTTGAATAGTGTATGTGTTCGTCTTCAACACAAAATGAAATGCTTCATTATCGAACAGATAGATAGAAGGAAAATAAAACTCTTCTGGAAAAGTGCCACAAAATCCCAAGGTTTTTGGCGGGATTGTTTTATGAGTGTGATATTTGTAGATTGTACTAAAAAGTCCCACAAAATCTTTCAAGTAAAATAATTCTTTAAAATCCTTATTTTTTGAATACCAACGGATTATTTTTTAGTGGTAGAAAGTCTCAAACGAATACCAATGGATTTTAATAGACTCTTAAAAAAGTATTGAAAATCTAGATCGAATACCACGTGATTATTTTTAAGTGATGAAAGTCTTGATTGAATACCACCGATTTTTAACTCAAAAAGTCTTTTAAAATCCATTAAAATTCTAAACCAATACACCCCCTAAAATTAATCTCACGTGCAATGCTCATGTAGGGCGTGTTTTCCAGGTGTTTGGTTACGCCTCACCGAACGCAGTACGACTCTATTATGTCAGGTTAAGGATTTAAGGTGTTCGGTTATCCACCACCGAACCGATTTGGCTATTGTCAACCAGATGTGGTTAAAGTTTAAAAAGAGGTATGTGTGTGTTTTTCAGATTCTTTAGTCCGGTGATGGGGATCCAGACAGGTTTGGTAGGTATGGGCCGAACATACGTCATCATACCGCACTGCATGTAATCGTAAGCGAATCATTTATGTTTATATTGCAATTGCAAATAGCACTTTTTACTGCATGCATCCGCAGTAGTGACACTATTTTTGTTATAATTTGCTATGAACCTATGAATACTTTAAAAATTGTACAATTTAATAAAATAAAAAGGAAAAACTCAATAAAAATGATATATTTCAATTTGATTAAAAAACTCGTGTTGCAAAAAGTTTTAAAAAAGTCAGTATCTTCTTAATAGAATAAAAATCAGGAAAAAAGAAAATGATATCTAATAAAAGATATGCACCATGTTCCTCCCGTTGTCACTATCGTTGTCACTCCCTTTGCCGCTCTTTGTTGTCTCCATCGTTGTCGAATCTCGTTGTCAGTCTCTCGTTGTCGCTCCCGTTGCCACTTGTTTATACTTTTTATTGTAGATCATTTAATATTAATTTAATTAATTTAAGGCTAAATACCACTTTTGGTCCTTTATCTTTGCTCTAAGTTTAACTTTGGTCCTTTATCTTTTTTTTTTGTCCGTTTTGATCCTTTATCTTTCATTTTTGTGTCAGTTTGGTCCTTTATCTTTATTTTGTTTCATTTTGGTCCTTTATCTTTCATTTATTGATTCATTTTGGTCCTCTTAAACCTAACATTTTGGTCGCGTATTACATAAGTTATTCAAGAAACAAGAAATGAAAGTGTTATTGGTGTTCTTGAGCACATTCAAAGTGTTCTTCATTTTATTTTATTTTGTTTAAGAGGGCCAAAATGAAACAATAAATGAAAGATAAAGAACCAAAGTGAAACAAAATAAAGATAAATGACCAAACTGACACAAAAATGAAAGATAAAGGACCAAAGTGAAACTTAGAGCAAAGATAAAGTACTAAAAGTGGTATTTAGCCTTATTTTAATTAAATTATGAAATTATTAAAAAAGATTATTTTGAAATTTTTGATAGTCGTTAAATTTTGTTTGTCAATTGTTAGTGGTTAAATTGATTGATTTTAGTAGTTTTATTAGATCAGATAATAGTTTTGTTCTTTTATGAAAAGGAAGAAAAGAAAAAAGATGAAAAGCATCTCACAAAAATTGACAATTTTGTCCTTTTGTGGCAAAATTACAAAATTGCCCCAAATTTTGTACACATGACATTTTTTTAAGATATCTAGTTTAGAGATTTTACTAACACATGATTTTAATATATTATATTATATTATATTATTATTATTATTATTATTATTATTATTTATAGTCATTAAATTTTGTTTGTCAATTGTTAGTGGTTAAATTGATTGATTTTAGTACTTTTATTAGATAATAGTTTTGTTATTTTGTGAAAAGGAAGAAAATGAAAAAAGAAAAAGGAAAAAGATGAAAAACATCTCACAAAAGTTGACAATTTTGTCCCTTTGTAGAAAAATTATGAAATTGCCCTAAGTTTTGTACGCATGACATTTTTTTAAGATATCTACTCTAGAGATTTTGCTAACACGTGATTTTATTATATTAGATTAGATAGATTAGATTTACAAATCCACTATGTTGTAAATAAGCCAATATAGTATTGATTTAAAAAACGTGATAACACATTCAAGTCATAACAGTCATACCTGGGAAATTTGTTGTCCAAATACAATTTTGAATACAATTTTTTTAACCTATCAAGAAATGACTATCTTCACTATCTTTACTTAAATCTACATAAGTCGGGGGTTGTGTCTGTATTATCATCGACTTCCACTTTTACACGTGACCCGTAAAAAGCGTGTCCCAAGCCTTTGTTATGGGTGCCCTATTAGCATTCCATATCACATCGGGCAGGGGCATTGGACTTCTATTCTTCAAAAATACCTTACAAAGAAAAAAATAATAATGTTAACTAATGTTTCACAATATAAAAATAAATTCTAAATAGAAGTCCATATACATGTACAAAGTGTTCGTCTGTATAGCAGATGTTGAACGTAGGGACACTTTTGAATGGTGCAATATGAAATGGGAAAATTGTGAAACACCCGCCAACAGACCAATAAGTCAGTACGACCTTGTATCTGTTAGTGATCAGATACCCTATATTCGGTACAGTTGGTGTGAAAAATAGTTTGCAAGTATACATAGTCACACAAGTAATATAATGATAAGAAAATGTCGAACCCACAAGGATTATGTAAAGCTTTGTAAAGTTGAGAGTGTACACTTAGTGTGTCTACACTATTCACAATAGGTTGGAGTGTTCAAAGTTTATAAAAACAATATAAACAATAAATGTGTGTAAAGAATCAGTGAGATAGAGTAGTTGAGATGTTTTCACCAAGTAAATCACTTCTAAGTGTTTTAGTGGAGTATGTAGTGTGAGTACACTGGATGCAGCTGCAATAGTGTCTGTCTTTCAGTCACTTTCTTCAGAGTTTCATTACAAGTTTCCTATGTCTAGGCATGCTAAATAGGTTCACTCCTGTCTCTTAAGCTCCCACTGTATCACCCTAAGAACTATGTTATCCTATGTCTAGGACTTAACACGGTTTTAACAAGCAATTCCTTATTAAAGCTAGTTTAACAAAGATGTTGTTACAAACACTCATTCTTATTAACTCTTGATGTCTTAAATGTAACCCATGTCTGCTGCTACAAGTTTACCTATTCTAAAGTTATCAATTCCAGAATAAGTTTTGAAAGAAGTATTACACAAGAGTTAAAATGCATACACTACATAAACCACATTTACTTACTTAGAAGTTCATTACAAGGCTACAACATCTCAACTAAAGGAATTTAGCTCATATTACTCATAATATAATAGAAAGAATCTGCAAAGAGCATAATCAAATGAGTAATATAACAAAATAACTCAAAAGGATAGAGATTACACAAATAGGAGATCTTTTGCATGAGTTTCCCAAGTTGAAGTACAAGATGATTTCCTTACACAAGTTTCCTCCAAGTAGAGTGAAGGGAGTGGTTGTTAAGCACCTCCTTACCTTCCTTCTCTTCAGAAACTTAAATAAAAATTAAACCTAAGCTATGAATACAAATAAACTAAGTGATCCTTTAAGAATTGGATGAAGGATGATTTGCAAGTGAAGATATGACTTGTATTTATAGGCAAGTGCGCTTTCCTCCCTTGGAGGGTTTCCTTTGGCGCGAAATATTAACTGAATCAGTAACCATGGTTAGTTGCAGCCCTCCCATCAAGCAAGTTGCTCAAGTTGGTCGCTTTGCATGAAGCTCACATGGGGTGGTCCAATAAAGAAGTGCCACATGTCCTTGAGTGAGTGAGCTTCTCAACTTGTTTTTGATCGTGGTCGCCGAATTCTGCAAGTGGCTCTGCTCCATATGACTAGGCATGACGTCACATATCAAGAGTGGAAGCATCAAATTGGTCCTTGGATGTTTTGGTGCAAAGTCTTTGGTTTAGCAGTGTGTAAAGTAAAGCGGTGTGGGCACTCCTGGTGTAGGCAGTGTGGGCACTCCTGAAGTAGCTGCACTGAACAAAACATCAAACCTAACAAGATATGTTCATTTTGCCTAATTCATTGTCCTAATCCTTTTGAATCCTTAAAATGTTGTTTCTTAATAAATAAGCTATATTTACATATTAATGTACTTGAAAATAAACAATAATCTAAGTTTAAATGGATGAATAACTCTATATAAAATAGAGTTATCACACCCCCAAACTTAAATTGTTGCTTGTCTTCAAGCAACGACACAAGAAATAAACACAAAACTACCATAATCATGAAGACATCTCAACTCATGCTTTTCAAGAGAGTATTTGAAATGTATACTTTTATGAGCTTCATTTTTCAGGAATTTTTTCTATGCCTTTGTGTTTCTTAAAACATTCAGAGTTATAAAATCTTATTTGTGAGTGTGTGTCCTATTGAGTATCAATTGGTTCAATTTCTATACCGAGAACCTTAACAGTATTTCTTATGTCGATCAGGATGAAGAGGTGATGTTTTTAAATTATTTTATATTTCAGTTGCAACTCCATTGAAATTTCTTTTTAAAGACAAATTTTATCATACTATAATCAGATTTCTTAGAATTGGGAGTTTAGAGTGTGATACCCCATAAAAGTATTTTGGAACATAGTCACAACCCTTTGTATTTCCTGATGTTTGTAAATATTATTTGTCTAAAGTTTTAGCGATGAGATTTTGCTATATTGTTAAAACCCCAAGTTTTTAGGTGATAATTATTATCCAATAATACACAGCCAATACTACACACCCTTCAATATGGAGACCGATTTAAATAATACACTTTTAACATACTTAGCTATAGAAAAATATCATTTAACATCAAAATCATAACATTAACTATTTACCCGTGCATGATTAAATTTGTCACTATTACTCACGATGTCAGATATACTCGTGCAGCGCACGGGTAACGGATACGAGTTTATAGTAGAGCCAAACCAAGTTGTCTTACATGCATGAACACACTTGTCATTTTCATTCCATGCAACACACCGATCAAGTATCACTTGCAATGCATGCATCACACCAAGTATATCTCATGACATCACATGCAACCTTTCATTTGCATATAACACATGCAGCTTTCAACTTGTCAAATGCATGTTGGCCATGTGGCAATCGCGGGACCCAACACTTATTTCATGATTAAGCACCCATGTAAGAGTGTTCCTTTTAAGTCTGTTTCAACAATAACAGTTCCTCCATTAGTCAGATTTTATCTACTGAGTGCTCCAAAGTAAACATAATTGCTAAGAATTCAGTCTCATTTGAACCATTTATCCTCACAGAAGCTACGAATTTAGCTAACACACAACTGTGGTTGTTACGTAAAACTACTCTAATGCTAGCTAGTCCTAGTTTTCCTTTTGACAAACCATCTACATTACAATATATAAAGGATAAAAAAAATCATAATATTTATAACTTCACACCACCAAAAATTAAATTAGGCTTACGTTAAGTTCAACAACACAACAATATATCCAAATCATTAGTTAAAAAATCAAATCAAACACGTCTTAAAGAGCATAAGGCAAAAGTTCATGGAATACCTTCACCAAAGTAGTAAGTTCATACAATGCAATTAATATCTATCTATTAGCAACTGTTCACGACCAGGCCGAGCCTTACCCTAATGCCGCGGTTCCAAGACAAGGCTTGAGGGACTGGACCTGGACTCACTGGGGAATGGACCAAGCACCCGATGAAAACGCTCGGCCAAGTCTACTAGGATCGGTCTCATTTAGAACATTGGCCCGATCAGCGACCGAAATTACCACATGTAATCGACTCTTTATTATGTAACAGATACCATTATTATGTAACAGTTGTTAATTATTAGCCATTAATGATTGTATCACTATATAATCTGCCCAAAGAGGCTAATACAAGGGTTGAACAATTTTACTATCCACGCGAGATTGTTCTCGTGTTCTTAGTTATCTCTATCTCAAGAAATAGTTAGGAACATTGGCGCCCACCGTGTGGCCTGTAAAACTTTTCCTGCGTCCCACTTTTGAGGTTTCACAGTTTATCATCATCAACATCATGGTAGACATTAGGAATACAACGCATTCCACGCCCTCATCTAGCACTGCGGATCCCAGGATTGAGCAGTTGCTCGCAGCTGTTCAAACACTGCAGGCCCAGCATGCAGATCATGCACGCCGGAATGAAGAGCAAGTTCTTCGCTCTCTCAAGCTCGGAAGCAAGGAAGTGCGATTGCAAGCTCAACTCATCGAAATGAGACATTTCGCTCAGTTGTTGATGCAACCAGACTCTCTGCGAGCATTTCACCATTCTTCGCTACTATACAAGCTGTTGTGCTCCCACCCCGCTTTAGAGAGCTGTCCATTGCTACGTATGATGGCACCGGGGACCCCCTAAGCCACGTTGATGCGTTCCAAACACAAATGATGATTAATGGAGGAATTAACGCTATTAGTTGTAAGATGTTTGCTAGAACTTTGGCGATGTGGTGGCGAAGTGGTTCGAGGGTTGCGAGCACTTTCAAGAACTAGTTTTAATGATCTTGCTAGCCGTTTTGTTCAACAATTCTCGGCAAACAAGAAAAAGCAGATGATGGCCAAAGACATGTTTGACGTGCGCCAGGAGCCCGAAGAGTCTTTGAAAGCTTACTTGGAGCGTTTCAACAAGTCAACCGTTCTGGTAGATGACCCAGATGAACAATTTTTTGTGAAGGCTTTCATGAAGGGTATCCGTAATGGAACCTTCAGTGAAGCTCTCTCTTTGTGGAAGCTGAGGACTATGGACGAGATCAGAGTCCGGGCGGAGAAGCACATTGAAGCAGATGATGTTGCCCTCGGTAAGGACGAGAGGGACACGCAGAAACCGTCGAGGCGTGTCGCGTCACCAAGGCGGTCACCGCCTAGCCGGCATGTACCTTACGATCGGCGCGATAGGAACACACACGCAAAATCTAAAGGACGTCGCACCCATCCCCCAAATGCAGATATAGCCTTCACTCCCTTAAAAGCTAGACCGTCAGTCATCCTGGATGAAGGACTCCATGAGGGATTGATACGCCGACCATCGCCTTTTGTGGGCGTAATGGGTAAGAGCACACGATCTTATTGCAGGTATCACAGACGTAAGGGCACGACGTCTGAGGCAAGTTGTTGGACCTCAAACAACAAATTGAGCGGCTTCATTCAACGTGGGCGGTTCAAAAAAATATGTCAAAGCGGTGAGAAGAAGGAAGCGTAAGGCGGCAAGTAGTTCAAAGATCAAACATGTAGGCCAAAAAGAGTGAAAGGGGCAAACGCAGTGAACATGAAACCGCGGATAAAGGAAGAGTTAATACCATATCCGGCGGATTCTCTGGAGGGGGATCCGCATCCTCATCCCGTCGGAGATACGCAAGATCTATCATGTCAGTTTCCTCGGCGGAAACCATATATGCTGTAACTGACGCGGAATATCCCGCAATTTCTTTTGATGTACAGGATTTCAAAGGTGTTCAACCTCATTCAGATGACCCAATTGTAATTTCAGTCACCACCAGTGGTTACTCGGTGGCCGCGTGCTGGTGGATGGAGGTAGCTCAGCTAATGTTATGTATTGGGCATGCTTCGAGGGATTAAAATTGCCGGTGGAAGCGCTGAAAAGCTACCTTGGAACCTTAATCGGATATTCCGGGGAGCAGGTGGAAGTCTGCGGATATATGGATCTTAGAACAACTTTCGGAGAAGAAGAATTTGCAAAGACCGTAGTTTTGAGATATATGATTATTGATGCAGAATCATCATACAACATGATAGTAGGAAGGCCAACACTTAATGCTTTGATGGCGGTGGTCTCCTATCCCCACCTGAGCATCAAATACCCTCTCCCCAATGGTAAAATAGGTGTGGTGAAGGGGGACCAGGTGGTGCAAGGAAGTGCTATGCGGAGAGTGCAAAGGTAAAAACAGTCCAAAAGAAAGCTAAAGAAGGGATCAGATTCAATTGCAGTTTCTTAGATCTAGATCCTCGACTGTATGATCCAGCCAAAGAAGAGAAAAGACCGAGACCGGCGGATACCCTGAAAGAAATTGTAATCGGCCCAGCCCAGCTTCAAAAGACAAGGATCAGCACCTGTCTCCCTGCCGAACTTGAGGACCAGCTGATCAAGTTCCTTTCCGACAATATTCACGTGTTTGCATGGTCCCCCCAGGACATGCCAGGTTTTGATCCTAATTTCATTTGTCATCGGTTATCACTGAATCCATCTGTTGTGCCTGTAGCTCAGAGAAAGAGGAAACAGGGAGGTGAGAAATCCGAAGCGATACAAGAGGAAACAAGAAAGCTGATTGCTCCGGAGTTTATAAAAGAAGTTAAGTACCCAACATGGTTGGCTAATCCTGTGATGGTCAAAAAATCCAATGAAAAATGGCGAATGTGTGTGGATTATACGGACCTAAACAAAGCCTGCCCTAAATATCCTTATCCTTTGTCGAGTATTGACAGACTAGTGGATGGAGCTTCTGGCTATAAGCTTCTAAGTTTCATGGATGCCTACTCCGGTTACAATCAGATCAAGATGAGTCCAGAAGATGAAGAAAAGACAACATTCATGATGGTCGGGTCTAACTATTGTTACCATGTAATGCCTTTTCGACTGAAAAATGCAGGTGCCACATATCAGTGTTTGATGGATAGAGTTTTTCAAGTGGAGATCGGAAAGACCATTGAAGTCTATGTCAACGATATGGTGGTTAAGTCAGAGACTGAAGAATCTCATCTAGCAAATATACAGAAAACTTTTCTCCTCCTAGAAAAGCATGAGCTGCGGTTAAATCCTGATAAGTGTTCCTTCGGAGTACAAGCTGGTGAATTCCTAGGTTATGTGTTAACTTATAGAGGAATAGAGGCCAACCCAGCTAAATGTCGAGAAATTAGAGAAGCCCAAAGCCCGGTCAACGCTAAAGAGGTTCAGATCTTAGCAGGTCGGATAGTAGCGCTCTCAAGATTCTTGAGGAGGCGGTGACAAGATACGACCTATGTTTCGGTTACTAAGGAAGGACGCTCAATTCCGGTGGACAGAGGAATGTGAAGAGGCGTTGGAAGTGATCAAAAATTACTTGGCTACTCCTCCAATTTTAACACCTCCTACACCGGGAGTTACCTTGTTATTATATTTTTCTGTCACAGACCATGCATGTAGTGTTGTTTTGGTCGAAAAGCGAGCTAAGGAGCAACATCCAATCTACTATGTCAGCCGCATGTGGAGAGGAGCCGAACAAAGATACCAGAAGATTGAGAAGGCGGCCTATACTATCATTCTGGCGGTGATAACTCTATTTTATATAGAGTTATTCATATGTTTAAACTTAGTAAATTGCTCTCTTTCAAGTAAAGATAAGGAGTTTATAGAGTATTTTATGTGATATATGATAACTTGAGCGATTGACATGGTTATAGTTGTTAATAGGCCATTTTGGATATATTGTGGTATGTTTGATGTTTTTGTTAGTGCAATCTCAGAGATCCTGCATCAATGCTCTGCATCAATGCTCCTGCATTGATTCCTGCACTGAATCTGCACTACTTGGTGAGTGAGCAGCTAGCTACTTGCACATCCACTTGCATTGCTGACCTCATGCTTGGTCCCCTAAAGCAAGACCACTTTATATAGTAGGCGCCTACCATTCACACATAGCCATAGGGATAGCTTTGAAGAGTCATCAACATAGGGACACATGTTCATACCTCATTGGACCTCCCTATACACTTGATCAAAGATCTCACCTTGGGGATCAACCTCTGAAAAGAAACTACAGCTCAATCCTCTCAAGATTACTTCAACATGAAGGAAGGAAGCACCTCTCTTGAAGACTATAAAAGGACCTCACATCTTCATTTGGAAATATATCACAATCCATAAGTTAGATTCAAATTTCAATATACCTAGTTAGTTTCTATTTTGTAAGAGGGAAAGGAAGGAATAGTCTATCCTCCTTACTTCGATTTCATAGTATTTACATAGAGCTAAGGAGTAATGCTAGTGCATTGCAAGGAGAACTCATGCAAAGGGCTACAACTTGTGTAATCTCTATCTTGTTGTTTCTCTTTTGTGATTTCAATTATATAAACATGTTCTATTCAGTTTATATTTATCTTGCAATGTCTATTGTTAGCTAAATCTCTCTTAGTTGGAATGTTCTAATCATTTAATGAGTTTTTAAGTAAGTATGATGCATGTATGTAATGTTTGCACTTTAGTTCTTGTTTGATAATACTTTCAACACTTATTTTGAGATTGATCACTTAGAATAAGTAGATTTGTAAAGAGCGCACATGGCTTACAATTAAGAACTCAAGAACTAATATGGGTAAGTGTTTTACATAAAGGAAACTTTGTGAAAACCATGCTAAGACCTAGACATAGGATAGTATAGTCCATAGGGTGAAACTGTGGGTACTTAAGATACAAGAGTGAACTTATTTAAGCATGCCTAGACATAGGAAGCTTGTAATGAAACTCTGAAGAAAGTGACTGAAAGGCACATAGCTAATGCAACAACATTCAGTGCAGCTGCATCACATACTGCATCAAACACTTAAAAGTAAATTACTTGATAAAGACATTCCAACTAACTTCTCTCATTTGCACTACAAATACTTGCACTTTTAGTTTTTACTAACTTGATTGTGATCACACCAACTCTACTTTAAATTGTTATTTAGTTACCTTACACTCTATTACTTTGTATTGAATTTTAAAAGAGAGTTTTTCAATTTCTGTGGGTTCGATCTTTTATACTACTTGTTTTGGACTGTGTATACTTGCACATGCTTTTTTCCAACACTAGGCGGCTAGAAAACTTCGTCAATACTTCATGAGTCACTCCATAGTTGTTAAGACAGATCTACCAATTCGCCAGATACTCTCAAAGCCGGATATTGCTGGAAGAATGGTGGCATGGTCAATAGAGTTGTTAGAGTATGATATCAAGTATCAGCCTAGAGGAGCTATTAAAGCACACGCTTTAGCCGATTTCGTAGTGGAGATGGCGGGAGATGAATCGACAGCTGAATCTCAGGCTGAATATTGTTGGACTCTATCGGTAGATGGGTCATCTAATTTAAGAGGCAGTGGAGCTGGAGGGACATTGGAGGGACCTGATGACATCCTCAGTCCGTTCCCACCAGCACCGGGTCAAGTGAAGTTCTTACTGGTAGCCATAGATTACTTCACAAAATGGATAGAGCGAACCCGATGAGTGTGATAATTGAGCGGAGAGAGTGAAGAAGTTCTACTGGAAGAAGATCATATGTCGGTTTGGGATTCCAGCAACTATCGTGACAGAAAATGGGACACAATTTGCTTCCAGGTCAGTGGCCGATCTATGTAACACTTGGAACATTTACCAAGCGTTTACTTCAGTGGAGCACCCTCAAACAAATGGGCAGGCTGAGGCAGCAAATAAGGTGGTGCTGGCCGGATTGAAGGAAAGATTGGATGACTCCAAAGTGAATTGGACCGAGGAGTTACCTTTGGTATTGTGGTCTTACAATACCACACCACAGTCATCCACCGGAGAAACTCCCTTTCGGTTAACATATGGTAGCGATGCACTTATCCTGGTGGAAATCTTGGAGCCCAGTCCTAGAAGAATACTAACTACCGCGGTTCCCGATCCAACAACACTCTCCTCGTCAACTTAGATTTGCTTGATGAAACTCGAGAAATGGCCAAAGTCAAGGAGGAAGCGGCTAAGCAAAGGGCAGCCAAAAAGTACAATTCTAAAGTAAAGAAGAGGACGTTCAAAGCAGGTGACCTGATTTTACGCCGAACCACCAGAGTGTGAGCTATCGGCAAATTATCTCCTAATTGGGAAGGTCCTTTCAGAATCAAAGTTGTGCTCGGTCAGGGTGCATCAAGCTAGAAAAACTTAATGGAGGAAATGTCCCAAGATCCTGGAATGCCACCAACCTTCGGTTTTATTATAGCTGAAGATGACAAAACCCTCAGACCTCCCAACAGGGCCGGGGGAAGAATAACCGATTCTTTATTTCCCCTTTTACCTTCAATAAATGTATTTTTGTAGGGAGCATTATAGCTTCCCAAATGTACTGATTGTTTATTGAATAAAGAGAATCGAGGATTACAAATACATTTGTTGTGTCAAATCTATTTGCAATGTAAAACTTATACAAACAATCCGTGAATGCGCCGGAAAAACAAAGTCTCGAAACGGCAAGGACCGAGTAGTTGGCTCGATGTTGACCTCGGGCACCAAAGAAAAAAGGACCTACCAGGCTTGGTCTGAACTGATGAGTTCATGTACCCCCTAGAGGCACTTCACGTGACTATGAAGTGATTCGCTGAAAAGTGAGCCATGGAGTCATGAGAAGAACCCCTCTTTGCATACTAACACACCGACCATGATTCGCTGAAAAGTGACTTATGGGATCGCGCTTGCTCGCGAAATCAATGAATTCCGCACAAAGAGGATCAAAAACAAGACCGCGGTAGATGTGCAAGCATCCCGCGGCACAAAGCCGGACGATCTCTCACGTAACCTCTCCCTTACACGCTAGGGGAGGGAAGCAAAAACCCAGCGATGCAAGTCGTGTGGATGAAACATAAAGTTAAAAAGCTAAACAACGGAGCAAATTATATGGAGAGAAAGAAGTAAAAGCACAAGGTGCAAACGCATAGCACATGATTTCGCAAATACAAAGGCGAATACAAATATTTCGCGGCCAAAAAGCTATTAAAAGGAAAGTCCCACGGATCAAGTGACGTTCAAGAACAATCCCAAGTTTCAGAAACATAATGAGAGGTAAAATACTGAAACACATGAAGTTTGTTCAAAATATTTAAATTACAGACTACAGATTATCAAGGTCAAATAAAACAATTCAAGCAAGAGGATCTTCAGAGTGGGTTTTCTCAGAACCATCAGCCATCTCTACATCTGCACCAACAACCGCGACCTCATTTTATGGTGAGTCTTCATTAAGAACTTTCTCTAGCCCATCAAGAGTCCAAGAGGTGGTCGCGTTGGTAGCATCGACACCATCAGCAGGCAACAACGGCTGGTGAGAAGAAGGGGGTGCCACAAATACCGTTTTCCAGAAGCAAAAAACCGATTTTAAACCAGTATACCGGTTTGTAAATGGTAAACTGCTTTCCTGAATCGAACCAGTTCTGAACTGGCTTCAGACCGGTTTTAAAACACAAACTAGTTTTTGCAGAAATGATAAACCAAAATTGGATCTTAAAGAAGTATGGTGTGGTGTTGTATGGTTTTTGTACCATGCACACCCCTACTCACTCTAACTTTGTATAAGTGAGGCTAACGTATTGAAGCTAACTTGCTAAATTGTGAATATCACAAATCCCACGTTGGATGGAAAGGTAAGAATAACAAGGTGTGTATTTTATAAATAGAGTCGCGGTGATATATAGGGATGACAATGGGGCGGAGTGGGGGCGGGGAGTACTCTCCCGCTCCCGATCCTCGCCTCTGAAATTGTCCTCGTCCGTTCTCATTCCCGTCTCGAAGACTTTTCCTCCCCCATCTCTATCTTCACGAGTCCCCATGGTCCCCACAGGGACTTTGAAAGTTTAATAAAAGATAGAAAAAATATAATAAAATTAGAAAAATACATAAAAGTAAGACTAAAATTAAGTTTAAAATTTTAATATAAAAAGGCTTAAATATATGTTACCCTCTTGCAAATATACCAATTATCCATTTACCCCCCTGTCAAAATAAAACTTTTAAAAAAGACAATGCAAATATAAATTATTTCTAGCTACCCCCCTGCTGTTAGATTTTGTTAACAGCGTTAAGTGTAAATATATGTTACCCCCTGGAAATATGTTCATTATCCATTTACCCCCTGCGTAAATATATGTTACCCCTGCAAATATCCTCATTATCCATTTACCCCCTGCAAATACGCTCATTATCCATTTACCACCCTGCAAATAATAAGGGTTTCAACATATACTTGACACTGTTAACAAAATCTAACAGCAGGGGGGTAACTAAAAATAATTTATATTTGCAAGGTCTTTTTTTAAAGTTTTATTTTTACAAGGAGGTAAATGAATAATGAGTATATTTGCAGGGGGTAACATATATTTAAGTCATATAAAAAATATAAAAGTTAGTCTTACTATTATATTTTAATATTTAAAAAGTATAAAAGTTAGAACAAATTAATATTTTAATAATATTTTAAATTAAAAACGCGTATAAAAAGACTAAAAAATTAATTACTTATAATATAATATATATCTATAATTAGAATATTTATGTAATATATTCGGAGCGGGGTCCCCGCAGAGCGGAATGTATGATTCCATATCCCCATCCCTGCTTTGACTGCAGGGGATTTTCTCCTCCGTCCCCATCTCCACGGGAAAAAATTCCCCGCCCGCAGGCCCCCCTTCGGACAGTCCTCATGGCGAACCCCACTTGCAGGTAGAAATTGTCACCGGTACGCGGATGCTCAACAAAATAAAAGTGGGTTCCCTGACTTTCATTACACATGAGGTTGACCCCTGCTTTTAGTTATTAAAAAAAATTAGTTTAAAATTTTTTGTTTTAGTGAACCACATTAATTAATCATCGAACCGCCAGTTTTCTTGGTTTTGAAGCGGTTTTCCGATTCCAGGAGTGGTTCTTCTACAAGGTGGTTATGGAGGCTAACTGGACAAAATAGAAGTAAAGTTCCCGATTGAACTGGTCGAACTGCTCAATCTGGTTCAATTTTGATTACTTGCTCTTTCCAAAGCTCCTCAGTTTGAATATTATTATCGTTGGAACATTTCACACCTCCACATAATTAGATTCAAATGTCACCTTACATGTTCCCAATGTTAGGGAAAAATCAAGAATGATGCAAATACGTGTATTGTTTCATTGCTGGAGAGAAAATTTATAGCTCTAATATTACATCAGAGAGAGAGGCGGTTTTGTTACACGTGCTAACAACACTAACAAACTTATTTACTAATAGGTAGCTAATTAACTAACTAATCTCACTAGCTAATTAATATTAGCTACTAAACCAAACCTATCTTAACAATCTCTCCCTTAAGCTAAAGGTTACAACAGGAACATTTAGCTTACAAAAACAAAAAACCAGCTAAACTAGAACTGATATACCAGAACAGAGAGACATTGAGCACTGCAGCAACCTTGACAGACCTGCAATGGACCACTTCAAATTGTCTTCAATCGAAATCAACCATACCAAGTTCCCTTCTAAGCCTCAGAAATAAATCTTTGCTTACTGGTTTGGTAAACATATCTGCTATTTGGTCTTTTGTTCCACAAAAATTCAATTCAATCTCTCCACCTTTGACAAGTGATAACTCTTAGAAATAAGAGTTATCAGGGCTCTTTTAGTTTGAATTATGGCCATCTAAGAGTATTTTGTGTAAATATTTAAGGTTTATGTTTAGGTAATTTTTATATTGTTCTTAGTAGTTATGTGTTTTGGGCACTTTTAGTGCCCTTAGTTTGGAATTAATGACTTTTTAAGTGTGCAGGATCAGGTGCGATTTTAGCTGTTGCGGGAGCACTGTTTCGGATGTGCAGAATCGCAAAAGTAAATGCGCTAAAAGAAGGATATCCTCTCTCCCATAGTGGTCCCCACGTTTTTTTGATGTGTTTCAGAATTTTTGTGGACACTGGGCCTGATGCTTATTCCTTTATCGGGCTATCCTCATTGTTTGTGGGCCTATGGAAAGGAGAAAGTATTTAAAATAAAACCTTTTGCCCTAGAAGGGTGGATTGCTTCTTCCAAAAAAAACCTAGGTCTGGAATCATCCTAATTTCATCACACTCAGCCGCCATTCCATCCTCCATCACATTTTTCCTTGTTCCTCTCCATCTTTTGTTGCTAAAACTTCATTATTGTAGCTCTTTTACAAAAGCTTTCTGCTGTTATAGCACTGGACAGATTTGAAGGGAGCAAATTGATGATTGTAGGAGATCACACCAGATCCTACAAGTTTATCTCATCATCTTTTACCCTTGCTCTGAATATTGATTGTAAGCTTTGTAATGACTTCACTTTGTCGGTTTAATCGTTGTTTCTTTTTATTCAATCTCATCATGAGCTAATTTCCCTTTTAGTCAAGACTTTTGTGATGTATTTTGGAACCAGTTGATGAATGTTATGAATGCTACTATGACACTTTTATCTTGTGTGTTTTTATTGTTAGAAGCTCTATATAAGCCTGTACAACTTAGTTAGGGTAACGT